>WEKX01004034.1:0-125463 GCA_013390025.1 Pitta sordida | reverse complement strand
TCCATTTAATTCCACTGGAATCTTGCCATCACATCTGTAAACATGTGTCTTTTGATAACACATATTTAACTGTCTCTTTCATATGAAGCCAGGAAGTAAATAAAGATGAAATTGTGCTTGAGAACAGTGACTTTCCCAGTGACATCTTAGGTATTTATTGTACTTTAATCATGGTGAGATGGGGTGAGCAGCCGTAAGTTTTATGTGTCACTTCAGGTTACATAAGAGCAAAAGTCCACCCAGTAGTAGAAGAACTACACTTTCACAGCATCTAAAAGCTAGAAGTACCTCAGAGTAATTTTTACTAGGGCTTTTGCATTTTTCCTCAAAGTTGAGCAAATCACCCATGTATAATAAAAATAATTATACAAAAAATTGCTGAATCTTTGGGAGTTTTATATTATTTTGCAGAGTTGCAACTTCTTTCTGGGTGCTCAGAAGCCAGATACTAGTTGCTTAAGTCCAAACATAAAATCAAGAGATATTCAACCTATTCAAATAAAAATAGAAACCAGTGCTACAAATTAGTTAAAATAGAGATTAAAATAGAAACTAAAATTGATATGAGTGCTGTGAATAATCATTGTTTGGATTTGGGTTTCTATATATTTACGCAAATAAGTAAGAGCAAAAGCCTAGTAATTAATCTGGGATTACATACACTAGGGGTCCAGTAACACAATAACAGACCCTGATAACTGAATCTATCAGGAGAATGACTTGTCCCTTCTCCCTGAGATGGTCTTTCTTGGAAGTACCAGCTCAGTGCATTATTAGTGAAAGACTACATCCAGGAATGGGACATCCTGGACCTAGAAGTTCAAGTGGAGGTTTCTAACAGAACTCCAAAACATTTTCTCAATCCAAGTCTCTTTCCAAAACATCTGATTAACGTTTGGCAGAGTGACAAGGTAAACAAGGGAAAAGAAGCTATTGGCCAGGCAAGTCAGCAGGGAAGTTCACTCATGTTTCTCACTGCTGACATTTTCCAGTGAAATTCTCTTTGGTGCATGATTTCTAAACAGTTCCACACCCTAGTTTCCAAAGTGCCACCTTCTTACAGGCTGGGGTTGAATCTGGCAGGAGAGGCAAGCAGGAAGAAACATCTGCCGTACACACCCCGCTTTTTCTCTTTCCACTCTACCAGCACCATGCCACTCAGAGCCAGTAACAGGTTCTTGCAGTAATCTCAAGCAGTAATCCAAATAATCCCAGGGGGGAAAGCATTGTTACTATGGTAAACAAAAACAAAAGCATGGTTACTATAAACTGGAACTATTAAGCTCCTGAATTGCTCCTGAACTGAACAACCATCATAGCTCCACCTTTCCCCAATATGCACCTATCAGATTTGCATTTGACTTTCTTCAGTAGCTCCTGTGTTTATACATTTAGAGATTTAGAGCTCACTTCATAGTCCTACTAAGATGAAAGCATGATGTAATGGGATGTGCACAATTAGGTTTCAGCAATCTTCAGCAGTTTAAACATTAAACCTCCCTCTGATGCTGCCAAATCACATTTGGCAGTCTGCATGACCCTCATGACAGAGGATCTCCAGAGCTTTTTTGTTAAACTCACCAATGAACTGGTGAGAAAATTGCTGCTTTCAGATTTAGGCAGGAGACAAAAAACATCATAATGTATCAGGAAAGGGAGGTATAATTTTCTATGTGTGAAGTAGGAAACCTACCTCTTTCTCCTGGTCTTCCTGGTTGACCAGGGCTTCCTGGGAACCCTTGCATGCCTGGTGATCCTTGCTCTCCCTGTGGCCCCGGAGCCCCTGGCCGACCTGGCTCACCAGGAGGTCCTGCGATGGTTCGTGTTGAGATAGACTGGCTTGGAATCTGGTTCAGAATTGAGTTATATCTTGCCATATGACCTGTTAGGAAAAAAAAAGTCACGATTTTCAAGTTGCAGTGGAAAATCTGGTTCAGCAAAGTTTGAACAGAGCACTGGCAGGTTCTCAAGTCTGTGATCTGTCATGGTTTGATATTATAACGTTGTGTGCCTGTTGGTGGAGAAGCAGTGGTTTAGCAGTACACAGAAAATGGAAAAACTATTGTGTGGCATTTTATTTCCTTACTTTGGTAAGAGTTTGGGGTTTTTTTTGTATTTTAAGTCTGTAAAAATTTAAAATAGTTACAGCGGAAGCTTCTGTATCCTACAATAGCTTGGAGACAATTCCGGCTTTTCTTAGATGGCTGATGCTAATCAGCTCTACTTGGACATAAATCTGGCTGAACATAAATCTGGTTGGAACACAAACCCTGACTGTCTAGCCCAAAACAGATCCCCTTAGATACTTTGAAAATATTCATATTTGTCAATAATTGTGGAAGGCAAAGACCCATTCTAAAGATAGAAGCATATAAACTAATGATGTACTTGCCCTGGATGAGCTGTTCACACACTTGACGAGCAACAGCACGAACCATTGCTTGGGACTGAAGATCACCCTGGATAACAATAGCAGCAGTGTCATAAAACAGTTTGTGGCATCACTTCTGTGTTGAAAGCACTTAGAGCAGCGAAAGACATTTCTTATTGCTGAGAAATTGTAACCTCACAGATGAAAAAAAAAAAGTCAAAGAAATGTTTGGATCTCTCTGGTTCCCATTACTAATTTTAGCCTGTAAGCAGAGGTCTGAGAAGATAACCCTAATGAGAGATTGGAGATATGCTTAGTGCCTCATACTTCTCACCTTCAAAATATTAATGTAGCTATATATAAGACCATGGCTGGAAAAGAAGGGAAGTTTGCTTGATTGTAAAGAGAACACTATTGTGCCTGTAAACACAGGGAAACATACATTGTTGGAAAAAACTTTTTATGAGACAGGAAAAAAAACATGGCTAAGGTGAACACAGACTTACCCGCTCACCCCTTTCACCCTTAGCTCCGGGAGGACCCTGTGAAAAGATTCAATACAAAATTAATTCTTGTTTTGTTCTGCTCAAAATTTTTAACACCTAAACATTTTCTTCCTTGCAGATGCACAGTAAAGGGAGGAAAAGAGCCCAATAAATGAGGCTTCACTGTTATATGACATAACAAATACACTTCCATTTCAGTACAAAACAAAATGTTCACCTTTCACAATTACATGGGAACAATTACTTTCTCACATGTTTGCCACACAATGAATTCACTTGTTTAAAATGGCAGCAAGGGCAGGCATGCATTTCACATGGATGAAATTGGTCTAATTATGACAAAATAGCAGTCTGAAATTTGTGGCATTTGCTGCACTGAGACTCTGCATTCGCTATGAACAGTCAGCAATGGGATTAAACTGTACAGAAAATTGCCTATAACATTAAAGATAATACTGTAATGCTGATAAGGATGATTATGGATTGGAACAAGTTGTCTAAGGCAGTTACAACTTCAGCAATGGCTTTTTTGGGGGGAAGGCTACACATTTCTTATGAAATCCTGAAGCAAGGAAAGGTCTGCATGAATAAGCAAGCAGCTGACTGATGATACATGGTTAAAGCACATCTTATTCTATTCTGGGAAAGAACAAACTCCTACAAAGACTCCAAGATTATTTCTAAGGCCTCTTTTCTATTACTTTATCTTTTGAGACAGGCAGTTATTAAAGCTCAGTAGTTTTTTACCCAGCTAGCTGTTCTTTCTGAACTGCTAGAATCTAAACAGGCACAGCAGAGCTCTTACATGATTCACAGGAATATCTACACTCCAGGAAATATAGTTCAATACCTGGAACATGTGTTTGGACAGGAACTGAATAGTCAACATGTTATATATGGACAGTAATAACATCCATAGCTCATCAAATTTCCGTAGTCAATTTCATGATTACACTAAGAAACTATGCAGAACTGGACATTAGGTTATTATCTTTGCTTATATATCATCAGTCATTTTCACTTAACCAAATAAAAATGCTTGTGTTGGCCTAAATCTCCAAACCAAATTTGACTTAAAAAAAAAGTCCTATTCTACAGATAGAGTCAGAAATACAAACTGTCCCATTCTGATGTCTTTAAAAATCAAATAGAACATTTTGAGGAAGCTTTCTAATTAACAAAGTATTTAAATGTTAAAATACGAATACACAATATTATCTGAATTGTTACACAGAAAAATGACATCTACTGTAAATATTCTCCTTTGCATGATTTACACACCCATTTTATATTTGTATTCTATTCTCCCAGTCAAACTGCTTTGTTCTAATTTTTTAATAATAATAAAAAATAATGTCTGAAAGACAAACAATATTGGACGTTCCCAATACTAACTTCAGGTATAGAGAATGTGTTCTTCCACTCAATTAAACTAATGGTCAAATTCATAATAACGATCTAGAAAAAGCCCTGGTCATTACTCATTTGTTCTGATGTGAACACAGAGTAACACAAAAGTCAATTTTTTATTCATGCAATATTTTCACAGTTTGAAAATCAAAATGGTATTTTGGAAATATTCAGGTTAATAAATGGCATACTTGAATTTCACAAGAGTTGCTTGAAGTGCAAATGAAAGAAAGGAGGAAGTAATTACACAGACTACAAATTCACGTAGTCTGTAACATGTGCACATGTTTGTAACTTGTGTGTTTTGACTCTATCACCCCTATATTCTAAACATCGTATGTACAATCAACAAATAAATTTAGTTACAAAGAATGAACAAAGAAAGACTAATAGGATGCTTCACTTAGCCACTAACTGCAAACAGATCATAAGCTATAAATATTGAGGAATTCTGTCGAACAGTGAAGCCAGGATCAGAAAGCAACTACGTAATGCACAACAGCAGTAAAGAAATATGGATTAATTTTACTCACAGGAGCTCCAGCATCACCTTGCGGCCCCTGGCTTCCAGTAACACCTGGAACACCTGGAGCACCAGGTATGCCCTACATGGAAAAAAGAGAAATGAAATAGTGTTGATGACAGTCCACATCCATGAGTCCTGATGAGAAAAAGTGCATAAAGCAGCCAAGGTACAGTCAGTTCTGTCAGTCAAAGACTGGAGACGCTGAGAGGGAGAACTGAGAAATACATCCTGCAGGAAAAAGAGTATCTAAAGCACCACTCTGAGGAAAGCACTTGAGAAAAATAACTCGGGTTTCTTTCTGGGACAGGAAAAAACTGCTGAACCACTAGACTAAATTCTGTGATGGTAATTCCATGTTGAAGGGGAATGACTTGGAATGTTCTTTGTAAAATCAACAGGATGGCTTGGAGAGTACCCAATACAACCAGCAGCAATCACCTAGTGTTTTACATCTATCCAGAAGGCACTTACTTTGCCTAGCTGTCCTAGCTGAGAAGGCCAAGTCTGATTCTGAAGACAACATACATATTGCTTTGAAGGCTGAATGTGGACTCTGCTGTCTTCCTTGATTACTCTAGGAGAGCACCTGTGTTCACCTCCAGCCTCCAGACTAAGTAAAACTTGGAGGTTCACTTCAATTAACAGTCCTAATTGGAATTTTTTACAAAAAAGGAGGCTTGTTTTAAATGTTAAAAGCACTAATTCTCTCTATATAGTGTAGTTACTTGACTAAGAACAAGCCATCAATCTACTGACAGAAGAACTCTCTCCCCTTCCCACGGGAGACATTTTTCCTTGAGCTAAGTAAAAGTGAAAAGAAATGACACCAGATAAGCAGCTATCTGCCAACTCCATGCGTCATGAGAAAATTAACTTCCCTTGGCTTTGGTCTATCCACTGCAGCCTAGATAACAGTGTGACCTATAATCCCCCTAAATCCCGCTGATTTTTAAAGTAACAAATTCCGTGGGCAATACTCACCATTGGACCAGGAGGTCCTTGTGGGCCTGTGGGTCCATCTTTCCCAGGAAGGCCCTATAAAAGAGGCAATTTTATCAACTTCTTCCATGTATTTCAGGAACCTATTGTGTTTCATCTAGATGATATTTTTTATTTTCTGTTCTTTTGGTTTGTTTTGCTTTATTGGTTTGTGCTTTGTTTCAGGGGGGTGAGGGGGTTTGCCTTCTTTTTTGGTTTTTTTTTAGGTTTTTTAATTAATAACTGGTCTAGTGGTTTCTTATAAAAAAAATTCCCTTATTTGCCCTGGGGAGGGTTTGTTTCTGAAAAAGAGATAAGGTGTCACCAATATTTAAAAACAATCCAGCTAGTCTCACAACGATTTTGAAGTAAGAAGCAATGAAAAATTCTTTATACTGGCCATTTTCACCCCAGTGATTTTCATGTACAACGCTTTTGTAGGAAGAGAAATGAGAGGGTTTGCTGTCAAACCTCGCTACCACAAGGTCACGTTTCTACATCTGTTCTCACTGGGTGCAACTATTCATGGTCCCACTGATGAAGTGCTGAAAGATGGCAACTGAGAGTCGATCTCTCTGCCCAGCAATACTGTACATATGTACTATCACTGAGGTCCTGATTCAGGAAGCAGCAAGAATGCTCATGTGGTTTACATTATGAACATGCCTCAAAGGTTCCAGAAATGAGAGCCAAAAACTAAAGATAACTTGGAAACTGGAAAGCAAGAAAATCACAGAAAAAAGAGACTGACCAGATGTAGAAAAAAATACATTATTAATAAAGTATTCTTGCAAATTAACCAATATGCATACTTTGCATCCATATGCTATAAAGGTGGGTTTCTGAGCAGCCGGGTGATAAGGCAATTCTTTCATTACTACACAGGCTAAAATGGAAAAATATGGTCTTATCTATGGTTCAAGACCAGTTTGAAAGGTGGTTTATGTTAGACAGTGTTTGGTTTATTGCTGAAAGGTTCGAAAGTGTTTATGCTGACACATTCAGTAAAGAACATTCCAGGCCTCAGTATCTCAGAGAGTTTCAGAAAAAAAATTCACAACTTTTTTGATTTATACATTTTTCCAAATCTTTATTTCTGACACAGATTGAATAATGAGTACAGCATGAACTACTAGTTTTATGTTTTAGACTTTATATAATTAAGAATATACATTCATTATTCATGCATTATTATTCAAATCTGAAACCACATGGCATAAAAACCTTGTTCGGAAATACTATCTGATAGGTACCTGGAAAAGATTTTTTAAAATTCCACCAGAAGGGTGTTTTGATGATAAAATAAGCCACACAGGCAACTCACATTATGTCATCTATGCCTCCTTAGTCTTGATAAGGATATACGTAACTTTATATTTCACAGTGTAGCCAGATGGTTTCTGAAGCTGCAGGGACCAAAGTAGCTCCCCTATCACAGTAAGAACTAAGACAACTGTAACAGCCAAGTGACACTGAAATAAAGATACTAGTGGTATCTCTAGCTCAGGAGTTCTAAGATAGAAGGAGGATGCAAGCCTTGCTCAAATACATTTGCAAAGGAAAGTGTGTTCAGTCTCCAAAACTGGTATTCCTAGAGGAAACAGAGAATGGTATAAGGAAGGAACCTTGAAGTGCACTGAAAATTATAAAACAGGGTTTCTTACTTTCTCTGAAGAAGCATTTAGTTGTGAACAATGTTTTGAAAAATTCAATGATAGCTTTCCACATTTTTATAACATGGAAGTCCCTAAAGGTAATGAAAGGTAGACTTTTTTTTTGTAAGAGTAAAACCATTAGGAAGATGGATAGCTTCATATTTTCAAGCATGTTTCCCTTTTTGAAGCAAACTGCATTTATAATTGATCAGTTCTAAAGCAGGGTGAAAATGAGGTGGACCATTTCAAGGCTTAATTTAACAAAGAGGAGGGAAATACAGAGCTTACCACTGCCTTCTAGGATCTTGTGTGGATTCATACACACTTCTAAAGAAAAATAATGCTGCATGTCCCGCCCTTCTCCCATCTCAGTTAAAGAGAAGAACTAACAGTACGATCAAATTTACATTTTCTTGGAATATATTTCACAATTTCTTTATTTTGAAGCAGTGTTCTTACTCTTGGCTGCTTAAGAATCACCTCCTGTCCATTCTCCTAAGGTTTTATTTCTCTTGGCTTTGTGTCCTTATCACCCACTACTGTATTTGCTAATGTGAAAATTGCTATATAAAATGGAAAGTTTAGTCTGCCTCAAGAAAGAGTATGGCAATGCCTGTTCTTTCATGCAGGTAAAAGACTAAAGATATTTATGCTCCCAGCAGGGTTTGAAGACAATTTTACTCAGACCATCCAATGGCCAGAATGGAGCTGACACTCATTCTGAACTTGTGAGTAGTGTACAGAGATTAGTAAGTACCAAGAAATTGGCAAGAAGACTGGGAATGTATTTCTTCTGGCTCTTTCTCTCATTATTTTTGGTGTGTGTAATGTAGAAGAAAATAGAGCACTGTGAGAATTCACAAAGATATATTCTGAGGATTGAAGCCTTAAAGATATTACTTAATCTCCCATTTATTGGATTCTCCTCTTTGCTTAAACATCTCTATTCCAAGGGGAAAGACTGGAGGATTACATAGCCCAACAGCACTTGCTGCCTGAATTATTCCGACCCAATGAATCTCCCTGATGGAGCCGCATGTCCAAGAGCAGGATGGTAGAGATTGTGATGTGTGACCTAGGACGCAGATCTTAGAATCAAGATGTATATTATTTTGGAAATACAGTAATCCCTCACTACTTCATGCTTCAAGTTTTGCTCCCTCACATCTTTGTGGGGTTTTTTTCAGCAAAGACTCCATAGTCTTCCCTCCTTTCTTTGCAGTGCTTTCCCACGTGCACATGTGCAGAATATCTCTGCTGTGCTGGGGGGCAGGGCCACCTTGCCCTGCAGGGTGGGACAGGCACGCCCCATGGGGCGGGGACTAAGCAACGCCAGGTGCCGCTTGCTCATGAACTGGCATGTGAGAGCATTGTAAAGATTCATAAAATTCTAGGGAAGTTTTATACACACTGTGTCAAGCTGGCACCGAGGCCGCAGAGGAGCGGGGGATCAGCAGCCGCTTATCAACTGGGCAACCACGGCAAGCAGCCGGGGCAAGCTGCAAGCAGCTGGGGTGGGCGGCTGCCAGCCAGGGCAGGCAGCAGGGGATACGTAGCTGCTTGTCCCACAGCCATAGGCATGACTGATACTGAGGAATTGCCAGTCCCTGCAGTGGTACAGCTCCCCCTGCACAGTAGACACTGCGAACAGATTGAACAACTCCTAGCAATCTCTGAAACACTATTAAACATTTTAGTTTATATGGTAATTAAATTCAACCTGCAAATGCAGCCTGCAATGACCTTGCCTATTGGCATACTAATTAATAACAGCATGCAACAAACCTGAAAGTTTTCTCAGAGAAGCCTGAAACTCCTTTATTTCCCCCCTCGCTTCTATGTGCAAAAAAGAAAAAAATAAAAAAAAAGCCACCACTTCAGCTCTGCTTAAAGGAACAGTAACCAACAGCTTGGTCTCACTTGTGGGTGGAGGTGGCACCCAGGCTGGCTTGTGAACGGACATGGCCCAGGGCTCCTCACACCACTACCAGTTGTGGACAGGGTTGTGCTGCTTTCTCTGTGCTTGCTTGTCCTGCCACCATGCTGCCCACCACGGCTCAACATGCCCTGGCGTGGCAGTGAAGGTGCCCCTGCGGTCACCAGGGCTGAGGGGGCAGGGAGATGGGTGTGGTTTATTTGCATATGCATAAGCCGCCAATCTTCACAGATTCCAGATTTTGCAGCCGCCATGCAGTCCCTAACCCCTGCAAAATTCGAGGGATTGCTGTATAGCTTAAATCAAGACACACTTTGCTAATGGTATGAAAAAAACTTATGGAAAAACAGTGTAGATCAGATAGAATTCTTATCAGAGACTTTATGCGCCAAGATCCAGATGGCACCCATAAAATCTCAAGTCTGCTGAAGTCAGTACTGCTGCTGACCTCATAAATTCCTGAGCTTTTGGTAGCCTGGAATTTGTCTGGGGAACTTGTGCAGAGGTGATTTTTCAAGACTAGACACAGTATATCCTCACTATATTGAGACTCCTCCATTACAACCTCACTGATTTGCAAAGAAAATTTCTTGCAACTCGTTTTCGGGGACTTGCGACGTTCCCCGGGCAATGCATGCACAGGGCCTCTGTTTCACTGAGGAGCCTTTGTGTCTCCGTGACCAGTCCCTACTGTGGAAGGGTCATGCCCCAGGTGGCCGCTGAGACTCAGCGCAAGAATGCCAACCAAAGCCCGAGGACACCCCTCCCTGTCGGTGGGGCGGTGTGAGCACGCATGGTCACAGCAGCCTGGCCCCAGCTGCAGATGCAGAAGTGGCAGCATGGCCGAAGAGAGGTTCAGGGATTCTCCAGGGGTGTCTCCTGAGGAAGAGAGGGCACAAAAATGCTTCCATTTCCTCCCCTGTGCTTCGAGAGCCTGTGGGGAGGAGTCGAAAAGGCTCCCCAGTGCTCCTGATTGGCTGGGGGTGGAGTGATGGATGTGGCCTCTATGCATATTAATGACCTGTCCATATTTGCAAATTTGACGTTTTGTGAGACCTCTGACGTGACCCATTTCTCGCAAATGAGAAGGTAAAACTGTACCAGCAAAAAATTAACTGAAGCTACTGAGCTCAGGCTCGAAAGACTTTTCCGCATGGCCTTTTACAAAAACCTTACAGCCTGGGACTGCCTAACCCAGAAAAAGAGCAGAATGTCTCACATGTGCAATTCAACCTCTATCTTTCAATATGAAATTCTTAGGAGAGTTGGTGGAGAAACACAAACTCTTCTTTTTAGTAAAACCTCTCTATACTGCTAACTACAAATATGAGTCAGTAAGAGAGGACACCAAACAAACACAGCTCCAGCTGTAGATTAAAAATAAATCATTTTCTATTTTATAAACTCTGTTATGACTGTCTTTTATAACTGAAGGGGATGAGAGGGACGGGACTGTTCCCTGTGTAGAGTCCAAGATGTAGATTTAAACCAGTTGCCAGACAGGTATAAAATATTTATATGTATATTGAGAATGTTTGCCTTATTATCAGAAAATGTATTTTTTAATTCTGATTAAATCTTCAACAGTATTTTTATTATATCCCATTATTTTTCATAGGGGGGGTATGTAATTATGAGAGTGATCTTTGAATGAATTTACACAACTGATGGGTAAGATGTTCTACTTCTTAGTGAGGTACTAAAATGCAAGAAAAAGCAAGTAAACTGAGGACTAAAATGCAGAAGTTTAGAAACACAAAAAGAAACTTTACAGATTAAGTCTTGAATTACAACAATAAGAAGGGCAAAACCAAATGCTTTTCTCAACTGATTTCCAAAATAAAACTTGAAAGTATGAACATTAGAAACCAAAACAAAGGAAGGAAAAAGAACTGTAAAAGTTAAGTAATTCCAACTTCCAGACTCTGGAAGAAAAATATCTTCATTCAAAAACTTCATGAGTCTAATAACATATTATATCCAGTTCAACAAAGTTCTCAGAGCTCCCCTAATACCAGTCCTAGGCTTATCTCCCATTAAAATCAGTGTGGTTTAGCTATCTGCTTAAGTACTTTATAAAACTGGTAGCACCATAATTAAAATATTTAAATGATCAATACATACTAAAGAGTCAGTGATAACAGACAAGAATAACACAGAAGATCTCGGTTCTAGGAATATAATAGTTGCAAAACGGTTTGGCATCTTGGCAAAGAGGAGGAAGCCCAACAAAAGGAACATTATACAAAAAGGCAATTTACTTCTCAGGAATTTCCCAATTCCCCTTTGCTGCTTCAGTTATCCCCTTCAAAATTATGCCTTTCTCAAACACTGGGTCTTCAAAGAGGCTGCGGTGAAATAATTGGTTTGAATCTTCATCCATTAAAACCAATTTTATGTTGTCATAACTTCACAGGAATCAAATGAGTTACAACACCATAAAATTAGTATAACATAATTATTTGTTGCCATAGAAATAATTACTGCAGGACAACATTGCACAGAGACAATAAAAGGCTAACAGACCTAATTTTTTTGAGCTCTAGGCTGTTTATCCAGTGCCTGTGATTAACAGCAGAAGAAAGTGAACACATAAACAAAGCATTATTACCACATCTATAAAAACTGGCAATTTGTGTAGTTGTCCTACGTCTTTATAGATAACATTGGAGTATTCTACAGAATAAGCACCACATGACCTTTTCAGGCTGTATCAAAAGCCTTTGCTGCACTAGTCCTCCTCGTTTTCTCTCTGGAATACCATCTCTCTGCAGCAACCTGCTGACTTCCACATGTGAGAAAACTAGGCCACGTTTGAACTGCCGGCTGACATCAAGGCATGGCTGAGGGTATCCACTGCTAAATATAATCTCAACTATAGAATAATGTAAAAATAGAGTTCTGTTCTCCTTGAACTGCAGACTCCTCGATGCCCTTCATGATCAGGAATGTAGAGGGAGGAGGCACATGCCACTCACATATACAGCATTTAGCATCATGTCACCTCCAACTGCTCGTGACCAATAACGTGGCAAAAATCCAAATGTTTATCAGAATCCAGGTCTTTATTTACCTGGAGAGGAACAGGTGACACCAAGCTTGGGGAATTTAGGATAATATATTCTAATACAGGCAAAAGGAAGACATGAAAAATATTCAAAACCAGAAGGCATCCCAGTACTATCAAGTAGGAAAAAAGAATACATTTTCATATTTCACTGCAACTTAAGAGAATCTGTGGGCTTCTCCAGGCTGCTGCGACCATGTGCTCACAGCCCAAACCCCGTGCCGCTGCTCCCTCCCCCCCGACCCCGCTGCTCATGCCTGGGCATCCTGGCCCACAGATTCTTGGCACAGCGGAGGGTCTCCTGAGTCAGAGGGAGCTCAGAAACGGTTCCCTTTGCTCCCCTGTGCTCAGAGAGCCCGAGGGGAGAAGCAGAAAATTGTCCGTAGCACTCTGGAGTGCTGGGGGGGGTGGAGCAATGGGTGTGGCCTGCATGCATATTTATGACCTGCGCTTCTTTGCGAGTTTGGCTTTTTGCAAAGTCCATGGTATGACCCGTTCCTCGCAAATGAGGGGATATAACTGTATCACCCAAATTCTACAGTAACTTCAGTGTAATTACTTCTAGACATAAAGATATGCCAATGTTTAAATTCATAATAGTGAGTTCAAATACACATTTTGCTAAAGGAATGGGTTTTTTATAACAAGATTTCAGGGTAATGCCATAAAGTCAAAGAAAGTCCAGATTTCCCTGAACTTCAAGTTACATTAACATATCCCCAAAAAAGCTTCATGAATATGTAAATCTTATTCAAATGAAACTGAAAAGTCGTATTTAACAATTAATTTCTGCTGCAGACAGAAATCTACTCTGCTAACAATAACCTTCCAGTGCCTGACTAATAATGAAGCAAAAGTCTTCCCACAGAGACAAGGAGAGGGACTAAGAAGTTTAACTGCAGAAATTAATATGATTTTTTTAACTGGTTCCTAGACAGATTTTAAGTATCTTCAGCAGACGCAGAATAAGGTAGACTAATTTTTGGTATTCTTCTTCACCTTTTCCTCATGTCATCAGTTCCTACAGGTATCGTTCTACATTCAATATTATGTTTCCTTGTAGTTGTCTATATTATTCATTAATTTGCCAGAAAGCTAATTTATATAACTGCATTGGATTGGATACTTATTACGCACCATTTAACTACCATCTAATTTTAAATGTATAAGCAAAGAGATGAACTGGCAGTGCTGAACACAAGTGACATACTCCCATCAAACGCCTTAAGCACAGCCATCGTGCAGTGCATGGTTCCCAATACTCATCTTAGTATTTCTCAATCCACGTAGCAGATGAAAGAATATCCACCCTACCTCTGACTGCTATGCTGATTGGCACAGAGGTATAGCTTCCAGAAATTACAGAAGTGGCATAAATTATAATAAGTCAACCATGCTGGAAAGTCAAGCAAACCCATATGGAAAGGAAACAAAACACATGTAATACATATTCATTTTACCTTACCCTTTGACCTTGAGCTCCATCTCTTCCAGGTGAACCTGATGCTCCTGGGACACCCTAAGTATTATAAAGGGAGAGCAAGTGATGAGTTCAGATTAACTGAATCCAACTAATTCATTTTCCAGTGAAATTTGACATGCTTTTGGATAAACTGAACCAGGGAGTTCAATAATGGAGTCCTAAAAGAGATACAGTAAAAAAGATATTTATGTGCAATGAGAGATGGGCAAACAGACATTGTTAAAATGCACAAGTTTTGAGTCCATAGAGACCTGATTTCAGTGTTAAACAAGAAAGCAACCAGTTCCTCAGGCTCCAAATGAATTGGTCACTGCACAGCAGCATACCATGGATTCCTTCTCTTTCTAAACCTCTGTTCAAATTCACCCCAACACCACATTTCTCAGCAATTTGGAATACATGCCCTGAACTAACAGTGACGTCAATTCAACATTCAAACTTAGCAAGCAACAGGTTAGACAATAACTTAAAGAATACCTGCAAGCCAGGAAAACCAAGATCTCCCTTCTCACCCTTTTCACCTGGTGGCCCCTGCAAATTAAGTAAACCAAACACATGGTTACTTTTCTATTTTTAATAGTTCCTTTCAGCTTCTTTACAAAAAAGCAGCAAAGCAACCAATAACAAACCAGACCATTTTTCATACAGAAAACAAAATACAGACTGCAAAACTGCAAATGAAGAATTAAAAAATATAGAAAATAAAATTAATTTTGAAATACTTAATTATTAACCTGACAAAACTATAACCATTATCGTTTTAAAAAACAACCAAAAAACCCCACAGTAGATATTTTCTTTTCTCTTCAAAAGAATCTGTTTCACTTCAGATCTCAAAAGCATTTCCTATAATGATGAAACCAAGGGTTTTCTACAGAAACTAGACATGTTTCTACAGGACATACCCATGACAAAAATATACTTACCTAGATAATAAACTAGCTTTAATTACATTTTATACTGAAACAATTTCTTTATTAAGTAAGTATTCTTGTAATTAAATTATTCTGTATTATTCTCTGATGACAGCATCAAGAACACACAGTTTTGGTAAATCATTGTATTGCACAGCAGTATCATAGAGACGGAAAAAAAGAAGAAAGTGTATTATATATGAGAAGAAAAGGAGCGGAAGATGTGTATCTGCTACTTCTGGGGTCTTGTGTGTACTTCTACTGAGAAGCATATGGAACAAGACAAATGCTTCTGGTTCATTATTCTACCAATGTTTCATTATGATGAAATTCTGTGACTTATTTCACAACAGCATCAAAAACTCCAGGCCTAATCACCTCCTGTGATGACAGATTTGTAATGTACTGAATATTATTGCTTAACTTCAGCAGGGAGTATGGTGTTCTTGCTTGGGTATACCTTTCAAGTTAGAACTGGTTTGATGCCATGTTACAACCCCCACTGCAACTTTTTTCCACTTGTCTGCAGACTTGGATGCTAATACCCAGGTCATATTGTAGCAACAATCAAATACTGTCAGCCAACTAAAAGTTCAGATCCAAATCAAAAACCAGAGATGTTGGTAATGAACCCATGTTCAGTACAGGTCAAACCCACATCTGTGATTTCACCTCAAATATTGAAATTCAGATTCTGATCACAACACCAAAAGCTTTTTCAGTCTAGTATAAGATATTTGCGTTTTAAAACATCACAGGAAAGAAGCTTATGGATTTATTTTAATCTCACTGGAAGCCCTTGAATAGAAAGTCCACTGGGTCCCTGTGGTCCTGGAGGTCCTTGCGGTCCAGGAACACCAATTTCACCTCGAGGTCCATCTGGTCCCTGAAGTAGCAGAGGACATAAGTTAAACTCTTATCATATGGACAAAGGCAGCTTCTGTTTGAGGCATTAAATACCAATAGACTCAAAAACATCTGAAATACGATTTAACGTGATTGAGCAGATTGAGTTCAATTTAAAACTCCTTTTAAAAATATTAAAAAAATATTATGATTTATGCTGTGAAAGCAACAGTCTGAATTTCATATGTTTTATCAGGGAACAAACAGAACAAGCAACTGTTATGAAAAGAGCCACGGAAAACACCAATGGCATTTCACTATGCTTTTTCTTCAACAATATCAGAAACAATCTGGAATTCATTTCAAGGCTTACATGCAGCAGAGATAAACTAAGAACCTGTGCATCTGTCACATGTAGAGTGCTGTATAAAGTACCTTTGGACCTGGATCACCACGATGACCTTTGGCCCCTCTGACACCTGGACCACCCTGTGAAGCACAAGCACAGGACTTAGTGAAAACCAAAACTCAAATTTAAATGAAATCCAGAGCAGACCAAACAGATTTTTCCTGTTCCTGAACCAGTGTTGAAGAATCAGTAAATACTCTGTCAATACCCTTCCACTGCAGTAATTAAACTGAGAACATACTTAAGTGTGGCCATACACAGGAACAGATCTAAACACAGATGTGGCTTCTTTCTAGAGCCAAGAATGCACACCACATAAGCATCAAAATAACACTAAAAGCTACAATATGTGGTCATGGGTTCCCTTCCAGTTGCTGAAACCTCCTGCAGATCCCTGTTCTCACCAAAATCATATTCTTAAAGGCCGGATTTCCAAGAAGGCAAAGAGCATTCTGGCTTGTATCGAAAGCAGTGTGGTCAGCAGGACCAGGGCAGTGACCTGTACTCAGCACTAGTGAGGCAGCACCTCAAATTCTGTGTCCAGTTCTGGGCCCCTCACTACAAGAAGGACATTGAGGGGCAGGAGCATGACCACAGAAAGGTAACAAAAGGGGGACAGGGTAGGTCTGGAGCACGAATCTTGAGAGGCAGAGGGAACTGGGGTTGTTCAGCCTGGAGAAAAGGAGGCTCAGAGGAGACCTTATCACCCTCTACAGCTACCTGAAAGAATGGTGTAGCCAGGTTAGGGTCAGCTGGTTCTCCCAGTAACAAGTGACAGAACAAGAAGTGGCCTCAAGTTGCAGCAGGAGAGGTTTAGATTGGATATTAGGAAAAATTTCTTCATGGAAAGGCTTGTCAAGCATTGGAACAGGCTGCCCAGGAAAGTGGTGGAATCATCATCCCTGGAGGTATTTAAAAGACGTGTAGATGTGGCACTTTGGGACATGGTTTAGTCCTGAACTTGACCGTGCTGGGTTAATGGCCGGACTGGATCATCTTAAAGGTATTTTCCAACCTAAACAGTCCTATAATTCTGTGATTGTAATGACTCAGGAATATTTTTCTGCAAGTACAACTCCAGAATCTACTAGAGCTACCATGGTTTGATTTAGAGCTACTCTTAGGTAAAATGCTATTTTGGCTATTTTTTGCTTTTTTGCTTTATTTAGTAATGTCTACATCTATTCATCAACTGTTGCCTTTTGTATTATTATCTTCTGAGAGAGACACTGGAGTTGCATATATCTATGGATGCCTGCCATGAATGTGTTTTGCAAAAACACGTTGCATGTGCTTTCTTTTCTAGGACAGCATAAATATTTTTCCCAGCTTTTTTTCATATCAATTTCCCTCTTCCCCCACCTGAATGTATTGCTTAATTTATTGGAATATGAGCTTTACAGCTATTCTGCCCTGCTATGTACTTAAAAAGGATCTTGTACAACTAGAGACCAGAAATGAGTAGTATTGTATCAAAGCTACAGTAAGTATATACAAAAAATTAAAGCCACAAAAATGGAAAATGGCTTACAGTATCTGTGATACTTTAAATAGGAGTGCAAGTAACAAAAAAGTTATTCAGTGAAGGTATCACAACATGGTCTTCATATGTGAGGTCACAGAGTGGTTTTCCACTACCCTTCTCAGCTTCCTCAGTCTTCCTGCTTCCATCCCACAGCTCTATGGCCATGACCCATTCCACTATAGCCAGCTCTGACCCTAAAATCCCATCCCACGCTCTCCATGGAACCGTGTTCCAATTGCCAGTTCCAAAATTCCAGATACTCACATTTCTGCATTCCAGCCCAGTAGCTCCATCTGTCCTTTCTCCTGCCTCTGCCTTTCTCTAGAGATTACTCTATCTGAGATTAAAAATTCCTCAGCGCAATGACAGCAAACTTTAAACATAAAAAATAACCATTTTCTCCCATTTTGTTCTCAGAATTAGACTGCATATTTACTAAGATTATATACTTAAAAACATCCTGATGCTGAGCCATTAAATTATACGCTTTCATATTCGTGTTGAGGTTGGTACACCTATCCATGTTTTGAACACAGTAACCTTTGTCTGGTAAAAGCACAAGTTCCAGAAAAGGATTTATTTAGCATGAAAATACCAGAAGAGCCCACCTCATTTTAATAATAAATTGTTTTGTTGATTGTTTGCAACCTCCACTAAGCTTGTGGAACTAATTTAAAATTTTTCATTTCTTCTGCCACTACTTCTTCTAGCCAAAAATTCCTGTTATGCCTTTTTCCCTTACTTTGAATAACTTCTTAATAGCCAATGCTTTCCCCCAGAACAGCTCTTAATCAACTGTTATCAAGTCACCTCCTTATTTCTTTATAATAGTCAAAACCTATGAAGAACAGAAAGCTTCCTCTTGCAATTAAACTTTCCTCCAATCCTCCAGTATTTCTGTCTATTTCACCGTCTTCAATTCTGCAGCCCTCCTTACACATGCAGGCATTGGTTTTGTGTGATATCTTACTGTTACCTTTGGTGGGGAACTTCAGACAGCAGGATCAAATCCTGGCAAAGATGAAGCCATAAAATCCATATTCCATAGTGAAAATTGCCAGATGATCTTAATTCTAAACAACACTTTGTTTTACCCAAAATGACCCATTTCCTGAAAGTCTACAAAATCTTTCCCGAGTTACTGACCCAAACAAATGGATGCCTTTTATTTGGAGTCTTTTTCGTCTAACTGACTACATAGTAGAACCTTGATCTCTTAAACAGAAAAATCCTTGGCTTAGAGAAAAGTCACATGACATTTTAACGACTTGGAGCACTATTGACCAGACACAGCACATGTGACTTTCTGACTTTTGGTTGGCACAGACATGAACGCTGGCTTTATTCTTTTGCTCTGCTTTTTCTTAGGCCTCGTACTTCTTTTTTCCAGAGCTATGCCATCTAACTGTCTGGCAAAAAGCAGATGCTTTTACTTATAACAGACGAGTTCCAAAATCACATACTTGCCTGCCTTGGCAGTGATTTTTCTGCTCAATTTTAAGCCTTCTTTTGCATGGCACTACACAACCCAAAACATTGTTATTCCTAAATTAAATACATATATAGAAGTACATTAATTTACTGCTGGATTAAGCCTTAGGAACTCCTGATCCACATATCTTTTGAACTATAGTAACACGCATCCTTCCATTCAAAGAATTTTCAAACATTTTTCATTTTACGATGAAATGTTGCCAAACTATTCAATTTCAGTGACAGAAATTAAGACTTTAATCCATACTTGAGTTATAATTTATATCTAAATAGGAGAACAGAACAATTTCTCCTTGTTCAAGACACATGTCTTCAGTGAATTTTCTCCTGAATTCCTTTTCAGGTTTTTGTACCAGAGCTTGAAGAACAGTTCTTGAAGAAAGAATAATCCCTGAGTTGTTAGTACGATTTATGTCTGCTAGGATCAACTATATGAATGCCCTATGTGCAAGTTAATTTTGTTGTTAAACATGTATCTTGTATTTGTACACATATTTGTGTACGCATATTTGTGTATTTGAACATTCTCAGAAACAGTTTTCTTTGCATTCTTCACTGGCTCTTTCATTTCAAAACATGATCTTGGGGAACACAGGACACAGAATGAGCAGAGAAACATGCATTTCACATTCTTCACAAGACAGACTCATCTCAAAATAACTCAGTGCCTATCGGAGCGAACAACCTAGCTGTAAAATGAAAAATACATGATGGTTCTACAAATATTCCAATTAGCATTCCTGTTAAACCAAACCAATAACAGACCATCGTAAAGAGATTCTGCAACTTTTCTAAATTGATAAAAATCAGCCTTGGGATGTGAGATCGAGTCCTCAAAATTTAGTGACCTGTATCTCCATGTCTTATACATATTACTGTATTTCGTATTATATATTACATATTCTGTATTTCTAAGATACTATACAGAGAAGGAAGTTCCACTGGTTACAGAAGGAACTTAGGTATACGCTTAACATTTGCACAGTCAACAGTGAGTGCTATCAAAGTAATACCACAAAGTGAAAAGTTGTGTCAGTGTGTATTTCATCGTTCGCTGGCAAGCTGGAAAAAAATTTAATTCAAAGGCAGATAATTTCATCCTCTCTTCCCTTTAGGGCTTTTGGGTACCTCTCTGCCACTAGGAAGTCTCTGAAGAATCTACACTTTCAGTTCTGCTTTTCAATAAATATTGTACTTAGGTAGGGCTTTTAGAACAGAAAAGTCTTCTTTCATTACATACTATACAAGTGGCATTGTCATACATATCTTTAACTCATAAGCATACTGTAAACCGAGCATTTCGAAAGCTGAACTTCAAGCTACATTTAATACACATATATTACAATAGACAGATAGCAGGTGATGAAAAAATTGAAAAAATGGCACTAACTATGACATATCTACTAATACTACACACAGGTAACAGGGTCAAAGGTCTAAACAATACCCCAGATGCTTCAGGTCTTGATTAAACCATTAAAAATTTGACTGACTTAGTGGATAGAGGGCAATTACATGGCGTAATACATGGCATCTTGGCTATAAGTTGAATATATCTCTTTACCAACCCTTAAACCCCTAATTTACCTTATTACTTTTACAATAGCAATTCATTCACAAGTTTTGGAATAAAGCTGGACAGCAGACTGTTTAGTACAGGTCACTAAAAACTGGAATCAAACCTTACCGGTGGTCCAGGCGGTCCAAGAGGACCCTTATTGGCTTCTGAACAGGAACAGGCATGAGGAAGGGCAGGACAGTTTTCCTCATCTCTCTAAGGAAAGATTAAAATAGAACAAGAATGATGTGCAAAACTTCAGAAGTTAGGGATTTTATGAATCTAAGACAAAGGACTGTGTGGTTGCTTCAAAAGCACCTACTTGATTTAGAAACATATGTCTCATTGACTTTCAATAGGACAAGTAATCCAAGCAGACTCTGGCTTTTTAAAAAAACATTTAATCATCCATTTCCATTAAAAAAAATTGTCTCAATAAAGGAGAAAGTAAAAAGTAAATTCCACAGTTATTCAAAAAGGTTTCTTACCAAGCCAGGAAGCTCACAGCATTTGTCCCGATTGGCCCATGAGGTAGCACAAACAATGTCAAACATCTGTAACTGCAGCTGTTTCAAAACAAGGATGATGTACAAAATGACTGTTAGGTGTAAAATCAGCGCAGAATGGAGCCATCAGCAAGCAAAGCTACCTTGGCTCAAGCACTCAGATTAGACTTTGAGCAGCAAGCCACAAATACCACACTTAAATGCTAAATCCATTTTTTTATCAAGTGTCTGTTCTAACCAAATGATCTGAACTATCAGATATTGCATGAACTGAGCAAGCTGTTCAAGGTTAAATGCTGCATGCATTTGTTGGATTATCCCTCACTCTTTGATTAAATTTCTGATTGTGTCCAAAGGTGCCACCCAATACCTTTTTTAGAGCACAGGAGGCATCAAGATACAGTCAAAAGAGAGGTCAGCTTCTCAAAATGAAGTAATTCAACTTAACCCACTGGTCTGCTGATTATATTTTATCTGGGACAAAGTCCCCTATAACGTATTACTTACACTGGAACTGAGCCACAAACAATATTTATAATTTTCTCCAGTTTAATTTTACGTTAGAATATGCCCTCTCCAACTATCCCCAGGCAACCATAGTTTAATGATGGTGAAAAGCTTGCTCAACACGTGGCATCATAGGGCAGAAAATTCCCATCACAGGTCTGGAACGTAGTTTGGACAAGAATTTAATCTACAAGAATATACACATTTGCTAAAAATACTGGCTGCTGGGTACTCAGAAACAATACACTAAATAGGGCTCAATGGTAAAACCAATTGTCTCCCTTATAGCCTTGATGGAACAAAAGGGTCTAGAGAGATGTAGCTTTTTCTGTTTCTATTTCTATTCTTTTTCCATTCCTCATTTATGTGCACATTGAATAGAAAGGACAATGGAACAGAACATCCCATTAAATTAACCCCACATGTTAAAAAATTCAAGTAGCTGCTAGGGATAGAACTTTGTTTGGGTTTGCTCCCATTATTATTTTCAGTGGCATTATTTTAAGACCAAGACAGATGAATGAGTTTAAAGATTTCTCAAAACTGCATTGCTTCTAAATCTGTTAAAATGAACTGCATATGTGCACCTTTGGTTTTGCCTCGCTCTTTTTCTTATATAGGTCAATGAGTATATTTTGAATAAAGGCATACTTTCACATAAATAGCTATTTGTCTCACCTTGCCAGCAGATTAGCTGGTTTGTAGATCTGCTGTACTACAGATGCAGACACACACAAGATGGCTCTGTGCTAAACACCTAAGACAGCTGAAATGCAGCAATAAGGCGGCTTTTGGTCCCTTTGTTTGGCTCCACAGGCATCCATGCAGAGTCCAGCAAGTGGGTCCCTGGCTATGTCAAATGCAAGCTGGTTCCATGTGGTGCCACTCTTTCTTTGCTACACATCCCTAATCTAACGCCAGGAGGACACATGGATGAAGATACTGCCCTGGGACTCAGAGTGACCCTGGATATTTGCATGGCACTGAACTTAAACAAATAAGACACCCCAAAGAGTGGTGCAGCAACACCTGAGTTGGTTGTGCAGAAAGCATCTTGGGTTCAGAGTTTAAATTTTACATATTGCCATTTTTTAGGATAACCCAGTCCATCCCAAGATATTCCCTTATCCTGAACAATGGAAGGCTGACAGTACTGGCTACATTTATACAGTCCTACACAGGCCTGTATATGCATTCATTTTCTCTGGACTGGACAATCTGGAGATCCATAGCAATAAAGTATGTTGGTGTAAACTAAAGAGCATCAGATATTTTCTGAATTGCTGTATTCACCAACCAAATGTTGAATGACTTCTTATTCTTATTTTAAAATATTGTGTGGGTTGCTCTGACTCAGCCTAAATAACAAAACAATGATTTCTTTGTTACTGTTAAACATTTATTTATAATTCTCTGTATTCATAGTGATTTTACATTCTACATATCCAGCCCTCCAAGCAGATGGAAAAGTCTAGCTGTCCTCATCTAACGAGGCTAAAGATCTGCAAAGATTTCTCAACAGCAGACCATATTAGACATTACTTTTTAAACAGTATACATACAGGGAGACAAACAAGATAAATTTAAAGGAGGAGGAAATAACAATAAAGAGTAAGTTTGTGAATTGTAAAGAAACAATTTTTTAAAGATGGACTTTTCATTAAATCCCACTGAGAGAATAAAAACCATTAATTGCTGCATATCACAGGTTTCATTGCTCTGGTTAGCTGGAATGTCTAATCCAGAGAAGCCCCTCTGTCCAGGGATGTTAAAAGCATCTCTAAAACTAAGAGATCTACTGATCTACTACCAGTTGTGGTAAGAACCTCTGTCCTCCCTCCTAGTAGAGTCCTTTGATGTCCTTCAATTTTTTGGAGTAGGAAACCAACTCATTAATCTCTTAAATGTGACTATTGACCCAAGTACTACTCAATAGGCATATGTTGTGCAGAATGGAGATTTTAAAATGGTATTTGGGTGCCTTCTTGACTTGCTTGTAATTTGGTATATGTGGTAATACTCAAAGACAGCTGAACACTACGATAAAGAATTTACATCTTCAGCTACATATTTTCAGTTTTACACGACTTTTACAGTTCATTTGAACAAAATCAAATTTTTCAGTGAGTGGGCAGTCTGACTTTTCTTTTATAGATTCTTAGGTTCTAACAAAAGACACCATTTCTTTTCACTTCTTTACAAAGCCTTCTCTAATTCCAGGATTTCCTAAGTCTGCCCTTTTCTGTTTCTATGGAATGTGACTACAAAGGTTTCTCTGTGTAATTTTCTTTACAGACTTCATATAATTATTATCCATAAGTTTGAGGCCTAAGGGCTCTTTTTTTTTTCTTTTTGTACAGAGATATGTTCTGAGGGCTTACTTTTTACTAAACAAGAGTATTTTCATACACTAGTAACAAGTAACTACATTTTTGAAACTTTGTTCCAATTCAAATCAAGCCTTGAGTTCAAAGTTCTCCTTCTCTGTTAAACACATTCTCGGGCCAAGAAAGTTCAAACAAAAATTAGCAAGCAGTACGACGTAACAGAAAAGCAAAAAACCCCAAACAAATCATCTTTAAGACATCTGAAACAAAATGGAAATACTCCAATTGGTTGTCATGTAAAAAGAACAATCAATTATTGCTTCTAGTAGAATAATTTCAGGGGAATGAAAGAGTATTTAACTTAGGGGGTAGACCTTTCACATTTAAATCTTTTTATATTATAAAAGAGCTAGATATACTAAGATGGGAGCTTTGGAGGAACGTCTGTGCCAAACCAGTTCAATTACTTAATGAACAGACAGCTAGGGGGCAAATACAGAGTAAGAGAGAATAACAGACATGCGGAATAATTATCATTGAAAACAAATACCTCCAGGCAAGGATACAAGGATATTCCAGGCAACAATACATTGTATTATTCTATATAATGAAATTTGGAACACAAGTAATATCTGACTGTGTCACCTGTGTTTATATAGGTGTTTAAGAACAACATTCGAACAACGATGATGTCATGATTTCATTCATTAAAATAATCAAAGATGGATTTTACTCAAGGTAAAAACTATTGCAGACTTCTGCAGAATTTCAGAAATGCTGAAATTTTAACACTTAAAATATGACCTCACGTGGTTTCAAGTTAAAACTAACTGCAAAGACCCCAAGTAGCTGGGGTTTCGGATATTTTAAATGTTTTAAATAATTGTTATTGTTCCACTCACAGGTGCAGAGTTGTCTCTTGGTCCTCTGGATCTCACCATTCTCCCCAGCACTTCTATGCCATCAGAACTAATATTCCCTGCTGCATTAATGGTCTTCTCACTTACTTGCTTGCAGTCAATAATTATCTTGGCTGTAGTCTTGCTGATAACAACATGCAACTAAGCAAAAAAAAGATGCTTAAACATACAAAGGAGCATATGGGATATGCATTCTTTCCTGGGAAAAAAGGGGCATTTTTTGAAATGAGCTCCTAACTCCATGCTTTCTAATGAAACTCATGGAATAATCCATAGCAAAAAACCTAGATGACTTCCAGAGGTCCCTTCAGACCTGAACTAATCTCTAATTCTAATCTATTTAAGGAACTTCATTTGTTTTTCTACTTAGGGAACATTTGCATACAAATCAGCAACTTATATAATTTATTCAGCAAGAAAATAATTTATCCCAAACAAAAGATCTATACAATATTCATATAACACTCAGATCCCAAAGAAACCTTGATTTACGTGGTCAGTAGTGATTTCTACACCTTGTATGATCCTGCTATATTGGACTTCACCAGTACATCCTTTATAGCCAGTAACTTGCATAAGCCAAAACTAAGCAGTAAAATTTAGTTTGTAAATTATACATTAGTCACACAATAAAAGCTGTCATAGGGAAGCTTTTACACTTAAAATATCGAATGACATCAAATGCAGTAGAGAAAAGCAGCACAGAGCAACCACGTTCCTTCTTTCTGCCTTGATCCCACTCTGTGGTCCTTTCTGATGGACCAAAGACGCTGCAATTGTCCTGTCATTAGCAAACTCTCAGTTAAGCAAAGGAAATAACAATCCAGGGATGGGGTTGGGGTGGAAGGAGAGCAGATGAAGAGCTGGGTGAAACGCAGTATCTCCCCTGTACCTACCAGTCACTACAAGGTGATCAGAGCCCCAAGGTGAGACAAGGCCAGGAAGGAGCCTTGGAGCTGCTTTACTCCAGGCTCAGCTGTAACTAAAGAACTGAAGAGTTACTCTGAATCTGCCTTGCTTGCACCTATCAGGCTCGTGTGTTGAAACATGTCATGTCATTCAAAAGTCAGAAAAATGTTTAAGAGGAGAATTTGCTAAAGCCTCATATATTCCTTCAAATCACCATTAAAGAGTCAGGATTGTACCTGACCTAACTTCCCCTTCTTTCTCCATTGACTGAAAAGAAGCCCAGAAAAGCCAAGCTCTGTAAATACTAGCCCTTAATTCTCAGTCTCCTTTTTGGTTTGGGTTTTTTTTTTAGAGTTTGTTTTCTTGCTTGCTTAGGAAAGATATAAACACTGGGAATACCAGTGATCAACAGAAGCACCCTTCCCAACAAATATGTGCTACAATCCCAACACTACTTCACCTGCTTTCAGAAAGAATATTATGAGTCCTCTAACAGCCAAGAAAAGTTAAGTATGGCACAGCTCTTAAAATACATTTAAAAATTGTAACTCTAAAAAAAAAAGGGAAATGGGACTTTTTTCCCACAGGACATTGTCATTTTGTTTTGAATGACACTGGAAAACCGTATCTTAAAAAGAAACGTCTGTTTATTTCTAAATTAATTTTCAAGGCAAGTGTTTTTAAATAAACTTTAAAATACAGGCACAAAGCATGAGATGAAAGTTGAACACATCAGCTTCATGATAAAAACTACAATTTGTTTAATGTTAATCCAATAGTATTGCAAAGAGACATGACAGTAAGGTAGGTGATGCAAAATACACTACTTTTGGCACTAGTTAATCTCATGAAAGATGATTTCAAAACATGAAAAACTCCCAAACCTTTATTCAGAGTGCTTTTTTCCCCATTACCATTACTAACCTTATGAAAACTCCCATAAAATATCTTCCTTATTTCAGGACCTTCAAATGTCACTGTTTGAAAATCTCCTTTGTAGTCGTAGTTAAAGAAAGTCAGAGTTTTACCACCATCTGTATGAGATTGAAATTAAGGAATCTGCGTTAAAGAAAAGGCCTAATATAATATTTGAGTCAATTTTGTACTTAACAAAGCAGACCAAACATGACAGCTCAGATGTAAGTAAAACACATTCATAAACAATATGCTGACCTGGAAGAAATGAGTTATGTCAGAGGAACTTTCCTGGTTTCATGGGAAGGATGGAACAATAGTAGCTCTCTCTACCTCACCTATGTCTACATGGTTCTAATCTCCTACTAGTTCTCTGTGGGACTCAGACAAGAAAAACATACCCTCAAGTTAGCTACATGCCTAATTCCCACCTATTTCAAGGTGTCACCCTGGCAGTTGTGAAGAACAGCTATTGGAGTACCTTCAACTTTTCAACAGTAAATAAGGAAACCTTATAAATGATAATCCCTGTTTTACAGTGGTGGAAGCCAAATCAAATAGAAATGAAGAGGCATCAAAGGTTCAGGACACTAAGCCTGTTATCCTTTAGACTGCACTCCCTCTGCAAATAGTATACTTTGAGTACCACTGGCATATATCAAGACAGATTGGATTAGAATCAGATTCAGAGCACTGGAAATTTTAAAAGCAAATTAGTACCTCACATCAAATCAACTCCAAATTAAACTCAGTTAAATTGACTCTAAATACCATGCATTAGAGAGGACCACCTTTCAGATTGAGCTAGTTTTTCTTGTAGCAGATTGAAACACTGGCCATAATAAATCGAGACACAGAATGAATCATTTGTACAGTTAAAGTCACTGAAAAAACACAAAACACCTACTATCTAAAATTACTCCAACCAATGGTTCATATCCTTCATTTAAAATCTCCCAAAGAGCAAATGGTTCCTGAGGTGTGTCAGGGAGTATACGAAAGAGAAACGTGATGGTATAATCAGAAGGGAGACCTTCAGGATGCAAATACCTGTAAGAGAAATAACGTCCTTTAAACCAAAACAGCATTAAATCTGGTGATTACACACCAGGTGTTCACTTGTCATGCTTTCTGTTAATCTGCAGCTTTTTTAGAAATAAAGACTGAGAAGTGATTAAGTGTTTACAAAATTTACCCATCTTGACAACTACTAAAAGAGTACTTAAAATGAAAGTAGCAGTTATGGTTTCCTTGAAATGTATAGAAGTGGCCTCAATTATTAATATGTTTATAAAATTTGAATATCAAATCAAAGGTCAGTTGGAAGTAAAGCTGAAATTAATTACTATATTAAAAGCTTTTAAAGAACAGTAGCCACTCTCAAGACCTTTGCAACAGTCTGATTTAACAGATAATGAAAATGGATATTGCTTGGAAGACCCGTCTCAATAGACATGTCCTTTGTCATTAAGCCATTACAAATGGATTAAAATTAGGAGTGATAGACTGTTATAGGAAGCTTTAGAAAATATAAGGAGCAGAGTTTATACATTTCAAAGCAAATACATAAAAAAATGAAGTCAAAACGGATATATAAATACAATCTGGTTTCCTAGAATTTCTGCAGAACAGAGAGGAACTTTATGATTTAAAAGAAATACATTATTTTATGTCATTTCCAAAAATTCGTTATTTAATACTCCCAAGTTAATTTAACCTTCTGTTGCCAAATCCTAAAGTGGGACACTGGGACAAATGTCTGAGTGACTGACTGTATTTTAAAATGTTAATTAGTCTGACTCCTTAAAATCATAGCAAAAATAACCTCCTCAGGGTTCTTTCAGATATTTAAACAATTTCTTTTCCCCAAATATAACCCATTCATTCTGAAATGTTTCTTAGATGTATAGATATGAAGCATGCTGAAAAGGGAGTTAAATGTTATACATAATCAATATATTCTGCAGCGTCAGTAGATGATCAAATGTGATGTTACAATGCCTATTTCCAACAGAGAAAGAGATGGAACTCAATAGGTAAAAGAAAAAAGCCTTACACAAAGTGAAAGACAATTCAACAAAACAGGGTGGGTCAAACTCGAGGTCTGGGGATACAGAACTCAAAAAAGAGCACAACATTTGATGGCATTCAGTGCATAAATGAGATGACAAAGCCAAGTGGTATTATTCAGACATACCTGTAGATCATCGAGAGAAAGGTGTTCCCTGAACCATAAAAAGGAGTGAAAGCCTAATGAAGCAGTAAGACTGCGCTGGGATGGAAGCTAGAGAACAGCATAGAAATGCAGCAGAGCCGATTAGAAAGAAGTAGAAAAGGGAAAAAGAGAAAAATCCAAATCTCTTGACATCTCAATACATCTAGGCCCAGAAGGAAAATGTGAAGCAGCCCCAAGAAGTTTAGCTCCAACTGGGACACAAGCAGATAATCACACAAAAAGATTAAGATGATATTTAATATAAACCTTCAAAGTCATTCCCCACCATATTTCTTTCTTACTTATCCCCGCCTAAGAACACGTTATTACATCTTCCCACGTGTAGTCCGGCAGAGCCACTGCTTTTCTCTGGTGCCACCTAATACGAAGTTGGGGACTGGACTGAGAGGAACCAAACATAACAAGCACACTGTTCACAGAAGAAACTAAAAGTTTCCATCACTTCCTCTCTGAGGAATGACTGTAAAAGTTCAATGGGAGAATTCTTCATTGCCTCCCCCATAACTCTCCCACACTACAGTCCTTGTGGCTGAAATACGTCTTGCCTCGCAGGAAGGTACTAGATGGTGTTCACAGACTCACTTCAGTATAAGGGGATAATCTTCCTTTGTAACCAATGAATGGACACAAACTGAAGTCAAAGCAACTGAGGACAGGTAAAGCAGATTGTCATTTTGATCCCCACTTCAAAGACAGTCTGAACTCTATGAGATGTCAAGCTGCATTCCAGAGGCATCTTTCACAAAGTACTACGTACTGGAATCTGCCCAGACATATGCCTACATGAAATTGGTGGGTGCTACACCAGCACAAGCCTGAAACAAGTTCATGTGGGAAAGCAAAGTAGCTAATGGGCTTACCTATTTTAACCTACAATTGCTATTTTTGAACTAAACTGCAAGAGGACTGAGGACACCAAACACTCTTCCTATTCATCAGTATAATGCAGATATACACTAGTGCCTCTGCTCTTCTGACTTAAAAATACTAGTCAGTGAAATGAAAAATTGCCTGCACTAGAAAATTATTTCCATGTGTTTTGTGACTACAGTATTTGTGTGTTAATACATACTTGGTAGGTTGTGATACCAGGGCATCCTTGTGCAGTCTGTAACATGGGTAAACATTAAATGTACCAGGTTCCATTGAAACCCCTTCCACAGCTGAAAACTCCTTTTCAACCAAACCAAACATTTCCATCATTTTAAATCCTAGAATGTATCAAAACATGTACTCTATTAATTTAAAATAATACTGCATTATGGTAAACAAAAATGATTCAGTCTTGAAAGATTAAGATTTAAGTATCAAAGCTTCATTCATGAACTGTTTAACAAGTACTAGCACGAAGGGAAATTTACTGCATCATATTGTGAAAATCACATAACAAAAATTATTCCACAGATCAGAAACAAAAATTAACACAAAAATACCATACCTGCAAAATTATTGCCATCCTTAACTACCAATGGGCAGGCTGGAAAAGAAGAAAATACATATATTTAAGGATACAAGAGGTTCTGACCACCGAGTCAGAACATTGATGCACTCAGCCCTGTACCCAGTACTCTATCCCCAAAAGCAGCAAAAGGAGATGATGTTTAGGAAGGGCATGCAAACCTGGCACTTGGCCATTCCATTCAGTTGATACTCCACAGGATCCACAAGAGTTGTAGCAAATACATTAAGAGGTACATCTCTGTGTGTTCCGCATAATACCCTTTTATGGATTTCTTGTCCACGAATTTGTCTAATCATTCTGTGAACTTGCCTCCACAATCTATTCAACAAATTCAAATTTGTTGAAAAAGGGGAACAAATTCACTGCCTGCTGCATTAAAACAAGTATGTCTTACGTTGGGTTTCAAGGAAATGTTCCCTACTTCTCTATTTATGAGCTTCTCCAGCCTAACCCCATCTCAAGTTCAATTACTGTTCCTGGTACTCTCTGTCCATTTTCAAAGCTTTCAAGAACAAGAGAGACCAGAATTGCACACAGTCCTTAAGATGTGTGCATGTATTTTAAATAGCTCTAATTAGTAAGTCTGGTTTATATTTTTCTTTTGGTAGGGAAAAACATACACTAATCTCTTTCAGAAAAGGTGCTCTGAAAAATGAGTAAGCCTAGAAGCAGCATGTCAACAAAATATGGCATCCCATGATACTTATATTTGAAAATCACTTTTAGAATACAAGCACAAGTGACCAATAAATGCTACTGTTGAGTATTCTCATGTTCAACATTCTCTCTACCACCAGAAGTAGAGTTTATAGTCAATCTCGGAATTGATTCTAAGAATCAAAGATTCTTGCTGTTGTTCACAAGCAACATTATTCGTCCTTACCAGCTCTAACAACTCTCAGTCTTATAATGACTCACAGCCCTGTGCACAAGAACTCCGCACAACCACAAATAACAGTTGGGTCTCCTATAACGCAGACCGGCAGTCTTAACAGGCAGTCGCGTAGCCCGACTTCCGCGTTGAATGGCGGCCGCGCCACAGCTGCTGCCACCGCCCCTGTGGCCACTATGGCCGCCACGGCCAACCCCGCCACTGTGCCACGGCTGCCGCCCGTGCTGCCCCCGCTGCAGCCTGTGCCCCCACTGCCACCCATTCTGCTGCCCGGGCGTGAAATGCAAGAGGGCTGACTGTATTCACATCACTGCCTACATCCTGGCTTATATACAAGGAAATGTGTATTGTGGGTACACACGTAAAAGCAGACGAATTATTGAGCTCTAACCATTAGACATTGCTCTAGAATGTCTTTCCCTTTATTTTCATAAAGAGACTGAAGTGTAGCTTTTTCATAGATTTCAGAGTTTGGGTGTGTTTTATGCTTTTCCTTAGGTTACAACTAATCTACTTTCTCTCATAATATAAATATGAATGATTGGCTCTCCATTTATAAACTAACAATGTGACAAGTAATAACAAATGTAGCTAACTGTACCCTTACAGAAGGCTAAAGAAGCCTAGAAAATAAAATATATTAACCTTTTATGATCCTGAACTGTTAACAATGTTTCACTTCCGAAATAAATTTTTAACAACCAAGGGCTACATTCTGGATTTATAGCAAACAACCATTAATTATTTGGAAGTCACAACACCTTAATTTCCTTAATATTTATAGAAATAACATTAGAATATTAGCAGTAAATTACATTAAAAAGATCAAGACTACCTCATAATAGAAAATTATTAGTTATAAACGCCACAATATAAAGCAGTCATTTTAGAAGCAAACATAAATCAAAATGGCTAACTTGCTGATGCAGTTTCACAAACAAAAGTGATCAGCTCATCTTCAATCTTTGTAAAGGCATCAAAGTCATCCACAAAGAAGACATGTCTTTCACTGGGCTTGCTGCCAATATTCACTAACTCTGAATAGTCGGCATCAGCTATCCCAATAGCAAAAAAGCTGAAACCTGGAAAACAAAAAAGAACACTCTTGTGAGTCATTCATTTGGACAGTGGAAATATGATATGAACACAACTATATTTGCACTGGCTCATTTCCTGATCAAATACAAAGGTAGACATTTTGTTATCCTTAAGCTCAAGAAAGTTCACATATGCAACTGAATATAAAGCTAATACATTCCTCGTGAAATATTTCTTTTGGCTACTTATGATTAATTACTTAGTTAAAGTTAAACATTTTATTGAAAGTTAAGCATTTTATTGAAGATATGTAAGACTACTCAGTGTATTAAAAATCTTAGCATATGTTTAAATGCTTTCCTAATTTACTGCTATACTGTATGACATACCAAATAATATCCATGTATCAAGTATATAATAAATACAAAGTCGAAAAATTAATTTCCTGTAGGCCCTTCACAGATTTTTTTTCTGTTCCATGTATTTATATAGTATTTCAAGCAACTGCTGCTTTATGAGTGAATATTGAAATAAATGCATTCCCATTTTATCAGCAACTTAACTGCACTGCCGAATCTCTTCTATATATTCTGCATGAATATACCGTATTTCAAAATTTGAGCCTGACTTTGAAGGTTTAAATGAAATGGAAATTGTATCCTATATGCTTCAGGAGCAGCAAAATAGCTGAAATCTTACGGAAAGGAAAATGTTTAAAAAAGATAAAGGAAAAAAACCTCTCTACGTCAGGCTGAATCTAATTAATGTACATACTGTTCTGGTATGGCTCAGTCTCAAATTTCCTCCAGTCAAGCAATATTACCTTTAAATTTGACTGAAGCCCAGGGGCATTCAACACCTTCTACAGAGCTTTTAGAATAACAAAATGTTGACTTAATAAACTACAACAAAATCTTCATGTCTCATCAAAGATCAGCAGCTCTTCATGCCAGTTGCTATCAGAGATGCAAGTTAGTGCCTGCCACAGCCTCTCTGCAGCCCCACTGTATGGCGCGTTCAAAAGGAAATGGCAGAGGGGAAGTCATTTGCCAAGGCAACACATCCCAGACAACAACTGAACCCTCACAACATGCCATCTCCTCTTGAGGTTGTTACCAGTCTAATAGTTGACAATGCAACTGCATGGCTCAGGAGATGAACAACTTTTGTTCAGCTTAGACATAGATTCTACTTTATTCACAAATACAGGGGGGTTTTGACTGCTACTGAAAACTAGTTATGCAAATTTATTATTTTGTGGTGTGCTTTATTTATGAAGGCACTACATTCAGCAACAAAACAAACAAGCAGCCAAGCTAGATGATCACATTGGTTTTCAGGAATACACTGGGAACTTCATAGCTGTCAAAAGCTAAAAGCAAATAAAAAGCACAAATGTAATTTCTTCTTAGATTGCTTCACATTAATAGGAAGAACGGGTTTTTCTTCCATCTTTCCGTTTTGTTCCATGTGGCACACTGTGCCTTTTGGGTTTGACACAAACCTCTACAACAATTAACACAGTTCTTAAACTCACAACATGGTGTGACTGCTTAAGGCTCTAAAATTAGTGCTTTAAAAAAATTACTGAAGATAATTAGTGTAACATGAGAGCAGATCAGAAACACTAAAAGAACACATGAAAGAGTTTTCAAAAGACTTCTTGTAGAGAAAAAAAGTTCAGTTTGTTCATAACTACAAGACTACACTTTATAGATTACAATCCAGATTTTTGGGATCATATTCCTCAAATTTTTCATCCTGAGAGCAATTCCATTGACTAGCACATGATTCTAACACTGCTGCCAAAATTAAAAACAATGCCATTTAATCACCAAATATTTGCAGAATCTAACCATATCCTAGTGATATTTTGTCTCTCAGCAATTGCCATTTTCTTTAAACTGGAATATCTTCCTGGAGCAAAACTTACTCTTATCTCAAGCCCACACTTACATAGATGTAATAATGAGAAACAAAAGAAATGTGAGTAGTTCTTAAAACTACATGTTTTACCATCTAGTTGCATTTCTCTGGAGACTTTGTTCACATCATCCTGTGATCGCCCATCAGTAATGACAACCAAAACCTTTGGAACGCCCCTTCTCATGCCTGCCTCTCCAGTAAACAAAACTTCCCTTGCATGTTTAATGGCTTTGCCTGAAAAAAAAAAATTGAAATACTTTCAATGAATATAAATTCAATTTCTATTGGCTCCTCCTATCATATGTTACACATAAATAAATAGAGAAATCTCGTAGGTCCTAGGTAGTTTGTCAATTGATGCATTCTGCAGTTATTAGAATCAAGATTTAGAAAAGCTTAATTTTGACCCTAATCTTTGAAAAATCAATGGTTTCAGCCATTCATTTTTCAATCCAGAAAGTAAAGACCAAGAATATTAAATGTGTGGGTGTCTTGATTTCAGCTGGGATAAAACTAAATTTCTTCTTAGTCATTGGTACAATGCTGTGTTTTGGATTCAGTGTGAGGATAATGTTGACAGAACACGGATGTTTAGGTTGTTGCTAGGCAGTGCTCACCCTAAGTCAAGGACCTTTCAGTGTCTCACGCTCTCTCAGTGAGGAGCTGCTCCAGAAGACTGGAGGAGAACATGGCCAAGACAGCTGACCTGAACTGGCCAAAGGGATATTCTATACCATAAAACATTCTGCCCAATGGATAAACTTGAGGAGCTGGCCAGAAAGGTACAATCACTGCTCAGATGGCCTGGGCATCCGTCAGTGGTTGGTGAGCAGCATCACTTGTTTTCCTTGGGTTTCACTCCTCTCCCTCTTTTTGTTATCTCCCTTTTCATTATCATTATTTTCCTTATATTTTACCTTATTTCAATAACTAAACTTTTCATATCTCATCCCACATGTTTTACCCTTTCTGATTCTTCTCCCCATCCCACCACGAGTAGAGGTGGGGAGTGAGTGCTGTGTGGTATTTAGCTGCTGGCTGGGTTAGAGATAACAAAACCTTCTTTTTCTCAATTAGTACACGTTTGTTACAGTCCATGTAACAAACTGAGAGTGCCATTGTAGTAAATGGAAAATGTGTTATTTTGATAATACTGAACTGGATGCAATGAAACAGCTGCAAGAGATTTCTGTGCAGTCTGAAAATAATAAAACATATGATTTCCAACTAAAACAGTTTTTAACCCTTTCAAACACTCAGCTTATTTCCTTCACATCAGAAAGCTATCTTAAGGAACTAATTAAAATGCAGCCTCATTCAGCAAACAGACATTTTCCCCCCTCCCAGTCTTAAATATCCCACTGAGGCTTAACTGTCCTGGCTTATAACCAGACTCAAACTCTGTCCAGATTTCGACATGCTTTGCAAGCTCCCTCCTACCTCTCTCCCCCCTCCCACTTTTCTATCCACTTGCCAAAGCTAAGACTTCATATTACTCCCCATTCTACCTTCCACTATCCCCAAAGTCATTTGGTTTTGCTCTCTCTCATTTGCAGAGAGCTCCCTCTCTCTCTGCCTCCCGGATCCTTGCCATCACTGGCGGTCACTGGGATGAACACAAAGCAGTAGGGGCCGAAGGGTGTAAACTACAGATTGCAAAAACTTTCTGATTTCAGTACCCAACCCTTCTCCAGTGAAGAGTCCATGCTCTCACTGGTTTTGCAATGATTAAATAAACCACTTAGCAAATGGGAAAGAAATAAAGGACAGAGAGTAGCAGGGGAAGAACCTGCATCACAATCACGACCTTTCTTACCTGTTTTTGTGTTTCCTCCTTTGTAGGCTATTTGCTGAATAGCTTCAAGAAGAGTCTCTTTTGTTTTGTATGCATTCAATTTAAATTCTGTCCTGGGATCATCACTAAACTGAATTATTGCCACCTATGCATACAGAAGATCTTCATTAGGAAAGCAGCGCACCACCCAGTGCATAAACAAAAAGTAAGTGAATCTGAGCATTTAAAACAAGGATTTATCTTGTAGCTTTGCCTCATCCTTTAATTGAAGCCAGGTTTTTTTTCTCGTTAAGACAGCTTTCACTAAATAAAGTTGAATTTTACTCTTTGCAACCTTGGCAACCTTCTAACACTGTCTGGTTTCATTTTGTAGCAAACAGGATGAGAAAAGCAATACTCACTTTGGCAAAGCACCCTCAATCAACCCCAAAGCAAAATCCTGGTTACAGCTGCTCACACGTGTACAGTTATTCATACAGAGAATTGCAGAGACTTTATTCAGTCTCCACGAATTAATAGCTGAACATAAGTAACTTAAGCTAGAGAGCAAGACTGAAGTAATAGAAAAACTCAACATATTCTGAAATATTGCCTCTCTCAAATATGTTGCTACATGAGTTCAGTACTTCAACACTGTACACTAAACCTCTACAACTCACAAAGCATACATTGAATTTTATATTCGATAAGAGATGCCTCTGATTTAAAAGGAACTATTATTCTTAAGCTTGTGCCAAACTAAGCTTCTGAAGCACCATGAACTATACGTAGATGTATAGCAATAAACAGTGAAAAATAAGTATTCTTCAGGGTTTGGAAAAGTTAAAATTAATTTCCAGTATAATCTCAAACCACATATTATACAGGTAACACTTAGAACAGTAACGTATTTGTCAGTAATTTGTTCTGGATCAGACTCAAACTTGTCTCTAAACAAACACATATAAAGAACAATCATTGTACGCATTTTTTTTTTATTTCAAGCCCTGTAGAGTCTGTAGAGGATGTTATTTTAAATAAAAGAACTATTACTTTTCCTTATCAATACCATTTTTTCCTTATTTAGAAATAAACACCATAGTGAGTACTAATACCAAAAACATTAACACAATTTAAATGTCATTAGGATGATTTAGAGGAGACTGAAATGATTCATAGCCTTCATGCTACCAAAATTCATCAGGAATTTTACCATATGGTGTGCATAAAAAGATATTGAAAAAAGATACTGTTCTTACATGTATTTCCAAAATAACTATGAAATTATGTCAGTTACTTTTTGATTATTTTCACTTCTGGTGCTAGTCTAAAATACCCTGCCAAGTCCATGCACCCTCTATTGCTCTACATGTTGATTACCTGTGTTCCATCAGGACCAATCTTATCCAAAGCTCCCACAGTGCTATAGAGAAAGCTAATTATTTTATTGAAATTGTCATCTCCAATACTCCATGACCCATCAACCAGAAACGCTAGGTCAGCTTTGGCTGCTTTGCACACTGAAAAACAATTATATTTTGGAATTAGAGCAATGCCTCAACTCCTCATGAAATCTCATAAATCACTTAAGAAAATGCAACTGTCATGAAAAGCCCTTGTTTAATGTTAGTTAATAATGCTTTAGCAAACAGACATGCTGACATGGCCTTCAGGGCAGATGTAGACGAAGCTGAGCTCTGCAAGAGGAATTTTCTGCACTGACAAATCCTATCACAGAATATACTTCAAGGCCATGATGGTTATTTAATGTCTGGTGAGCCATTTTTATCTTTATTTAGGTTTTTACCTAAAATCACACATGAAATTATACAATGTCAGACTCCTAATTCTGACTATGGAGGTTCACAAAGAGAAAACAGACCATTCAAATGGCTAGCCTAAGTTCTGTAACATCTAAGGCACTTCAACTGCACTATGTAGAAGCCACGCAGGTTTCACTCATCTCACCTTATTCTAACATGCTACGAATTATGCAAAATGGCTGCAAGATCTGTACACTTGGCTCACACAGGCTCCTCGTTCTTTCATGGCAACTGGGAACCTTCAACCCTCTACAGAATCAAAAAATACTGCTCAGGGTCAGAAGCAAACTTGCTCAAAGCAAAGATATGTGTATTTTTCAACATATTTTGCCTTGAAGAAAAATGTTCATCTATATCTAGCAAATGGGACAGAAAGATACATACCTGTGTTAGTCATTTTCTGTTGATTACTCCTTGGATAAAAAAAAAGCCTCATTATCTGCTGCTATGCAGTTCTAAACACACATAGAAAACTGTTTTTCCCCTGTGTGTATGGGTTTAATTCTAAATTACTACATATCAGTTTGGTTCACCCACTTCAAGCTTATGTATTTGATCTTCAGTCTCCAACAATAATGTTCCTTCACAGAAATATTATGAGACTCTGTACAAAACATCACATGTGCAAATAATAATACAAGGAAGTCTGAAGTGAGAGAAGAGACTGAACATGGCTAACATTTCTTGCGTTACCTAAAGAAACCATGCTGCTTTAGAAGTTTAACTATCCTAGAATGTCTGCCTCAGTTGCAAAATATGTATGGTTTAGGAGTTCTGGAAAAAGAAAATCTCACACATATTAACCCTCTTTTCAGCAAATTTCAACAATACAATAATGATGTTAGATTTTTGGCTCATTNCCAGAACTGGATACAATAGTCAAGGTGCGGACTCACCAGTTCCGAGTACAGGGGAAGGATAACCTCCCTTGACCTACTGGCCACTCCATTCTTGATGCAGGCCAGGATGCCATTGGCCCTTTTGGCTGCCTGGGCACACTGCTGGCTCACGTTGAGTTTGCTGTCAACTAATACCCCCAAATCTCTTTCCACCTCACCACTCTCTAAGTAATCCATCCCCAGCCTATAGTTCTGCTCGGGGTTGTTATAACAAAAATGCAGAACCCAACACTTAGACTTATTAAATTTCATTCTATTGGAGTCTGCCCATCTCTCCAGTCTGTCCAGGTCTCTCTGCAGGGCCTTCCTACCCTCTAACAGATCAACATGGGCTCCAAGCTTGGTGCCATCCACAAATTTGCTCACAATGGACTCAATCTCAAATATTTATCCCAAATTTAATCCAGTTTAATACAGTGTTGCTATAGCAAATGCATTTTGAGATCTGCTCCCCACAGGTCTAAAATACTGTCAGAAGCAGAAAAACATTACATCAACACCTTAAAATTACTATAAACTCACACATACAGCACTTACCCTCTTTTGCGGGTGGGATTGTAGGTGGTGGAGGTGGTGTTGAAGGTGTTGTTGGTGGCTGAGTTGGAAATGGTACTGGAGAATAAAAGGAGGGAATATTCAAGCATGTTTAAAAGCCCAATTTAGTCTATCTATTATAAATACAGCATTTTCTATTCATCTCCATATTTAAAATTCATCATCTCTAATCCTCTAGTTATGTGATTGGAGGTAAATGTAGGTGAATGTGTGCAAGTAACTTCCTCTTCTTTTGACAATCTGAAAAAGGGTACTACACTTACAAAACAATTAATGGCTGCATCTCAGTGTGAATGATACAATGTTACAACTGAACAACTACTGGAACTGCCCCTTTCTGAGTTTCCCCAGTGTAACAGACCACGTAGGAGCCTTATTCTTGACCTAGAATTCATAATCCATTTTGAAAAAGGTCAGCGTCCTTTTCCTTTCTGACCACAGCAAGTCCTTAGTAACAGAAGATAAGTCTCTGTGCACCCTGGAAGGAAGGAGATATTACTCCTGCAATCCAAAATACAGAGTGCAAAAGCAAGCCAATGCCTGCACAGTCTGCCCTAATAAAGATTTTTCTGAATTTGGTGAAGGACCTTGTCATATTTCGAGCTAGAAACACAGCTCCAACCACAACTCTTCAGGACTGTGGCTTTGTAGCCTGCAGCAACTTCTACTAAGGTTACTATATAGAGTTTCTGAAAACATCCCTCGCTCTTCTCCTGAAAATTAATTTTGGATGACAGCCTTGCAGAGACCAAGCTGAATACCTGATCGCTGATAGACAGCTTTGCTGAATGCAAGACCTTTATTTATTGCCTTGGTGGAGTCAATCACCTGCAAGTTTTTTCTCTGTGAAACCGTAAGTGTGGGAAGAAAAGAAGAAAAGTATAAACATTATCTGTCCTGAGAGAAAGGTAACAGTACTGTGGTGTGTAGCAATATAGTATGAGAAGAAAGGTACCACTGAGATTAGAAATGGACTCAAAGAAAAATAATGTTGAAATATTCATTCTGTTAGTCCCGTGTTACTTTGTTTGGGTTTTTTGTTTTGTTTAGTTTGCCAGTATTTTGAACTCATAAGAGCAGGATGTTGCCTTCATAAACAGCTGTCAAGTTTACTCTGATTTTTGTCTATCGGTCATGTGTTACTGACAATAACAAGAAAAAAGACTGGTTGGTTGGTTAGTTTTAAAATACTTAAGTAGATTTGGTATCAAGGTCTCATTTAACTGTAAATTATAGAAAACTGGTGACATTTTACTAAATAATCAGAGTTGTGGGACATAAAACCTTCTCTGTTTGCTTCATTTTTCTGTAATTTTTTCCCCAAAGTCATAGATATTCAAAGTATCCCCTAGTGGGACTTTTTAGGAAGAAAGTTAAATCCTCCTGTTTCATTCTCATGAAGAAGTACAATACAGTTGCTGAATGTGACTTCACAAGTAATTCACAGCAGTGTGCAAGAATCCCCCACCTCTTTGGAGGAGTCACAATGTTCTTGAAAAATTAAAAGCTCATCTAAAGGAAATTGTGTAGGAATAGCACATATGTGGGCAAAGGGCAGAACATGAGAAGCAATAAAGCATTATCGCTGCTGGCTAATCTCTGCTCTATTTTACTCACATGTTGTCTCCATGATGCTTACAGCTGGGCCCTCAATCTCTTGAAGCTGTGTATGAACACTGATTTTATATTCAGTTCCAGGCATCAGCTCAAAGAAACAGTGTCTAGGTGTCCCTCCACCAAGATTTACTTCTCGCGTTTTTCCATCTGCAAATACAAAACAAACCATTAAAATAATTTTTTTTGCTATTTTATTGACTAACATAATTTAAATCCTAAATAAGAAGAGGACATGACAGTAGATGAAAAACAAGTGTTTGACATGAATTAATAAATGACATGTTGCCTTATTTTTATAAATTCACCTCTGTAAAATTAATATTAAATACGAGTTGAGGAATGTGTCAAACATCTTCAGAAAAAAAGATTAATTCCACCCCATGCATTGAATTTAATAAAAATCACTAACACTGTCATCAGTGGGCTTTGAATCTGGTCCTAAATCACCAGTCTAATGAGAGATTGCTGCATTATGTAATTCTATGTCATCCTTTGTCTACGCCTCTGGTTCTCAGAGTCTGTAAAGTGCTTAGTAATTGCAAGAGAGGCTGAACAAGTTAAGTTATTGCATTCCAACTATCATCTAGGAACCACTTAACAAGATGGTTAAGGAAGAGTATTTACAGGGTTCCAAGGTTAATTCTGCTAAATTCTGAATTGAAAAACATGTTTGCAACACAGAAAGCCAAGGTACCTGAAATACCATACGACATGTTCTAAAATAAGGAGAAAATTTTCAGCACAATTCAAAATCTGTAGCAGAAATAAGTGAAATACAAGCAGCTGATCTCACATTTTACAGTGAATATACAAAAAATGCCAAATAAGTCGTTCACTGCCAAGTCAAAAACACCTGATGTTTACCAGGTATTACACTACTATAAAGTACTTGATCACTCCCTGAAGGAGAAACACAACCAATCCGACAATCAAATCCCTCCATGATAGATGCTAATAGGGAACATCTGTTCACACTCTAGCTTGTTCTGCTCACAGTCAGGTGCTTCCTGCTCAGTTAAAACAATTCAGATAGTTCTATATGAAAAGAGCAGAATGCTGGCTAGCTCTTAGATGAGAGAGAAATTTGTGCTGTCTTGTGCCAGCCTAGATCTCTGCTATCTGAACAGCTGCTCTATATTCCAGGTCTTCAAATAAACCTTATCATCATCCTCTTGTCATTCCACAGAAAGGTCAGTACTTTTTTTGCCATGAAATCAGTGTTACTTTTCATGATACCTTTAATATAGGCCATTACATGTTACTAACTGCATTTCCCTCAAGTTTTCCAAGGTTTTAATTGCAGTCGGGTTCCTATAATGCGGACCCACGGTCTTAATTGGGATCTGCGTAGTCCGAATTCCGCGTTGAATGGCTGCCGCACTGCCACTGCTGCCGGAGCTGCCGCCGCAGCCACCACTGCGGTCCGTGCCACCCCCACTGCTGCCCACACCACCACTGCCGCCTGTGCTGCCACCGCGGCAGGTCGCACATGCATGGTTGCAAAACAGGTGTCCTACATCGCTAAAAAATCATTCTGCTAAGATCTGAAGCCGCAATATCGGAGGGATGAAGTGCAAGAGGGCTGACTGTATCACCATTCAAAATACCACTGATGTCCACTTGGGATAAGAGTTAGTCTGCACTAATAGTGACATCCCCCTAATGTCTTCTGGCTACACTTGAGAATAAGTGAGATGGAAGAGGCTGTAATTTACTCTCCATGTAGTCAGTGCTAAAAGCACCAAGAGAGTTTGTTTGGCTCCATAAAAGTATGTCATGTTTGTTCAGACGAATAACATTGCTACAAGTTATAATGAACAATCAACAATGAAAACAGACAAAACTGGACATAGTTGTGCCTCTGTGCGTATGGTCTGGATTCAACCACCCTTCTGCCCTTCTCTCCTGTCCATCCTAATCCCACAGAGCTATTGTTGATGGTTTATTTACAAACTTAGATGTATTCAGTTCACCCTTTATCCATCTGTTCCTCTTACTAGCGAAAAACTCAGGTAAACACCGATGATGACAGATGAAAGTCTCTTCCATAAAAAGCATAAGTTATCAATATCTATTTGACATAAAAGGACAGGAATGCTACTTTTACTCCTGAAACTTCCAGTATGTACACAACTCTCTTCTGTCCACCATTTCCAATATTTCAGGAGTCAGTCTAAAGTCCAATTGCATACAATTTCTTAGCTATGCAATTCAATTCTCTGGATTGGCGTGTAGTTGTGTATGGAATTATTTAGTAACTTACCCACAAGCGACTCTATCACTACCCTATATGCAGTAGCGTGTCTGTGAAGCTGCCACTGAGCACACAGACTAGTCATGCGGACTTGATAGGAATCCAAATTTGTCACACCCAGGTACACTGAAAATTGCATATGAAAAGATTAGATTTATGTCTCTAATAGATACACAAGGAAAAATGACATAATAAGTACAGTGAAATACATCCCAATTAATTGTTAACAAATAATTTCCATAGCTGATTTTAAAAGGTAAAGAAGATCCAACCAGAATTTTTTAAAAACGTGAACCTCTAAATCAAAAGATTGAGTCTTTAAATTTAGTTAATACTTAATAATGATCACTACTAAATAGTCAGTTACTACAAGTATAAAAGTATCATAACAGCAGTATTTCTGTCAAAATCTTAATTTCAGTTTGAACTTTAGCTATATAAATATCAAATAATTTTATACATATGGATCTAGAAAAAACAGACTAGATAGAGTTTTAATTAAGGAAATTTTTACCTGCTATTAGGCAAATATATTTTTAACTGATAAATAATATCTATTTTATGACCCCTGTCTTGCTAATATCTAGCAGATCACTTTAAAGCTTGATGCAGTCTCATAAAAAGAGGGACTTTCATTTTAGGAAAACAATTTACACACAACTGAGAAAGTCTTCCATGTGAAAATATCTTCAGGGAGCTGCACAAAGCCATAGTTATAACAAAAAACAGCCTGTAGAGATCTGAACAGCATGAAATCATTCTTACAGGTTTTGGCTATGCCTGTTAGGGCATCACTGAAGCCTGTGGAGTATGAAGCAAATACTTTAACACTGTATTCCGTTCCACTGAAGAGATTTAGAATGAGAATGCTATTAATATCATCCCCTACAAAGGTCTCCAACGCAGGACCAGGAGCTGGAAAAAATGAAATAAATTAGAAAAATCATTTGCTCATCCACTGAATTAGACACATCCAAAAGTTGTGCTCCTAAAATTACTGCTATTTTTGGACCCTTTTTTTTAATCTACACAAAGACGTTCTCCTCAATGCTTGCATGGATAGAAGGCACAACACACTTGGGAAATTCAGCAGTGGGATTCATTAATGCAGAGCTAGACACTGGCATCTGTTAAGACCCTTTTGTTCTGCTTCAGTGACTTACTACTGCTCTAAATAGGCAGCCAAAGATCTCCTCAGTTTGATGGTGTGCCAGGACCAACAGGGGGGACAGCAGATGCCAGCCAGCAATACAATCCCTCAGGGTTCTCGTACAACAGAATCATTTAATATTGTGCAAAAATGATAATCAAAATAGAAAAGAATAAAACTTTCCCAAATCAGAACAGCTTCTTTGTCATCTCGCCTCGTTGTTCTGGATACACTTCAGAAGCCAGGCCGCAGTATTGTCTTTGGACAGCATTTTAGTTCCTTAATAGTCACACATTTGTGTTTTGCTCTCAATAGAGGACCCTGTTTTTCTAAAGAAATCTGAAGGAGTTTGGCTGCCTTGTCTAGCTGCAACATGCAGGTGGCCAAAGGTTGCAGCATGCACAAAATAGGCAATGAATGTTAAGTGTTTGGGAAGAAATGAAAACTTTTTATTTTGAGGGAAAAGAAGTTGAAGAACAGGAGAACACAGAAGAGAAAAATAGGAAGAATGCAAAGATAATCTCTGAAATAAATAGGGTCGTGGTACAATGATGTAAAAGAACACACTGTAAGAATAGGGACTAAGGGAAAATCTTGCTGCTGCCTACATCTATCCCATGGGAGATTGTAGAGAAGACATTGTCCTCTGAGGCAAATGGGAAAATGTAGGAGAAAACACACAAAATTTGCCACATGAAAAAATTTTATTAGATATTGATAAAGACACTTCCATGGTGACAGTAGTCAAAAACTGGAAGAGACGCTTGGTGCAGTTTTAAAATCTCCATCCTTGGAGATGTTACGAACTCGCCTGGACAAGGTCCCATGAAACCTGTTCCAAGGTGGCCCTGTTTTGGTCAGGGAGCTGGACCAGATGATCTCCAAAGATCACCTCATACCTGCATCATTCTGTGACTGAAACTTTCATATTGAAAACCTGAGACACCTATGTTAATAGCACTTTCGAGGCTGTAACTACAACTGATAGATTTAAGCACAAAATTCAGTAAAAGGTGATGTCAAGACATTGTACAGTCAGAAGTGATCACAAAAAAAATCAAGTTTAAAAACTCACTGTTGATAGGTTTGTAGACAACTCTGTAACCCATTGTTGGTGATGGTGGGGCATCCCAACTGACACGTAATCTGTTGTACCACTCATCTGAGACACGTAAATTTTGAGGAGCAGATAATGGTTCTAAAAGGAAACCAAATTGGGCAAAACAATGATTGTTGAAATTAATTCTAAACTTTTCTAAATTTTTCTTCTAAAAATTATCTTTTTCTTTTAAACATGTAAGACAATTTAGAGATAATTATATATTATTTCTGCAAATCCAAGTGCACTGAAGTTTTTCATGTAAAAATCCTTCTCTTTTGAACACTTAATTCTTTCAAATGGAGTTAAAGGAATGATTTAGAAGTGATTTATATCTCTGTACTTCAATTTAGGCAGAAATATATAAATTAGAAGAATAATTCAATAAAATGACACTATCGTGACCAGCAGTGCACAATGAAATTATTTTACAATATCCAGTGGAAAGGAAACATAAGTTACATCTGAGTAATATCTTGGTACTTGGTCAGAACTCTAGAAATAATGCAATTACTTTTATAAAAAGTTCATCAGCATTTCAAATGACCTTTAGGAATTAAGAATCTCACAAAAAACCCCCTAAGAGTATAATGGTTTGTTTGATACCATCTCAGCAGACATTGTTTATTTTCTGTATTAGTTGGCTTCCCCTTGGTGGGTTAATTATCAAGAATTGACCAGCTTTATTACTCAAAAAGTTTCTGCAAACTCATAGTATGTATTTCAATATAAAATACAACTTGTCAGTTAGAAGATCCTCATTGTTTATAAATCAGTCAATTGAGATTAACATGAAGTCATATAAGAAATACAAAATAAGCCCATATTTATACTAAAACACATTACTACAGCCAAGGAAAAAAGGCCACAAGATAAAGCCTTTCTTCATGCATATCCTGGCCAAAGACAACTTTGTACTTACCAGTTTTTCCAGGAGCTGAGACACTGACTCCTTCCCCATCGGAATAGATGGGAGTTAGGGTAACTTTGTATTCTGTATCAGGCAGCAGAGGGTGAAGCACAAGGGTGTTTTGCCTCCCAGGAACCATTACCTGAAGGGTCAGAAAAAGAAGAAACAGTCAAACTTGATGACTAGAGACAAAATCCTTTTTTATTTTACATAACCGTATTAGATGGTGAGTTGGACTAGATGATCCTTGTGGGTCCCTTCCAACTCATAATTTTCTGTGATTCTGTGATAACTTCTGCCACCTTACTCCATTAGCATTGCTGTATAGCTTGCATTTTCAAATATTCTTGATGATCTACAGTAAAATGAAATAATTACATTATCCACCCCTTTAACAGATCTACGGTTATACCCCTTCAAAAAATACAAAGGAGAATATACTTATAGGATAACACCATTTTATATTAAGCCTTTGTGTCACTACAGCTGCATAAATCATATGTTAGTACTTCAATAATTTTACTGTGTAAACAAAACATATCCTCTTATTGTATTTATTCTACACATTTCTAGATTTTTCCAAAGCTATGTTTATTATTAGATGTTGATTGTTATGTTCTTTGGAGACAGAAAATCCTCATTTCATTAGATCAGGAAGCATGGAAATGAGCAAGCAGAAGTAAAATTTGTTTGACCCATCTGCATCTCGTCTGGGAACAAACAAAGGAAGGTAGCTGTCTAGGAGAGGATGTAGGATTACCTCCTACAAATACCAGAGGATCCTAACTGCTATGATGCACAGAAGATCTGCAACGGAAGTCCATCTAGGCAACCTGGTAGCAGTAGAGTAGTTGTAGAAATTCTTCCAGGCATATTTTGTGTTCTAGTGTAAATACTACAAGCCACTGCATTAACCACAGTCAAAGGTTTCCCCATAAGCAGCTATTTCTAAAACCTCTTCAATTGGTAATCGTATTTAGCCACAACCCCAAAAACTAGTATCACAATAGTGGTGGTAGATATGGCAAGCAAAGCCTTGTAATCACTTAAATTGTCAGGAAAATTTTATTTTGGAGAGCCTCTACAGCCTGAATGGGAGCCATCTGTGTGGCAACACATGGAGTGCGCATGATAGAAAAGAGAAACTACAGTAATCACTCAATTCTTCACAGCTCAAATTTCATGGCTACAATTCATTGTGGGTTTTTTCCCCACAAAGATGTCATCGACTGCCCTTGGTCCTTCACGATTTTTTTCTGTGTCATGTGAGCACGGGACAGCCACGTATGCACAGTGAGTGCCTTTGCTGCGCTGGGGAGTGGGACTGGCAAGCCCTGCAGGGTGGGGCACTGTTAAGAGTCGATCAGAAGAGGAGTATCGTCTGAACATTGTTATCAGGGACTTGGACAATGCAAGGTACACTGAAAAACTTAATCTAAGATCTTGATAAGAATTTGCAGCAGCCTACCTGCCAGGGCACTGCTCCCTGGACTGTGACTGGAGTGCGGTTCCTATGGAAAATTAAGGTGCAAATACCCCAGAACAATGAATGGTGTGGTGCCCAGTGCGCTGTACCATTCTCTGGAATGGGGGAATGAAACAAACCATGCTGTACCTATTCTCCAAGAATCAAGGAACCATAACAACCTGCTGTCCAAGAAGCAACATGAAAACACACTAACCGGCAGAAGGCCACTCGCTTCTGAGCCTGACCACACCTTGGTCACTCCTCTCTGGGCAATGAGCCACTTGCTTCTGGCCTTAACCATACCTTGGACACTGCTTGCATGGCAGGGAATGGCAGAGCTTGGCAAGAAGATCCACGGGACAGATGATGGGGAGCAAAGTGTATAAAAGATGACCCCTAAGAACAGAATGTTGAAAGCTTTCCCCACCCTGCTTGATGTGAGGGACACCTTTGAGGATTTGTCAGTGGTGGTAGCTATACCCTCTTTTTTCTCTCTTTCTCTTCTCTTTCACCCTTTCATCTATCACGTTGCCGCTTTATGGGCACTTAATAAAGTTTCACTGTTTGATCAAATCTAAACCCTCTCTCGGAATTTTGTTTTGCACTCTTGAGATCCTGCAAATGAACCATCACGCATCCAGCTTAACTGACTGGACCATGACCATCACCACAGGTCAGGGTCGGTGGCTAACAGCAAGCCGGGAGTGGGTTGGTGGCTGGCAGTGAGGCAGGAGAGTGTCAGCAGCCAGTGGCCAGGAGTGGGCCACCAGCCAGTAGCCGAGGTGGGCAGCCGCCAGCCCTGGGGGGCCAGCAGCCACCTGCCGTTCTGTGCCATGCAAGTCCCACCACTAGCCGCTTCCCGCCCCTCCTTGGCCCATGGTGTGGGGTGTGGCATCCCTGTGCTCACCAAGGCTGAGGGGGCAGGGCAGTGGGCAAGGCACATTTACATATGTATGAACCACTTAGCGGAATTCAGCTGTCGCGGTACTTTTCTCGAACCCCCCAGAAATTCAAGGCATTCCAGTAGTCCAATGTTTCCAGCACAGAGATCTATGAGCAGTATCGTCTGAAATTATGCTGTTGGAAGCAGCAGTGAAGTAACAGTGAGGTGTGAATCTATTCCCTGAGCCAGCAAGTGCACATACTTGGCAAGAAGTTGAGAGAATCACAAGCCCTTTAAACCCGGGGAGAAATGCAGAAACTAAGTCTATTAAAGAACTTTGCTGTTTCAAAGAAGACTGATGCATGTGATGATGGCAAAGTTTTGAAGCATATATTCAGATAAGTAAGGTCTCACTGGTTTTAACGCTCCAGGATATGTTCAAAGTACTTCTGAATTTGGCAAGTGATAAAGAAGGAAATTTATCTAGTACACCCTGGTGTTGAGAGTTGCCAAAGTAGTGCTTCATTCTTTTATCAAAACTGGACTTAAACCATCTAAATACACGTGCATGAAATATTCCTATGTCCCTCTTCTATACACACACTTAAAACATACAAACTAAGTTTCAGGGGGAAAAAAAACAAACCAAAAAACCCCAACTTTTTTTGTTTATTCAGGCTAGAGGATGCAAACATTGAGAATTCTCTCCTTTCCACATGTGCGTATCAGAGATCTTCTACAGACCAATACAGTTTTCAGCAATGAGAAACGTTTTTGGCTTTAAGGAAGAAAAAATATGTGATCTTTCCAGTATATACAGCACCCCCAAGAACATACATGCAACTTAGAGCCTGACCTTTCTATATCCTATTACATTTTCTAGTTCCTGATTTTCAGCCAATTGCATCAAGGATTAGAAGGCTTATTAGTATTTTTATGGAAAGGGAGGAGTAACTGAAACTTTTATCACTGAAATCAGAGCCAAGAAATATAAGTATTCACCAAAGAACTGTCACACTATAGTACATTTAAGCCCAAATTCCACAAAACCTTTGGGTTCTGCTTAAAAAATATACTTAAACATATTAATAGTCCCCTCAAAGTTGAACATCTATGGTTTTTTTATTGACATCCATGTTGCACCTCTCAGGTGTTCGAAGCCACATTATAAAATACAGTCCTTCCATTTAAAGTATGCTTAATTTTAAATATAACTTTACCTAATTCCTTATTCAGTAAAGTATTTAGACACATGATTAATTTCAAAGATGAAATGTGGTTAATCTGTTTGCTGAATTGTGACCAAAGATGATAAGACTTGAAAGTGTACTTAAAATTAAATACTTTGTCGAGTTAGAGCCAAGTACCTACCCAATAGTATAGTTTTCTATTTTACTTTAATGAGCTTTTCAGTCAGCTCTAATATCCTTCTGATTGATAGCCACAATTTGAATACCTACACTACAGTTTTAATTTCATTTTCATATAATAGTCATTGAATACTAAAACAGAATGACATTTATACCATCCAACTGAATTCAAGTGCTGAAATAGTAAATTCAAGATCTGAATTTCAGAAATTTGGGTTATTTTCAGAAGAACAGTACAATTTGTGCCATCCTGCTGTGCAAGTTTTCTGCTGTATTATACACTACATTAACATATAGTCAAGGTAAATTCATAAAGCATGTTTCCCAGCCCAAAGGAACAAAACTACATTGAAAATTTATTTTCAGATTATAGTTGAAAGATGGCTAGAAAGTAAGTTTCCATCAGAGTCTCATAAAAGATTAATGAAACCAAAATGTAAAAACAGATTGATATTATTCTAGAAAAAATACACTCAACTAATCCATTTCAATATTTTTGACATATTCTTATATAGGGGTAAAAATGTCAGCTGCTAGAATAACCTGTGTTTTTGATATCATCATTCTATGAACAGAAGTGAGTCACATGACAGACACTGAGGAAGAAAGATGTGTGGAGTATTTTTACATTCTGAGCTATTTTTAAAGAAAATAATCTTGAAATATACAGTTTAATATTTTAAATGTATCTACATAGAGCCATCCCAAAATTTTATAACTTATTTTTCATGGAAACCAAGCACTGCAATACTAAGATTTCCCCAATTTAAAAATAATCTTTTTTAAAAATGACACTTGGCCTCACAGAATTCCAGAAATATTTTTAAAATTGTCAAATCTTAAAATAATATAGTCAGAGATTCTTGTTTCTTTGTTTATTAGTTATATGCCCAAAAGACGACATGGAATACCATCAGTCTTTCAAATATTTTCTAAAGTCTTGATGATCAGAAATCTTTCTGTGCAGTACAACTTTAATTTTGATCACAGAATCACAGAATACTATGAGTTGGAAGGGACCCACAAGGATCATCTAGTCCAACTCACCATCTAACGCCCGTACAGAGACCAAACGCACACCCCAGAGAGGTGAACATAAACCTAGTTCCCTCACAGGCGCACAGGCCACTCCGAGCCAGAAGGGACCCACAGGACCATCCAGCCCTACACCCCCCAGCTAGACCATGTCACTAAGCTCCTCATCCAGTCTTCTCTTAAACACCTCCAGGGACGGCGACTCCACCACCTCCCTGGGCAGTCCATTCCAATGAGCGATCACTCTCTCTGTGAAAAACTGCTTCCTAACATTCAATCTAAACCTCCCCTGGTGTAGCTTAAGGACATGTCCTCTCGTTCTGGTGTCGTTAGCCTGAANTTGAACAGTGCCGGGCCTAACACTGACCCCTGTGGGACTCCGCTAGTGACTGGCTGCCAGCTGGATGTGGCACCATTCACCAACACTCTTTGAGCTCGTCCGTCCTAACCCAACATAAAATGCTTCTATCCAGTCCATGCTCTACGAGTTTCTCCTGAAGCTTATTGTGGGAAACCGTGTCAAAGGCTTTGCTAAGGTCCAAATACACAACATCCACAGCCTTTTTGTCATCAACCAGGCAAGTCACTGGATCGTAAAATGAGATCAGGTTGGTCAGCCAGGACCTGCCTTTCCGAAATCCATCATTACCTGGTATTAGAAAAATAGCAGATATTCTTAGGCACTTAGATTAAAAAGTGCTGTCCTTATTGTAACATGCTCAGGTTAAAAAGAAGTATGCATTCGAACTTTAATTACATTGCTTTAGGATCACAGAAGACACTTAGGGAAGGAGTAAAACTGCTGAAGGAAAACAAAAATTACTTAAGACAGCACTGTACGAACATTTAAACATCATTAAAACACAATCTGAAGACAGAAAAAGGCCTATGAGTAAAAAATAAAATAAAAATAAAAACAAATTAAAACCCCACCTTGGACAAATTTTAAAAATACAGGAAAATGTCATATAAGAAGAGATCATGTCTTAGCAATTACTAAGCAAGCTTATGAAGATAATTACGAAACTTATACAGACCATTCTTACTGCTTCCTCAGAACGGTCACCTTTCGCAGTGAGATAGGTCACTCTGAACTGCTGAACACTGTCATCTGAAATTTCCCACATCACTCTCAGACTTGAGGTTGTTTCATCATCTATAACAAGGTTTCTGACTCCTGTTCGAAAAACTAAGTCAAAAAATACTTAATTAATATTTTCTTAATTCTATTTTTAGACTTAAAATAATTCAGATATTGTGCCGCAAGCACTAAGTAGTTTCAAGTTCTACTGAAGTCCTGGTAGGTCTGCAGACCCATAGGAGGATAAACCCACATAGTTCAGTCATATTTAGGCTTAATAACATAAAAACTGGAATCACTCATTAAAACAATAGTGATCCTAACATATACTATCCCATCTTCTTTGTTTATCTTACTTGGCTTATGGAGCTTTAAATCAAAAACTAGAACGTTACAGAAGAGAAGTAATCCAGAAACATTGTTCCTTAAAAGTTAGTTGTCTAATTCCAGGGAAAAGAAGCAGAACACTCAAAACTAAACACAATTGTAAAGTGTTTCCAAGCTCATATTTATAAAGGGAAAGACAAATTCTAACTGATTTTTCCAAATTAGTCTCTGTACTCCTGTGTAATACCGCTGGTATCATTCTGAGTCCCTACACTGTGTGATGGGTTGGTCCTCATCCACACGCAGCAGGTGCAGGAAGCTGTGCACACACACAAGGGTGGGGCGGGAGCACAACAGTGAGAACCTTTCAACAATGGTGGCCCTTTCCATCAGGATGTGAGGTTACCAGCTCCTCAGCAGTATCACAGGGTCTTTGCCACTTGACCGTGTGGTGGCTGTGAGGAGCCTTAGAACTGTGCATTCAGCATTTAAATCAATGACATTTGCTCTGCTTACCTGCTGTGGTGGGCTCAGAAGTTGTGGCACTGGTAGTAGTCACCGTGGTAGGTGTTCTGGTAGAACCTGCAACTGAAAACGAGTACTCAGATCACCACTAATTCAACAAGACATGCAAGTTACAGTATTTTTATTGTATTGCCAACAATGACAATGAAACTGTGTGCTCGCACCTACAAGTATCCCATGCGCTTCAGCCATTTCAGAGACTAGACAGGAATTATTCACTTAGTTTACTTTAGGCCAATATATTTGTAAGATTAGCACTTAGATCTACAGATAAGACATCACTATAAACTGTATAATTAAATAAGAATGCATATATTTTCCCAGGTTTATCACTGAACTATGCAAAATGACTTCCACTTTGACCATTTGTTAAGGTTGTCAGATTAATTAAATTGAAAATTTTTTGAGGGTGTTTTACATCTGTCCGAGTGAAAAACAGAAAGTACACTCAGCAACACTGTGTAATATCAGCACCATTTTGATGGGTAGGGGCTTTTTGTCTTAACAGAAGGTTCAAGATCAAGCCTGCAATTAAGTTAATAAAAATAAAATAATTTTTTTAAATTTACACATAAGAAATAGAGCTGTCTACTTAACCAAGTCATTACCCATAAAAAGAGAATAGAACAATCTCCTTGAAATAGTACTGGCCACTGTTTTGATTATAAACTATAAAAATACACTGTTCATGATTTTCAAGGTTTATTTTTTCACTTCCAATGTCACAGGATGCCTGTATAAACTTTTTGGACCAGTATTTTAGCCAAGAGTGAATTCACCATGAGTGAGTATAAATTACATAAATAAGAAAAGGGTACACTAAAAATGCCAAACCTCTTAAATGAAATTCCTGTAAATTATTTACTCTCAAACATTTACCACACACACATTCCAAAATCTCATATACGTATCTTCTCATAAGGAACCCTGTTCAAAGACTAAATACTGAAATATAGGATGGAAGAATATCTACCCAGATCCAAAGGTTATTAATACCACAGCTCAGATAGGGAGCCAAACCACCATTTTGACTCAGTGCCATCTACCACATAATATTGAACAAGAAAATCAAAAAAATACAGTCAGCAAAGCCCTGGTGCTAAACCACCACATTCTTCAATATTATAGCAACCCAAAGATGAACTCTATTTTATATATAAACATCAAATCTAAATCACTTAAACATCCTTAAAAACTATAATAAAGTGTTTGTCTTACATGTAGCTCCAAGAACAGCAACAACTTCACTTTCACTTTCATCATCAAAAACTGCCAGCAAAGAAACTTCATATTCTGTGTTGGGCAACAAACCCTCTATAACATGACTGTCTGCATCTCCATTTATGACAACCTAAGAACATAGCAAGATTAAAGAGAATCAGTTCTGCATTTGATTAATTTACATAAATTGAGTAAAATGAAAAAATGAAAATGGATCCTGTTTTAAAATAAAATTATATCTACACTCAGATCTGCCAAAAAAACTTATTAGCTATATTGAAATAAAAAGTATCACAGAGTACAACTGGAAAAAAACACATAAGAATATTTAAAATGTATAGTCTCATAGTTTCACCCACAACTAACTAACTGCTAAACCTGCTTTTTAAGAAAAAACAAACCACTACAATTCAAAACATTTATCAATGAAAGCAATGTAACAGGGTAGATTAATTTTCATGCACATTTCTACCATTCAAACACTATTATGACAAATGTATTCAGCAACTCCACAGCCTTACAAAATGCTGTGTCTATATCAGAACTGTAATCCCAGTTGTGATCCCACACTTCTGAATGCAACTTGAAAGAACATCTGCGGGAGATTTGGAAATTAGGAGAGATGTGCTGCTGAGAGGTTTGCTATATGGTGTAAAGTTCTAAATAACAATTTTCCTTATTTCTATCTATGAAAGCAGAAGAAGATTCACATATGCAATGTTAACTGTCAGGAGGAAGTTTCACTTCATCTTTTTCCATACCTAATTTATTTTAATGAAAGATATCAACAGAGGGGAGGGAGGACTGGAGGGTAAGGGACTATTAAGCAGACTGCTTTAGGATCCTGAGCAGAGATTCTGGTGAAATGGGCTGACTAGTTTTGGGAATACTTTTTAGGTTATGCAGACAGGTACTACAGTCGGCCCTCTTCCACTTCGCGCCTCCCATATTGCAGCTTCACATCTTAGCGGTGTGATTTTTGAGCAATTAAGGAGGCCCCTTTTCACAACAGCGCATGCGTGACCTGGCAGGCATGACTATTCAATTAGGCAGCATGAATATGCAAATCAACCCGCACAGCCACGGCAGGGGCAGCTCTGCCACTTGCCCGGTCCCGGCTGCTGCTGCTCTGCTGCCTCCCCAACCCCCAGCATGGTACACAGGAACACAGGGCCAAAACAGTGCCAGGGAGCCATCTGGGGGTGTGGGGCAAATTTGCATATTAATGGGCTGCCATTCAATGCGGAAGGTGGGATTCGCGGGACCCAAATAAGACCACAGTCCCGTGGTATAGGAGATCTGAATGTATAATAAAACAGCCTTTTTCTAGGTTAAAACTGACAAGTTTTTAAAGGTTGCCACTGTATACATCACATCAAAGTTAGTCTTATAATGGAAATCAAACAATAGATATGTGCCACATAAAATCCATCACAGTGGTTTGCAGAAACAATGAATCACACTTCATTCTTTTAACTACCAGAGATTTCCTGAGTTGGTCCTGAAGGAAAAAAGGACCCATAACACAATCACAGACCTCCTGAACTCAAATACAGAAAACAAAAGCAGAAAGAAATGAGTTAGGGCCATGCCTTCTACAACTATCAAGTAATGAATCAGACATACCATGCTTCACGCTTTCTAGAACAAGCTTTGAGTGAGACTACCTGTAAACTAAATAGATACATACAAGCAATGCTTTTCTTTTCAATTCCCCAGAATTCTCTAGTTGTGTCTCAAATAATTATAAAATACCTATACATTGTTATTGTCTCACATGTAATTTCTGAAGCATCACCCTCCACTCCCTGCTAATGTAGCCCACAAAAAACCATCACAAAATGCTGAACTTTCAAGTGGCCAGGACAAATAACACATACAAGCATACAAGTATAACAGCATGCCTTCTCTACTGTAACCTAGAAATAAAAGGTCGTTCTTAAACTTATTTTCTTTTTAGTGCTAACACCCCACTGAAGCCTCCTCACCCACCACCAGTGTGGGGGAAGTGAGCTGCGAGGTGTGTAATTCATCACCATCCCCTGACCCCACTGAGCTAATTGGCAAGTTGGGTCTTGGGAGAATGACAGAGGGAGTGCATGTTGTTTCTCTGCATGACTGATCACTTAGCTGGGAAAGAAGCTTAAAGAGGAAACAGCCTGGAGGTATAATGCTATCCTAGGCCTGACCCCATTAGAGAGGTCATGCAAGGAGAACAAGAAAGCAGTTTGGGCATTTTTAATATTTCAACATTCTAAAATATTAGGGCCTCCAGCAGTTCTTAGTGAATACAATGAATAAGTGGAACCTGAACAGTTCAAGTATGTCTTGACAATTTATTCCCATACTAAAAAAAACAGATTCTTTTTATCTCACTTTAAAAAAGCACATTGTTTAGAAGGGTTCACTGGCAGGTACTCATTGGAACTTCAGTAGAAACAAATCAGTTTCTCTACTACAAAAGAAAGTGCTAGAGAATGACCTATGTCCACTCACTCATCTGCCAACTCCTTCTTTTCCCTACTCAATTCTCTTAACTTGTTTATTTCTTGCATGACTACCTCTCACCAGGTGAAAGGGAGGAAAGCTAAGCTAAATTTACAGAAAAAAAATGACACATAATCTAAGCTAAAATGACTGCTTTCCGCCCTAATGGATGACAAAACAAGGCACGAAAACTAGGGCCAGGTGGGAAATGTCATCTTTCCCCGAGTTCTGTACCCAGATAAACAGTCTGCAGATGCAACCTCTCCGCACACAGCTCATGCCAAGAGGCCAAGATGTATGACAGTCATTAAAAATTGAGGAGTACAAAAGAAGCCAAAATAATGAGTAAATAAAGAAAGAAAATAAAGAAGGGGAGAGAGAAAATGAGACAGACTAGGAAAATCTGGGAAAGTGAGAGGAAGTGTCTGCCTTTTTCTACTTGGAAAAAGATAATATGTAAAAAAGGAAAAGCTAAAGGGATGAAAAACTGTTTAAAAATTCCATCTGATAAAAAGGTCACTGTGGACAAGATGCCCAAGAGTTCAAAGGAAAAAATACAGCATCAGATGGTAAAAGAAATAGGACCGTCCAGAAGAATAAAGGAACAATACAATAAATTTACTGTGTGTAACTTTTCCCTTTATAATGTTAAATAGCTAAGGCTTCACAGGCAATTTTACTGCGGTCAGCACATTAGACAAATTTGGAGCTTTATGCTACTCTAGCTCAGCTACTGTCATCACTTTCACAGCAAAGTGAAGAACATGAACCTATAAAAACTGAAGTGAGACCAAACAACTAGTTATATGGCAGTTGGCATATTACACATTAGATTGATTATTCACAAAAGGTCTCTTCTTCCTGCACTTACTCTTCAAATCAAAACTTGACTATTGGTCTGATTTTTGTTTAGAGAGGGCATATTACACATTGGATTGATTATTCACAAAAGGTCTCTTCTTCCTGCACTTTCTCTTCAAATCAAAACTTGACTATTGGTCTGATTTTTGTTTAGAGAGCTTTGTAATGAGGCAGATTTCTCTCTAAGTCAATTGGCCACACTTTAATGGCAGAAATTGTAGCATATGTGTCCTCAGAACAGAATTCTGTCTCCCTTTTCACCACCTCAGCAAGTCAAGGCAACTTACCTCCTCAGATTCCCCCCCATCCAAAGGAATCCATGCCAACCTGTAGAAAGCAATATCTGATGATGTGGGCTTCCAGCTGACCCTAAAACTATCTGTTGATGCTTCATCGATTTCCAAATGCTGGGGAGCTGGAACTCTTTCTGCAAAATATTATACAAAAGAAAAGTGAGAGACTTCCATAGATGGCAATGTCAGGCATCTACCATTTTACTTGCAGTTTGTTAAAAAGAATACAGCACAGGAACTAGACAACAAAGGCTACAGAACTCTTTGGCACTTATTTGTACTTAAGGAAGTGGTTTCGTAGTTTGCAAAGGAGATTGGACTCTATCTGTTCTAACTGGACAAGCTTCTTTGTCCTCTCGTCACTGCAGGAGCTGCATGAAGCCCTCAGTCCATCTCCTTTGCTCAGAGCTCTCTGCACCATGCTCTTTTGTTCTACCTCGAAGCAAAGTCCCAACCTCTGTCCCAACCTTTCCCTTTCCAGACTCTGTGTGCATTTCGATTTGCACTTTGCATGTACAGTTATACCCCCTCCATTGCGAGGAAAGGGACAGGGCAAGGCCGTCGCGACACACTAAACTCGCAAAGAACTGCAGGTCGTTAATATGCATGCAGGCCACGCCCATTGCTCCACCCCCCGGAACTCCAAAGCACTGTGGACAATTCTTTGCTCCTTCCCGTAGTCTGTCTCGGCACAGGCGAGCAAAGGGAACCGTTTTTGAGCGGCTGCTGTGACNGGCAGAGCAGATTGACTGCGCATGTCTCAGCCAGCTGAGCTCACGGACTGCTGAATCATAATTGCGAAAAAATTGCTTCGCAAATGGGCAGGGTCATAAAGGAGAAGTTGTGATACAGAAGGGATTCACTGTATAAGTACCAATCTCTTCTTACACACATGTATGTTCTCCCTTTTCCTTTCCCCTCATCTTTCTTTTTCCTGTCTCGAAGTCTTTCCCTTACCATGGTCATGCTGGAAAGCAATAATACATGTCTTCAGCCATTTGCTTAATCACAGGATCAGAATCAAAGAATATTCTGAGTTGGAAGGGACCCACAACGATCATCGAGTCCAACTCTTAAATGACACCACTGCCTCCTTGGCAGGAATCAAACCCCTGGTCTCCCGCGTGAGAGGCGGGGACATTCACCACCGTACTAAAGTGGCTTTTTCAATGCAGAACTAGTTACAGAAACTAAACTGTGCCAAACAAACTACAGGAACCTTAAATGCCTCATATTTTCTCCTTTTTATGTAGTTTCTCTCTATGTATATAACGTGCTACCTTTTCTGCATAAATAGTTCACTGGTTAAACATATAATTTCAAACTCATCACACTTCAGCTGGAGATACAAATGCCATCACAGAGAATAATGCTTCAGAATGCTGTGGAGATGTTTTCATGATGTCAAGAGATTACTCATGTGAGTTAAGAGGCAATTGGCTCCATAGTACGGGAGCCAAGAAGCCAAAACCACCAATGATAATAACAGAAAACATTCCATACATCTGAATTCACAGTCAGAGACACTTGCTGTAACTAATCTTACTTTCCAGTAACGTAAGAAAGTATAAAATTTCTTCTTGGAAAGCCTTCAAAAGTTCAGCAATACTTACTTGTGGTAAAGCTGCCAGTAAGAGGTTCAGATTGTCCTTCATCATACAGGGAAAAAATAGCAACCGTATACTCTGTAAGGGGTGCCAAACTTTTCAGGGTATGGGTTGAAACACGACCAACTTCCACCTAGAGAAAGAATAATTTGCAGTAGATGTTGATCATACAATCCATTATTGGTGTCTGAAATTCTGCTGTGTAATAATGATACAGAAAGAGAATATAATGTAATTAGTAGAGAAATTCTGTGAAACAAATATAAAGTCAGGGCCATAAGAAGAGAAAAAATTGGTTTAAATAGACAAACTATAGAAAAGGAAAATATTTCTTACTACAAACCATAAGAAATTAGCCTGGGTAAGTCTAAACTCTTTAACTAGCATCGCCACTGCACATTCGGGAAGCCAGAGGAGGAAGGAATTTTGGAGGTTATTAAATCCAATCCCTTATCATAGACAATCACTGCATAAACCACTGTGTTTAATATTTGTCAAGAGACAAGATGACAGTTTCATCTGGTCGCTCTCCAGGCTGCAGTTAACTGACTTTGCCAGCGACATAAAAGTCAAAGCTGTATAAATAATTTATCCAACTATTCAGCGTCACGTTAGCTCAGCACTGCAGGGGAAATGCTACCAATGGAGAGCTAATGAAAAAATGTGTCACCCGCTCTTTCAGCAGATACAAAGGAAAAGTCAGCTGAACATTCACTTGCATTATAAAGTACACTACTGCAAGCCTGAGATGTTCAAGTATCACTGTGATGACGATAGTCAGGTTATCTATATTAAGAGTAATCAATAGGAAGAGGTGAAGTGATTTCTAATATAAATTTTAAGGGACCTAGTAGAAAGAAAAACACAAAACATTGCACAGGTATGCTCCCTTCTGAAGTCGAGTCAGTTTCTTCAGATTCAATACAAATAGTCCATTTTATATGGACGAAAGTCCAGATATGACCCCAAAAGAAACATAAATACAAATAATTACTATTAAAATCTTCTTTTTTGAGGGCTAGGTTATCCAAGACAACTTATTTCATAAGGGATATGGTCTGTTCTAATAATCAAACCCACTTACTGCAATTTTTTAAAATTTCTGTATTATTTTTCAGATTTCTGCAGTAATACGTATTTCTGTATGAGTCATTCCATCCCATTTTTCATTGTCACAGAATTCATGCTGCTAATAGGTATTATAAAACACCTTCAGTAACACGACATAACTAAATACTGCACAAGTAAATTCTTAAATGCAAGAGTCTAAGAACAACTTGGTATCATGTCAGCACTCTTTTCAAGCCAATTCCTGTTTCTAGGAAGGGAGGTTTCAATATATAATTAAAGCAATAAATGTTAAGAAAGTGTGGTGAAGCCTTCAGTCTTTTTGAATGAGATTCAGTCCATAACACATGATATATCAAAAGGCTTACTATCTGGACTGAATTAAGAATAAATATTTGCATACCATACATTTAGTCAAGATCCTGATCATACCGACCATTGTTCAACTGAATGGTTTCCTTCAGTTTTTGTGCACCAGCAAATGATTGCTCTAATATGTAAGAAGTTCAGAGTACTGTCTCCCAAAAATACATACATGCAATACTAACAAACTTTTTTGCACCAAGTTTCAGAATTCTCTACCAAATCTTTTGTTACAGCTTGCAAGGTAGCTTTTGTTTATAAGCATTACCCTTAATAATCACAGAAATTTGCGGAGGTTTGAGATTGCTTACGAGAAAAGAGGTCCTGATAAATTACCTCATTGGTTTCTGTTCCGTCTGTTTTAACATGCATGATGCGATAGCCATTTACATTTTTGGAAGCAGGATCCCATGTTAGCTTAGCACTATTGTGTCCAACATCAGAAAATTTCAGGTTTGCTGGTGGACTTAGAGGCACTTGAAAAGCAAAGAGATAAAACCATGTAAGTGATTCCAGGTTTTAGCTGTGAAATCTATCATGTCTTGAAAATAAATAGTACATTTTCCAATCAAAAATTTATATTATCAATATTTCTATTAAAAGAGCTACATTAATGGAGCTATAAAAGTAGTTAAAGGTAGGTGAAATGGCTTAGGTCTTTACTGAAGCAGAACTTCCAGTTTTCCTAAATACATCTCAACTAAAACTGAAATAAGAAAACAATTATGATATTGTTAATTGCAGATCTCAGAATGCCTGAAGTAAATGTTTGTATTTGTGAACTAATTTACTTAATTTAATTTAGATCTTTTTCCTGTATGCATTTGTTATTCACATGTATCCCAGCAAAAATATTCCATGACCATAGTATTTTGGCAAAAAAAAATTCTGAATGCTCTGAAATATCCCTGACATTTTAAGGTTAAACTCAGATTTCCAAATATTCTATTTTTTTTACCTTTGTCTAACCTTTTCTTTTTCATTACAGAAAGAAGGTGTTTCCCAACAGCAGCCTCAGTTAAAGCCATATTTATATACTATATATTCTTTGATTGTCATGACCTGAAGGAAAATGAGATCATGCAAGAAAAAGTCTCAGATTTCATCCACTTTTCTGTCACACCACAGAAAGCAATTTGTACTGTCTGTTACTCTCAGCAGTAGGTTCTGTATTAGCCCAACATCTGCTACTTTCCTCTGAATTGTGAAACCTTGCCCTACCCATCCTGCCTTCCTTCACAAACACACTCCTCACCAGTCCAGGTGGACAGATAAATATCAGCACTTCAGAAGCTGCTTCCTTCACACAAGAGTACATGGGAAAAAGCAAGGATTTTCAAGCCCTCATATATTATGTCAAATCTTTAGCCACATATTGATTCAGAATCAGCTACCAGCTTAGGCACAGTCATGTCAGCTTGGCTCTGAGCAAAGAGATGACAGGAACACATTGGAATTGAACTAAATGGGTTTGCCACACATTCTGGCATTCAATATACATATTCCTCTGAGCCTAGTGAAGGGAGTATCACGTGCTGACTTTCTTTTCTATTTTGTCAGTCGTGGAATGCACTTCACTCCGTTATCCAGGTCATACAAAATAATGCTTCAGTCTCAGCTCTTTCCTTTTGGAACAAACCTCCTGACAACATTGCTCTCAACCAGACAGGCAGTCTAGATGCCAGACTTACATGATATTTACAGTCAGTCTTGGTTGAATCCTGGCCCCAAAATGAAACTACACACCCCAGAATGGGCTTGCTGATCACGTCTATGTCTGGCACGGAGAAAGGTTTTGCTACAGTAACCAAGATGATCCAGGATGTAGAGTATTATTTACTAAATACTATTAGATATTACACATAATACTATAGGAAATTTGGAAGATCACTCTTCAGGCAGCTGTATGGACTTTTCATTAGTTGTAAGCTAGAAATAATTACTGGAGGGGAAAAAAAGTAGTTTAAATCAGAATTGGGACAAGGAAGGTAATTCTGTTGAATAGTCACAACGTGGGACAGGTGTGATCACCTAGAGCTTTCTTCCTCCCATATTGGCTCATTGTCTGATCCATCAAAGACTGCTAGCAGAGGGCTTATTTGAATAGCTACATATTAAAGAATCAATCTTCTTTCATATTACAGTGCTATAGATGAGAGTTCGATGCATTGGGTCACCCTAAAAATAAACAAAGGTTGCAGAGTAGCTGAGTTTCTTTTTTTTTCTGATCTAGTAGCAGCAGTAATGATGACGGCCTGACTAACACATATTACTAGATTCTATGATTAGACAGTGGCCGTGAGACCTGAGTTCATGCCAAAGTATCTGGAATATGTATGTGATCTTCTATTCACTGTGTTAGCCAGGTTTAGTGCTATGCTGTCTCCAAGATCATATGGTATGAAGGGAATTCAGGCTAACAGTCATAAACTACTGTTTAGGAGAAGAGAAAGACAGATACTGGGCAGGTAATGACCAAAAGCAGGGGTGCGGAGATGTTCATGATGAGGAAAGAGACAGAAAGAGAGGGAGAAAGAAACGAGGGGATAAAGAGCCAGATTTGATTTTCCAAGTGTTCGGAATCTTCACACTCATTTCAAACATGCCAGGTTGTAGTAGTTTGCTATTGGCATTTATCTGTCTACAAATGTTGTCCTAGGGAGACCTGGCAAACACCATTCCTAGAACTTTTTCCACTATTGCTTGCTGATCTTGCAAGCAATTTCTCTATACCTTCTTTTTCTCAGCGGTTGCACGTCTGAAATGTCACCCATTAAATGCAAGACACTTTCACACTGACCAGGCTGCTCACACCAGGAGAACAAAACAAGAGGATGCACTAGCTCCCCTGCTGGGAGCAATAGACAGGCCACTAAATGCAGTTCCAGAAATATCCCAGCAGCAGCACAATCGCCTATTTCCCAATCCTTTGTCTTGCAAACCCTGAGGCATTTAGAGAGCTGACATAGGGTGCTGTGTAGAGTTTACAGAGGACAAAACTTAGCTGGCAAAATTCTTGCCGATTATTAAAAACACACCATCCATCATGAGTGCACGGGCGCTTTCCAATGCTTTCCAATTTACCAGATGTTAGGCAGCAGGGGTTGGACAGAAATCTTCTCTTTGCTTCTTTTCTGTCTGTACTACTACTGAGCCAGAGGAATGACTTTCTCCATCTGTGCAGGCTTGCACACACACCTGGTTCTCTGGCTACAGGAGGCTAAACAGAGCAGTCTCAATTTAGAGCTATATGATGCCCTTCATTCACCTTCAGTTAGTTCAGAAAACTGTCAGTAATTCCATCAAGATCAACAGGAGCATCCATAGTACCATTACCAGCAAGAGAGAGGAGTTTACAATCATATTGCAAAAACAAACTGTTTTATAGAAATCCTCAGCCTTTGTAAATCACACTGAGAAACTTAAGTACAGTTAAGAGTTTGCCCAATAGACTATTCAAATCAGATTTTAAAATTAGATACCCGCTCTAATATATTCAAGGACTATCTGAAGTTTTATTAACACTGAAGTGAATATAAATATGTGCTACCTACATGTAGTTTCTTGTCCTGTAAGAGGATCACTAGCTTCTTCTCCAAACATGGCATAAACTGTGACTGTATATTCTGTATTTGGCAATAGTCCGTCCAGTTCAAGATCTGTTGAGGCCTCCCCAATTTTTATCTAAAAACATGATGAATAAAAAAGACATATTATTTCTGCAAAAGCTTATAATGGCAAAGAATAGTATTTACACACTAGAAATTAGATATGTAATCAAATGCGCTGATGAGCATTCGTCTGATAGTGTGCCTGCAGTACTTTGCTCAAGATTCTGGGATTTTGCTGATGAAAAGATCAAAATTGGCCAAAAGCCAACACAGGTAAGAGGATTTTAAAAGTGACTAGTCACATTGGCAATGACAAAATGTTCCTCTCCAGAACAAGCAGCTACTGAGGTCTTTTCATTCCCAGCTACACTTTGTTTCATTTTTGGTCACAGATCGGAAAATCACATGAAATCAGTGCAGAAGTCGACACACTGATACTCAGATTCATTGCTATTTAAGGTGTGAATCATTTTACTCCTCTGCCTCTCACAGAGAGTTACATAAAGAGGGACTGAATATTTTTATTTCTTGAGGGTAAAGCTTGGTCCTCCCGATCCAGCCAGTTGTCACGGAAGCCCCCAACAGAATGAAGTACTCACAGCCACTCATTTAGCAGACAGCACAAGTCTATGCCAGCTTTCAGTAGCTTCCTGCACTCTCCAGAAGTTCACATGCCCCTGCATGCTTTTTAGTGTTCTTACTTAACACAGATGTTGTACATAACTTTAATTGTACATACAGAAACTCGATCATAAAAACTTTAAAATTCTAGACTAGAAGTTCCATTGGGACTATGCTAGGAACTCTTCAAAAGTCTATTAGCTTTACTACATTAGTGACAGAAGACTAGACTTTACCTTGTCCCACCTTCTTTTCCCTCTAAAAAAAGTCTTCTAAAATCACTTTTGATGGAAGGCATTATTTTTAAATTTAAAAATAAAGGTTGAAAAGAACTAAAAGAAAATCAATGAAGAATAGACCTATAAATTGTATTTACCTTTAAAGGCCCTGATGAGAACAAAGCTAAGGTTGATATTGTTGTGATAGCACACTTAGAAAATATCTTAGTTTCACTTTATTTTTTTCTTCCTCTGAGAGTTAGTATTATACAATGGTACAGTATCTCCTCATGCATAATTTCAAAAGACTCACTTAAATTCATTTGAAGTTGTTGCAGTTTTATGACAACAAGATATAAAATGCAACTGGCATTTCCACTTTATTCATTGTTTGTAACACATACAGTACTTAATGCAGTCATGGACAAAAACCCCACGAAGTATTTGCTGATCAAGTTGGAGGTTAAAGGACATGCATCAGTTTATTCTTTAAAACCCTGACTTTTAATAACTGCTATTCAAATGAAAGCACAGTATATTACCTCCTTCTCATCTGCTGCCAATCCCTCTGTGAGGGGAGCATATAGGATCATGTAACCTGTGGCACCTGCTACTCCGTTCCACTTCACTCTCATGCTGCTCTGTGACACATCATACAACTGTAGATCTGACGCCATTGGCAAGGCAACTACAGCAGAAAAAGAGGCAGACACTTCAGTTTTCTCACTTGAACAACAAGGTATTATTCAAACAGTATATTTTACCCCAGGAAACACAAAGGAATACATCTGTCTCCACACATGGAAGTACTGTCTGTATGCTACAACTATGAAGAAATGATTGGTACATAAAAGAATAAAGAATTAGAGAAACAAGGAAATTATTACTTAAAACAATTCTAATGCAGAGTTACACCTTGCAAAGCATTTTGGTTCTTAGACTAGGTGGCTTCGAATACTTCAAGTAGGAGGGTTTCTGATTTTGAGACCCAAATTGCACCGTTCTGATCACATCGTTCCTTCTCCTGATCTGCAGGAGGATGACCACTCACTATTGAAGGACCAGCACAGCGGCTATTAGAAACCAGTAGCATTTTTAAGAGATGGCTCTTTCTGGGAATAGTTCTCAAGCCAGAGAGGGAGTGTGAGAGTCAAGATGTATAACACCCTGGAGAAAACCCTGGATGTGCACATTGAGCATGTCAAAATATTCTGACTATGCACTGTTGCGTGTTTAAGGCCTGGACTGTCCAAACTGTGTCAGTGGGATTAAGCAAATATGGGCAAGGTCATCCATTGGAAATCGTGGTGAATAATAACCTGGCAAGTGAGAGCAGGCTGAGTTAAATTCAAAAAATATTAGTTATTTGTTAATTTAAGGCACTGATACCAGAACACAGCACAAATCTGGTTCACAGAATCACAGAATCAGTAAGGTTGGAAAAGACCTTAGAGGTCATCGAGTCCAACCTATCACCTATTACCTAACCTAGCCAAACCTGTTAACTAACCTGTTGCCATCCTGCTACCAACACACCATCCTACCTATAACACACTACCCTAATATCTGGGTCATGCCACCAAGGACATCATCCAACCTTTTCTTAAAGACCTCTAGGGACAGTGACTCCACCACCTCCTTGGGCAGCCCATTCCACTGAGAGATCACCCTCTCTGTGAAAAAGTTCCTTCTAATGTCAAGTCTAAATCTCCCCTGACGCAGTTTAAGACTGTGTCCTCTTGTTCTATCACTTGTAGCCAGAGTGAAGAGACCAACACCCAGCTGGCTACAGCTCCCTTTCAGGAAGTTGTAGAGAGCGATAAGGTCTCCCCTCAGCCTCCTCTTCTCCAGACTGAACAACCCCAGCTCTCTCAGTCGCTCCTCATAGGGCTTGTGTTCCAGCCCCTTCACCATCTTTGTCGCCCTTCTCTGGACCCGCTCAAGGATCTCAACATCCCTCTTAAACTGAGGAGCCCAGAACTGGACACAGTACTCAAGGTGTGGCCTAACCAGTGCCGAGTACAGGGGGAGAATAACTTCCCTAGTCCTACTGACAACACTATTCCTGATGCAGGCCAGGATACCATTAGCTTTTCTGGCCACCTGGGCACACTGCTGCCTCATGTTAAGTTTTCTATCAACCAGCACTTCCAGGTCCCTTTCCACCTGATCATCCTGCAGCCACTCTGCCCCCAGCCTACAGTTCTGCATGGGGTTATTGTAACTGAAGTGTAGGACCCGACACTTAGACTGGTTGAACCCCATGCCATTGGATTCAGCCCATCTATCCAGCCTGTCAAGGTCCCTCTGCAGAGCCCTCCTACCTTCCGCCAGATCGACATTTATCCCCAGCTTGGTGTCATCCGCAAACTTGCTAATAATAGACTCCATCCCTTCATCCAGATCATCAATAAAGATATTGAACAGGAAAAAAAAATAAATTACTTGCTCCATAATTTTGCCTGGCACCGAGGTCAGGCTGACAGGTCTATAATTTCCTGGCTCCTCTTTCCTACCCTTCTTATGGATAGGCATCACATTGGCCAACTTCCAATCTTTTGGGACCTCCCCAGTAAGCCAAGACCTCTGATAGATGATTGAGAGAGGCTTAGCAAGCTCATCTGCCAGCTCTCTCAACACTCTAGGATGTAACCCAGGTTTCCTGAATATTTCTTTGCATTTCTGTAACTCTTTCGACTAGCTCTTTGCGCTTCCCCAGAGCCACCGCTGTGTGGTTAAGAAAGATTTACACACTCTCAGGGGTCCGAGACTTCCTTGAGTGACTCTCCAGGAAATACTCGTCTACCCCAAATATGGAGAGACCAGATCTACCCATCCCGAGAGACACCATGACAGTGGTGTGGGCAGCTCCCTGCACCCGTGACCCTGGCCAAGCCAGAAACGGGTTTTTCCCAGTGTGGGGTGGCTGCGGGCACCGGGAAGGGCCGGCACAAACACTGATACACAGCAACACAGTGCCGAAACAGCGCCGGGGGGCCACGTGGGGGTGTGGGGCAAATTTGCATGTTAATGAGCTGACATTCAACATGGAAGTAGGGCTTCATGGCACCAAATTAAGACTGCGGGTCCGTGATGCAGGAGACCCGACTGTATATATGTATTTTCTACTGGCATTTACACCTGAGGAATTCAGAATTTCATGTATAAATATATAATAGACAATGTTGTTTCGCATCTTGTACAGTTACCAGAGTATTCTAATATTCAGGCAACAAGGATAAATTAAACCTACTAAAGCCAACTGGAATAAACTAAACCAGGTAAAAAAAAATTTGCAGCAAAAATAAAATGTGAACGCATTTCACATTTATTTCAAGTTAGAAGTGACCATTAAAATCACAAAATATTCTAATTATCTGTACATTATTCATATTGCTTATGTCCATTTAGATTTCACACACCTGTAACTTATTTTCAGGGTTCTATATATGAACAAATGCAATCGGTGACTATTTTAATCTGTCAGTATCCCACACAAAGGTAGGAATGTCAACTACAGTTTTCCATAATTCTCCATTAGGATAATAAAATATACTTTAAAATTGCAGATATTTTAGCATGTGGAGTGCTTAATATTTGCACATGTCTGACTATTACTTCCAACACACTATCAAGGATAGCAGTATAAAAGGCTTGATGTATGACCTTGGGGTGTGATCTGATCAGAGCTCAGAAAGGCAGCAGGGCTAGGCTCTGTCAGAACTTGACTAGGTGACTTCAAAGGAATACCAGGTGCAGCACAAAAAAATCATGTTGGCTCAGTATGTGACTGTTCCCTCTGCTTCAATAAATTAAACAGGTCCTAACTCTGTGTTATGGGGTATAAGGTGGTGGCGATGACATTTTAGGAAATTGAGACAAATAGAGAAGTCTCAAATGATTTTATATTTTTCTGTTTCATTTTCAGATGTGAAGATTAGCATTGACACAATCAAAGAACCATTTAGGATGAAAGGCACCTCTGGAGCTCATCTGGTCTAACTAACTGCCCTGTTCAGTCCAGGTCAGCTAAAGCAGGTTGCTTAGAACATTGTCAAGTTGCAGGCTCCACATCTCTGGACAACATATTCCAGTGTTTGACCACCATCACAATAAAACTGCGCCTTGTCCTGTTTAGATTTAATTTCATGAGTTTTTAATTTGTGCCTATTGGCTCTTGTACTATTAGTGAGAAGCATCTGGCTCACTCTTCTTCATTCCTTCCCATCAGGGTTTTTTACACATTGATAAGATCACCTGAGCCTTCTTTTCTCCAGACTGAACACTCCAGCTGTCTCAGACTCTTCTCTTATAAAAGTTACACTAATTCCTTAATCATCTTTGTGGTCTTTCACTTACTACAGGAAGTCCATGTCTCTCTTGCACTGGAGAACCAGCACAAGACCAGATACCCAAGGTGGCCTCCTCAATGCTGAGCAGACAGCAAGAATTACCTCCCCCAACTTGCTGGTAATCATTTCCTGATGCAATCCAGGTGGTTCTTCACAGATTCACAGATTCACAGAATATTATAAGTTGGAAGGGACCCACAAGGATCATCTAGTCCAACTCACCATCTAACGCCCGTACAGAGACTGAACGCACATCCCAGAGCGGTAAACACAAACCTAGTTCNTCGTTACTCCTAAATCCCTCTTCATTTCACCACTCTCCAACCACTCGTTCCCCAGTCGACAGCAATGCATGGGGTTGTTATGTCTAAAGTGAAGAACCCGGTACTTAAACTTGTTAAATCTCATACTATTGGAGTCTGCCCATTTCTCTAGTCTGTCAAGGTCCCTCTGAAGGGCCCTCCTACCCTCCGGCAGTTCAACATTTGGCCCCAGCTTGGTATCATCCGCAAACTTGCTGATGATGGACTCAATTCCCTCGTCCATATCATCAATAAAGATGTTGAACAGTGCCAGGCCTAACACTGACCCCTGTGGGACTCCACTAGTGACTGGCTGCCAGCTAGATGTGGCACCATTTACCAACACGCTTTGAGGTTCGTCCGTCCAACCAGTTCCTAACCCAACATAAAATGCTTCTATCCAGTCCATGCTCTAAGAGTTTCTCCTGAAGCTTATTATGGGAAACCGTGTCAAAGGCTTTGCTAAGTACACAACATCCACGGCCTTTTTTTCGACAACCAGGTGAGTCACCAGATCATAGAAAGAGAGTAGTTTGGTCAGGCAAGACCTGCCTCTCTTAAATCCATGCTGACTAGATCTAACGTCGTGGTCATTTTGCAGTTGCTGCGTAGTTGCACACAAGACTATCTGTTCCATGACTTTGCCTGGGACTGAGGTCAGGTTAACAGGTCTGTAATTACTCGGATCATCTTTCCTGCCCTTCCTGTGGATGGATGTCACATTAGCCAATTTCCAGTCTTGTGGTACATCACCGGTAAGCCAGGACTGTTGGTAAATTATGGAGAGTGGCTTAGCGAGTTCATCTGCTAGTTCTTTCATCACAATTGACTTCCAAGTTCAGCACAGAGATAAAACCTTTCTCAGTTTCCCCAGTGCTCCATAGAGCATTTGGTCTTAGGAACTTAGCCCAGGATTAATTCAAACAAAAATTACTTTAAGGCAAATGCACTAAAAGAAGCTAAATTGAAAAAGATTCCCTTCTGTATTTCTTTTTTAGAAAAGACTAATGCTTACGCAGTTCGATTAAATGCAGACAGTCAAATCTGCAACAAACACACCTAGGATACTCACGTGTCATCTCCGTTCCACGGAGGCCCTCACTAGCAGCATTTGAGTATATAGCAAATACAGCTAGCTGGTATTCGGTTAAAGACATCAGGTTTTTCAGAACTGCTGTTGATATGCTTCCATCCACCACAACCTGGTTAAAAGAAAATTTAACTAAATATGCGTAAATTAAACTAACTATATTACCATCAATCAATTCCTCTTCCAGGAAATGTTTACACTGGCATCTAAGAATTATTAAAGTTCAGCTCATGCTGTGTTTATGTATAGTAAAATGTCTGAAAAAGTCATCAATGACACATAGTCAAAATATTGAGCTGATATAAGTAGCTATTTAGAACAAAGAAACAGTTTAGATAAATAAAGTGTATGGGATAGAGTTTAGGAGTATATATGTGCCACTTTTGACACAATATCATCATAATTATTCCTTTTGTACTACATATGTACACACACAGTGCTTCAAATCGACATTAATACACATCCATGCTAAACAAGTAAAAAAACAAAACAAAATTTAACCTTAGTTAAATCCCTTTGCTCTTTTACTATTCAATTTTATAATTTTCAATGACCAATTGTAAATGTTCCAGAATGTACAACCGTATCCTCTTGCTTTTATGAACAATTTTTGCTTTTATAAATGATTTTTTCTTAGAACTGAAAATCTAGCTTACCATCAACTCCTACCTCTTCTGTTCTTGTAAACAGACTGGTGCAGTGGAGTCTATAGAAGTGGTTCAAGTAACCATATGTGCAAGAAAAACGAGGGCAGTTCACACCCTGAAAGTACTTACTGTGACACTCTACTGCTTTACTTTACATTGTATGGCATAAAAGCAGCCTGGTTACTACCTAACCTTTGTCACCATCCAGTGTGACCAATCTCCTTTCTGTACTGGGCTTCAGAGCTCACACAGGGATTTTTAGGTAGATTTAAAATAAGACCATCCCTTTTCCATTTAGTTAGTTGCTATTGTTGCATTAAAAATTTCCAGGAAGCTTTTCTTCCTATTACCTCTTCCGGTGGTCCTCCTCGAGTAGGATAGTACACAACCCTGTATTTTTCCACTTTGCCTGGTGCATGGGTCCAACTAACCCGGAATCCTCGAGCTGTGACCTCTGATGTGACCAAATCCGAAGGAGCCCCAAGTGAGGCAATTGTTCCTAGGTTAGAGAGAACAACACAAATTTTATATTCCCTTCTACATAACATTTATCTAGTTTGTTGTACATCTTTGTTGAAGCTCTAAAGATCACTCCTTATAAGAAATTCAAATAATTGGCCAATGCACACTTATTTAGATGATTTTCAGTGGAAACAAAGAAGTAATCATGAGTACTTGCACATAGAATTTCACTGGGACTAAGCCTCCCTGCTCTTTCATAAACTTCTGTATGAAAAAGGCAAAAACACAAAACTAAATGTTCCTGTCCTTCTTCACACCACTCTTTCAAGACCTTTCTTCCTGGTGTGATTTTTTTTTCCAGGTTACTTTCCTCCCAGTCATGAAAAACATACAAGTACATATGTGATCTCCTGTGCTCCTCTGAGGTTGGAAACTGATACACTGCCTGTCAGCCAACTGAAGAGATGCACTGAAGTCATCTTCTCTGGCAATCATTCCTTTCCACAAAGATGTCTCATCTCTCTATATTTTTTTCATCCTCTCCCTCTCAATTTCCCAATCGACTACTCGCTCTTCCAGTTTCCAGAATAAAAGAGGAAAAAGATGGAATGAAGCCTTTCTAACACACACTTCTTCATAGCACAGGTAGTAATATCTGTGAAAGACAGCCTTCTTTACTGATATATATTACTGGCTTATTGAAAAACAACCATTTCTGTGATATTAAGGAATCAGAAACCAAGCAATACAAACAAAATACACTTTCAGAAAGAATTTCCTCAGGTAGGACTGTTTCTCTGGCAAATTACAGTATTTTTTCATAGTAATTTTCTTTTGTTCAGAAAAGCAAAAAAAAAAAGTATCAGCAGGGGCTACTTCATATAAGAACAATTTTCTTTGTCACCATCTTTTCCTGTGTGCTGAAATATGTTTTTTGTGTATTAAAAAAGAAAAAAATCCATCTTCAGGAAGGGACAAAGCAATCTAAATATTTGAAACTTCAGAAAACGTATGAGACAATCAAAACAGTAAGTTAGGAGATGGAAAGCACAGCACCAATAGCAATTCCATGTGCAGCTGTTAAACTAATTCATCCCCCCAAACTTGAGTATTATAAAAAGAATTTCCTTATCTTCCACTGGAAATGGTTACAGCAGAATCAATGTATATTTTTGTATTTTTTGTACTACCAAAGACTATAATATTTATGACTATCAAAGACCAAGCAAAATATCAGAGATATCAAAGCAAGAATAAAATATACCTAGGAAGATAATGCATTGTCAAGGAAATTTTCTTCCAAGCAAAAGAATATACAGCATGACTCAAGTGCCAGAAGCCAGCCTAGAGCAGCAGGTATTTGGAATAGGATCTGTAGCTCTAAGATCATCAGAAGTTTTGTTACATTTTGTTTCTTATTCACCTTTGATTTCCTTTTCCTGTTCCTCTACTCGTGAGCACACTGTTCTGGTAAGACCTTCAACAATGGTATGCATGAAGTTAAAGTCAGCCACGTTGTAGACATGCGTGCTGTCAGGTTCAGAGGCAATCTCTTTGAGTTCATTTATATCTGCATTCTTTACACCTTTCATTGGAAAGAAAAATAAAGAAAATAGTTGCAATGCAAAATAAAAAGGCTTGTATACACAGGGATTGATAGAAAATTACTAATATCCAATTCTATTTGTTTTAATGACAAACCACAGATTGTTCTGTTGTTAAGATGTTAATTCAAGATGTTCATTTCTGCCAAGTGTACATGGCATCTTTTCAGCCCTCTCAATAATGTAGCATCCATGTGTACTGCCAAACTCCAATTACAGCGCCAATGAATTGGAGAACATAATAACAAATATATAAATTAATGGTATTTACTGGATACAGACAGAAAAGAACACTTCTTTAAGTTAGACAGAAACAAATACAAATGCCCCAGAGTGTAACGGGGCACAATAAATAGAGATGACAGAATACACACCAATAGCAAACAGCTCAATGCCAGCATCTCGTAGGTTTTTAGCAGGAGGGATAACGTCATCTTGGGACTTCCCATCAGTGATTAGTATCCCGATTTTAGATACTCCAGGTCTTGCACCTGCTTCAGGCTTAAAGCTATTTTCCAATATGTAAGTTAAAGCAAGACCTGAAAAAGAAAATATTTTAAGTCTTTAAGAGGGGGAAATGTCCATTAACTTTGCTAATATCACAGTGTATGTTTTTCCACTCAAAAATTCTGAGAAACCTTCTGATGAAGGATAAGTATAAAAGAAGAATTTTATTTACTGAAAAATTAAATTCCAACAAGGAGCCCAAACTACAGAGAAGGTGACATTCATTTTTAGCTGCCTAGTGATCAATCAATGTATTTTAAACTGGCTGTGGAAACTGAAACTGATCTTCCTGTTGGTGCATCATCTTTTTTTTCTCACTCCACCAAGTCAGAACACCAAGTTCACTCTCCTACCTACATTGCTTATATGAAAGCACATACTCTGGATAGCTTAGTAATCCCCATGCTACAGACAATCTTCTGTTTGTTTGTTTGTTCGTTTATTCTTTCTGATTTTATGAGCTGAAGAAAAGCTTTATTTAAGCTTAGGGAGAATCTGATTTCAAAAAATGCTAATTACTTAAAGGCAAAGAAGAACAACTCCAGGGCAAGCATACACATCCCAGTGACATCCTATCTGAAAACTCTCTTAAAACCTCCCACAGCAAAGGTTCTTAACTCATTTTCATCCATATATAATTATCGTGATAATTTACTACCTCCTATCACAGTAACCTCATTCCTAGAATCACACTAGAGTCCGTCTGCCCTTTTTCTGCTGCAATCACACCTACCAAAATAAAGGCTGTTACACATTCTTTCTCCCCTTCCCTACCCATTGGAAAATAAATAAAAAAAAAGGCAGCAATTTATTGAAGCCATGTCTGGGTCTTTGGATATATCATTCTCCTGGCAAGACAGCCAACATTACTAACTGCTGATTTGATGACACTGGAATTGTATTCAGAGACTGCACTTATCCCAGGTTGTCAGACATCCCCCTTTTATCCATCACTAAATGTCTCTGGGGCTTCAGTGCTCCAGCTACTCAAAGGTCAAGGGAAATCTAAAAGCCCCAGGTGGTCATTTGAAAAGTCAGTATTGCCAGTTGTCACATATTAAAACAACATTCTTTCCATCTCTAGAATAAAGCTCTGTGCATGAACATTATGAATGGATTTTGCATTTTCTTCCTAGCAGGTAAAAGATTTAACTTTCAATACAGAGAGTTCATGTACACTTTGTTTTATGAGACCCTTTCCTGACTCCCAGTAAAGTCAATGCACAAGTACTTAGAAGAGACCTCACTGACACTGGAAAAGACCGTTAGCAAGCTGCAAACCCCCTATCATCCTTATCCATAAACACTAACTTCTTAATCTCTGCAGCAGAACATGTTTTTTAATAAAACAAAAAAGCTAAAGCATACACTTTACCTGTTAATGTATTCCCTCCCTTGTATGGTAGGTTACGAACTGCATCCAAAACAGCATCCTTGGTGCCATAGGCATTCAAATGCCATTCAATTCGGGGATCACCACTGTACTGTGCAAGACCTAAATAACCAGAGATGAAATGAATCCATTGGACAACAAACTGGGGCTTTTTGAAGCATATACACTTTATGTACTTGGTTACCAATAGCTTACCACAGTAAGGTCTGCTACTGTGCTAGAAAAGCTGCGTTGGTTGACAACAAAAAAAATAGTACGAAGTTGTTCTGAGTGACAAATCCTCAGTTAACTTTAAAAGTCTTTTGTTCAAGTGCTAAGTAAATGAGAAGTAAACAGGTACAAAAAGTTTACCTAAGTTGAGGATCACAGTAAACTGTGAGTAATTAATACTGCAGACATTCCAGCAGCATCTCTCTTAGGATAGAAGTGCTAGATAGAAGGATGAGGATGAATCTTGCACTAAAAATAAGCAGCAATAAGCTGCTAACTATCCTGAAATGATAACATCCTTACATTGCTATGAAATAGTAGGAAAAATCCATGGCCCCTTACCTACTCTTGTTTTCTCAGATCCCACATTGAAAGCAGAAACCAGGTTTTCCAGGAACAGTCGAACAAGCCTGAAATTGAATCTGCCAATACTCCAAGAACCATCTACTAGTATCACAATATCTGCAATTGCTGGAGTTTTACAGGTAAACAGGTTTCCTGTAAATCATTAAAATTAAAACAATGTTATTAATTCAAAAACAAAATTGTAACTGAATAGATATTTGCCTTCCTCCTCCCACTAAGCTTAATAATTAAAGCTTTTTCCATGGTCACAGTGAGAAAGAAGCAAAATTACTAAAAGTGGTTGCTCCACATTCAATAATAGAATAGCCTGGCAGTTACTGACTTCAGTTCTTTCATTAAGGTGTTCAAAATTACTGTTAGGAGATCCATGAAATGAAATCATCCTTCTAAAAATACAGTACTTGAGAAAGAAAAAAATTAACTTCCATGTAACACAACCAAACCAGCAGTTTATTTTCATTCCCTATGCACATGTACAATTGCAGCCCCAGTACACAGTTCATGACAATTAACCTTCGGCACAGACAATGCAGAGAGAGCTACCAAGAGATGCAGACATCCAAAACAGTTATCAAGGCCCCTTTTATAGGCAGCATAGAAAACCAGGCGTTTCTGTACAAGGGCTCTCTAGAAAACCATTAACTGCTATTGTAGACTTGCAAAGTTAGAAGTGAATCTCACCCCAGGGAGTCTAGAGAAAAACTGGAGGTCAATTGAATATGCTGTATTGCAATATGCAGTATGTAAACCTAAGCAGGAGGCACTCAATACAGCAGACATAAAATGCAAAGACCTCAGATTCAAATTCATTCTATGAGAACAATCAACACATGAAGCTTCAGTCTTACAGATATACAGAAAACAAACAAACAAAAAAAGAGCATCAAAAAACAACAACCCCGCAGCATAGAAGATTTGATGAGCATTAGCAGATATGCATATTACTTGTCTCTAAGCTTTAACAAACCAATGAGGAAATCAAAGGAAATGGAAGTAGAGATTAGACACAACTGCACTATAACCCAACTGAGAAGCCTAACAGGAAGGGAAATAAGAGAGCAGAAAAGTTTTCCACAATGTCAGACAATTGTCACATTCCACAGAAGGGGATGTGTGATGGTAAAAGTAAGGTTGCTGAAACAGTTGACTCACATTGCAGAGTGGGAAAACAAAATAATGATGATATTACACAGGTATAACAAACAACAGCTTATGTTTGAAGTACAAATATACCAAAATCTTCAGCAGATTGACCATAGAATAAGGATGGAAGTAGGAACGCCAAAGCAAAGCAAGACAAGCAAAGTGGACAAGGTGCGATGCATCATGAACCATGTAGGGATGAAAATCATGTCCCTGAATACAGTAAAAAACAAACACAGATTAGTGAAATAAGCTGCATTCCAATTTTTATCATCATTTCTATCAGGATCCACTACATAAATTAGTTCACAGAGAATACTGACACCTAAAATGGTACTAACAGGAATCACTAAGTACCCTGCTAGAAATAAACTGATCTTGAGCACAGTTGTTCAGGAAATAAAAGAAATAATTCAGTAAGAAATAATTTTAAAGGTGCTTGCATTAGTGCACATGAAGGTCTTCTGTTACAGAGAGGAAATAAACCACATGATTAGAAGTTTAACACCATATTATTAAAGACAGTCTTGCATTAAATACAAAATTATAGCAAAAACAATCTGATGTTCAGAAGGTCTTCAATTGGTAATCATTAAGGGTAGACTCATACTGTAGTGTAAATCCACTGAGCATTAAACTCAATCCATAGTTACAGTTAATGTCTTAAACATGTACTACAAATGTTTTTAAAAGAGCAGGGAACATTCCCTACGTGCAGCTAGCAGTGAAGAATAAGTTCTAAACACATTACAAAAATTCCACTTACAACGATGCCAAAACAAATATTTTATTTTAGTTTTTACAGTACAAGACAAGGTTATTTGAATTGGCAACACATGTTAATGTATCAACATTGGAGAACACCTTGCAATCATCAGAAAAATTACCATAAATTGGAAGATAAATCTAAAGGTTGGTCCAAGACTTTATGTCACTGAAGTCAACATAAAAACTTCTCTTGATTTCAGAGGGACTGGAATCTAGTTTGTAATTTAATAGTAACCTACTGGCTATGGCAAAATTAATGTTTTAAATATCTTGGCCAAATAAACTTCCTGTTAGTCTGCATTACTTGCAGTATTTGTCTTCCATTAACACACAGTTCAACTGTGCCATTCTCCCACTGGCCATGCTTAGCCTCACCAGCTTCAAAAGAACTATTGCCAAAGTCAAATGCTACTCAATATCAGGAAGAATAAAAGCACTGGACCCCCGATTCACATCCAAGCAGCTGTACTATAGCACAGATGTACCTTTTCAGGATTATTCCAGCAGTTTAGTCATATAGCCCAAAGAGGATAATAGGATTTGTGTGGCTGTAATTTCCTTCTCTACTTTTAAAATCTTACGCTGATTATGAAACCTAGTTATTACTCTGGGACTTAATAATTTCTTTTCAACAAGTTTTACCTATAAGGCTTCCTTAATCCTGTAGTGATGGCTTTGTGAATAAAAGCTCCTATTGATTTTTGTAAATCCATTCAGTGAAGCAAAATCCAAAGAATAAAGAAAACAATAACGACACTCCTTTCAATATTTTATTTCCACATCATCAGATCAGTGCAAATAGTATAATGCAATTTTTTTTTTTTTTAAGAAACATGTGGTTTGATCCAAGATTGTACTGCAAGGTCACAGTGTGAAAATTTGATTCATTCTTCGTAGATAGGAGATACTTGTTGAATCTTTTCTGTATAAAACATTTAGGTTTTGTTACTTCTGTACACCCAATATTTGCTTATGTTTTCTCCTTGTTGTGCTTAAAAGAATTGTAGAAAGTTCCCTAAAAGGGAATAAACAACAGTGAGATATTAAACAGAATAACATGCTGATAGAAATCTTTACAACCTGATAGGAATGCAAACACCATGACATCCGAGCTTATAAAGTTAATCTAAAAGGCAATGCGTGTAGCAAGTAATTTCTGCACCCCACTGGAATTAGCCAGTTTTCATTAGCAGTTCTCTCCAATATCTTTTTCAATAATCTCTCTGCATAACCACATATGGTCAGGAATTCCTGGAGGGTTTTAGGATACTTTTGGATATTTCAACTATCTACAAATAACTTTATTAGGCAATTTTCCCAACAACCTTTCTTAAAGGAGGATGACAGCACATCATTCCTTAGAATAAAGCGTTCAACACTCAGTGTTTTAGTCCACTACAAGTTTCAATATTGTGATCAGGTTGTGCTTATTTCCCTTTTACTCGGTCATCAAGAAAGAAGTAGTGAAAGAAAAGGTCCCAGTTTACTCTGAATTATACAATACTCACCAGTTTCAAGAGCAGGACAGTAGTAAAGAGACCAGCTACCCAAGTTTGCATCACATTTCCTAATGTTACTTAGAAAGAATTATTGCACTTCAAGTGCTGCATTCCACAACAAAAAATAACAGAGCCTGTAATCTTAAGGTAAGCAAAAATAACAGAACTGCACACATCATAAAATTAGAATAAGAGCTTACATATTTTACAGCAGCACCTGTCTTCTCCACCTAAAACTGTTGGAGAATTTTTACGGGGAGAAGGTAAAATATTAATGGACTTTCTATAACAAATTTATGATCTTCCTAGCATTACTTGGCAGAAGGAACCTGCCACTCAGCCAGGAAGCTATCTGAGGAGGAAGAGACTTGGTCTGCTCATTTCTTCTTGTCATAGATGAAGGCATAGGCTCAAAATTTCACCTTCAAAGGCACCAGTATACAACTAAAGGTTACCAGCAATGTTATAGGGGAAGGTATTTGCACAAAACTTGTTTCAATATTCTTTGTTTCAAGGAAATCTTTCAAAGAATAGCAAGCAGTGAAGGAGCTTTGCATCTACCAAATGAAGTTTCCTGCTTTTGATTCCTCAAGCCCCAGACACGAAAGGTGATGCTTTTGCTTGCACTTCCAATACACAAGTGCTACCGCAATATCAAGACCATGTCAAAATTTGGCTGAGAGTGAAGCCAATGATGGCAATGCTGAAAAAAAATCCAGGTAGAATGTTCTGGGATAGAAGGAGCATTACTGGAGCCTGCAAAATGTGACCCTTGAGACATCCCATCGAAGGGAATGGAGTGCAGAGTGAGGCTTTGGAGGGGGCTTTGGAGGGGCTCTGGCACTGCAGGGGCTGCACAGAACACAGCAGGGTGTACAAGCTTCTAGAACTGACCACCTCTCCACAGCTGCATTTTCTACCTGTGGCTGTTCTATCACGTGTTCAGTGAGCAATACTAAAATCAAAAGTTTGACCAAAAACCCTGCAACCCTTACTTACACAGAAACATTAAACTTTGATTTTCAAACTAGAGTAGTGTCTCTTTGACTGTTGGAATTAATACAATTACTCTTTGAAAATTCCTTGAAATTCAAAGGCACTGCAACACAAGAGGACTCAATGTCTTAGACCAGTTCAATTTGCATCCAGTCATGATACGTTTTGCAGAAACACATTTGATATTTTGCCTCTCCTTGGTATGAAACTCTCTTTTCATTTTCAAGAGCCAAAACACACACTTCTGCTAGGAGAAGCTAAGACTATAATTCTTTCTGAGTCTGCAATACGTAATTTTCTTTCTTACTCCCTGTCACAGTGGAAAAGTCAAATAATGTATGTGGAAGGAGAGTAAGAAAGTTCAAGTAGAGGTCAGTAGTAATACAGTATGAAGATTCATCCATAGGATAACAAAGTACAAAAGGCAAGAAGCTCAGGGACAGAAGCAAGTGAAAAATACCTTATGAATAAAGCACAAATGGCAGAGAACAGCCAGTCCTCCACAGCGATTGGCAGCACCACAGCTGAGCAGAAGTCCCATTGAGGACAAGGGCAATGTAAATCTTCAGCAGCAATACATCACTTCTTTTTTTAAAAAGGGTTAAAAAAAGACAGGGACGTGAGGCTGTGTTCAGCTCCAAAATTAAGCAACTCACTAGTCCACGGTTCTGACATTGATATTCCTGCACTGGGCTGGTGATATCATCATTGCACTTAGACCTCAGTTTAACACATCCCATATGTCAGGCTATGGACCAGACAAATGCAAACAACATAACTGCTGTTCTTTGAACTAGATCCAACCATAGCTTGAATTTGAAGGACTCAAATGCTGGAACATCATTAGGTTGAAAGAGCAGCCCAACAAGGTTAGAAGTTTCTCCATGCTCCCTAGGAAAAAAATAAATAAAGCAGCCAGCCCTTTCCCATGGACCTTATTCTGTTCCAGGAAACTAATATAGCCCAACTGGCATGCCTACAAATTTCTTATTTGGGGGAGTTGGAATATTAAGATTTACTGAATCTGTTGTATCTAATCACATCATATTTGACTGTGAAAGCTGTAGTTCAATAATTTTGCTTCTTCCAAAAAGTACACAGTAGTAACTAAACATCGTTTAAAGCACACCTTCTGAATTAAAAAAACAAAATCAATTAAAGCAGTGACTGATAACACATTAATAATCTTCATATACTGGTGATAATTCTCAAGTGTGAGAGAAGGAAGCATAGAGCCATTATCCATGCATCTTTTCATACATGCTCAGCGACAGTTGTGCTTCTGAAGTAAGTAATCACTAATTGAGAAAATTTTGTAGAACTTTCTTCCTAAATCTGAATCTTTTAATTTACTTGAGAGACAAAATAAATATAAAAATTAACTATGAAAGAAAGTGCTGATCTTTTCTCACAGACTATTGTTGATTGACAGCACTGAAGCACCCAATGCCTGCAGTAGCTTACCAAAAGCAACCTTAAACACTCTTGGTCTGTGTACCTAGATAAAAGAATATGTGTTAAAATCCTTCTGTACTTAAAGTAAGAGTTTAAAACATTTGTTTTAATTTCTCTTCTAAAAGGCAATGTGCTAACACAAAAAAAAAAAAAAATCACACTGCTTGTCTTTCCTGAAGCTGAAGCTCAACATAGCAAAAAACTGTGTCCATTTATCCATGACTTATACTGAAGATGATCTGCAACTCTTCTGTAAAGTACAGGAAACCAAAGAAACTCTTCTGCAGATTACAGCGATAACTCTCGACTTCTCTTTCCTCTCAGTTTTGCTCTGAGTGCATGAATGTTTTAAATGAAACAGCTGTCTCAAGGTCTAAATTATTTTTCAAGATGGAAAACTGTAATCTTTTTATTAATATAGTCATACTTATCCACTATTCCTACGTAACAAATATGCCAGGATTTAAAAGACATATTTCTCCCTTTGCTTTAGCGAAGTACGAAGTCCTTGACACAGTTTTCTCTGGCTATCTAGAAGACAGTTAATCAGGGCAGTTCAGACAAAACTGGTACTCAGATATCCTCAACATTAATTAGGGGCTGTGTATAAATCCCTCTAAACCATGATAAAGAACTCGTCTGTGCCTGAGCTTGGAACACAACAGGTAAAGTAAAGGAACAGAGCCTGCTGAGAGAATAAGCTGCATACCCCTGGAAGTTATTAACAGAGAACTAACTGGAACCTAGTTGAACCAAACTGTTACAGCACTGTTAAATTGCAGCTCATTTTCAAAAATCATGGCACACATGATGTTCTGGCCCATGAGTCTAGAAAGAAAAAGTAGGGTACAATACAGTTACAGTACAGAAGACTTCCAAATTCAAGGTCCTTTATTACCTTCAAGCAGTTCTTGAAATAATATTTTCATATTGTAACCAGGATATATGCTTGTAAAAATACAAATATGCAGTGATCTTTAGAAGCATCACTAATTTGGATGTCATGTGTCAATCCACAAAAACTCAGGATGAAATTCATGCCCTCTTGAATGCAGTAATTCTTCCATTCTCTAATTAGCAGAGACGTTCAAGTGAACACCTTACTCTGAGAAATCTCCCACTCCCAGGAATCGCAGGGTAGTGAAGATGGGAAGGGAACTTTTAAGTTTAGTCAAACTGCCCTAATCAATGCAGAGACAAAATCGGCATACTGCCTTGGGCCATGTCGAGTCAGATTAAAGGGTCAGGTTAAAGAGTCTCCACAACCTGAGCAGCCCCCTCCAGTGGTTTACCATTCTCATCATAAAAGAAGTGCTTTCTTTGACTAAATAAAATTTAGAATTATTTTAGTTTGTATCCACTGCCTCTTGTCCTTTGACTGGAAACCACCAAGAAGAATCTTTCTTCTTTACTCATTCCAGTGTATATTTTTACACATTGGAAAGGTATCTTTTACTTGCTGTCCTCCAAGCTGAATACTCCAGCTATCTCAGCCTCTCCTCTTAGGAAAGGTGCTCCAAGACTTTAATCATCTTCATGGCCCTTCAGTGGACTCATTCCAGCAAGTTCGTGTCTTTTCTATAAGGAGCCAATCCAGAAGTGGACACAGAACACGTGGCTTCACCAGGGCTGAGGCAAGGGGAAAAAACTTCCTTCCTCAATCTGCAGGCAACTTTCTTCCTAATGCAGCCCAGGAGGATGTTTGTCTTCTTCACAACAAGGGCGCATTGCTGACTCATGGCCAACTGGATGTCCACCAAGACTCCCAGAGCCTTTTCTGCAAAGTTGAATTCCAGCCAGTGGGCCATCAGCATGTCTTGGTGCCTGGGGTTATTCCTCCCCAGGGTCAGGACCCTCTACTTCCCCTTGCTGTTCTGCCACAGTTTGATACACCTCCCTGAGCTAAATTTAGAAGTTGAGTTTGAAGGATTTTGAGGGAATGGAGAAAAGAGAAGAGATGAGATATGAGTGGTATTTCAGAGGTACACAGGTTCACAGGTTATTCTGAGTTGGAAGAGACCCACAGGATCACCTAGTCCAACTCCCAAGCAAACGCCCACCCAGGGATCAGACCCACATGTGTGGAACCATGGGCACCACATGCCCCATCCATCCAAGCCTCCCACCATCTAGACCATGTCACTGAGCTCCTCATGCAGTCTTGTCTTAAACACCTCCAGGGNCCCCAGTCAATAGCAATGCATGGTGTTGTTATGTTCAAAGTGAAGAACGTGTCACTTAGACTTGTTAAATCTCATATTATTGGAGTCTGCCCATCTCTCTCGCCTGTCAAGGTCCCTCTGAAGGGCCCTCCTCCCCCTCTGACAGTTCAACATTTGCCCCCAACTTGGTATCATCTGCAAACTTGCTGATGATGGACTCAATTCCCTCGTCCATATCATCAATAAAGATATTGAACAGTGCTGGGCCTAACAATGATCCCTGTGGGACTCCACTAGTGACTGGCTGCCAGCTGGATGTCGCACCATTCACTAGCACTCTCTGAGCTGATCCATCCAACCAATTCCTAACCCAACACAAAATGGTCACAACAGCTACCACCCCAGTGCTCACAATTTACAATTTCCCCTTCCTTTATCATACTAGAAAGATCAGTACAAAAGACCAGAAAATTTACCCTACATTTTTAACCACATAAACAAATTAAACCCATGCAAAAACCCTGCTGAGACTAGCATTTAGTTCCGAAACAGGTGTCTGCACTACATGTAGCCCTAACTCTGCTAACTTTCCTCTATACAAGGAAACAAAATACACTTGGGCATCAAGCTGGTGCTAGTGCTCCACAGAGGCTCCTTGGAGCATTCCAGGAGAGCAGAGTACATGAATACCAAGGCTCTGCTTACTGGGGAATTGTGAGCCAAAGACACACAGCCCAAACTCAGCAGTCTGATAAGGAAGCAGGACTCCTTCGTTACATGCAGACAGACTCATATGATCAGTACACCTAACCAGAAAGGTGAGAACACCTTGGAGGTAGAAAACAAGGTGCTCTCAGCCAGGTGAGTTCTGTTTCAGGCTACTAGTTAGTGCCTTTTAACCAATGGACATATCTCAGCGGTAACACCAAGGCTTGCTCAGCACACAGGACACCAGGCAAAGGGTGATGAATGTGAGACAGTCCAGAATCAAGAGTTCTGCATCAATAGACTCAGAATGAACATGAAGACCTCAGATAGTGCAGTGAGGTTGGAAATCACCCTGAAATCATCTCTCCTCAGTACAAGCTCATGCTTGATGACAGATAGCCATAAGATGAATGAGACAGACTACAAAACAAGACCCTTCCCCTCTCAAATAGGGAACAGTAAGGAACAGCCTTGAAAGGCACAGTAAACAACTGAAAGCAAAAGATTCAGTACCTTATAGTTGCACTCAAGACAAGGCCGTCTCACAGTGTCTGAAAAGGGATACAACAACTTTAACCTTTATCTCGCAATTTGCTGACCAGAGCATATTGAAATGAAGATTCTTCATCAAGGTATGCAAATCCATGAAGAGTTTGCTGATGAATGTATTAATCCTTTGTGATTTCTTTTTGATTACTTTTTTCTTTTCTCTTTGTTTTCTTTCATGATTTCTTACAAGAGGTTCTTGGTCTTGAACATCTGTTCAGCCTGGAGAAAAGGAGATTGAGGGGAGATCTCACTGCAGTTACAGCTTTCTTGGGAGGAGAAGAGGAAGGGCAGGCACTGCTCTCTTCTCTGTGGTGAGCAGTGACAGAACATGAGGGAATGGCCTGAAGTTGAGCCAATGGAGGTTTCGGTTGTATATTAGAAAAAGGTTCTTCACCTTCTTCACCTGATAAAAGTTCAAGGGTTTGAACAATACTCTCAGGCACATGGTGGGACTCTTGGGGAGGGTCCTGTGCAGGGCCAGGAGTTGGACTTGATGATCCTTCTGGGTCCCTTCCAACTCTGCATATTCTGTGATTCTGTTTAAAAGTATCTGTCCGCTACCACCTCCTCAAAGCTCTTTTTGGTTCTTCCTTTACAGCTGCCATACAAACTTTAAAAATGGCCAGAGTTTCAACTTGTTACTATGTAGCTTCAGTTTCAAAGATGAGGTAGTCTCTTATATCAAAGAGAATTATCACTCATGATAAACTGTTGCCTAGAATATACATTGTCCTGAACAAGCCTACAGACTTCATATTATGAGAATTCATGTTACTAGATGATGAAAAACTACTAAGGAATGTCTCAGCAGGGTAGTAATGAAAATGTTTCAATAATGAAACATGTCAACACACACCTTGATTCTGATTTAAGGGAATATATCATGCTGCCAGCAGAATTCAGCCATGCCAGTGCATTGTGGATTGGATGGATGCTCAAGAGTTAATGACGTGAAGAAATGAAAAGCAGTTTGAAGATAATGAAAGACCATTCATTCACCCGAACTTCTATTAATCCATCATTCAAGAATGTGAATGGCAGTATCCCACTTCAACTAAGAATAAATTGCATAAAAAAATGTCAGTGCCTTAGAAAAAGCTATCAAAGTAAAAAAGAGCCCAGAAAGGTTTTCAGTTGGTAATGGTTCAGATTTACCAAGTATTATATATATTTACTGTGCAGAGAGATATGGAGAAATGTAACCGGGTTTGTTATCTGGCATACATAGATTGAAGAAGACATGCAGCAACCTCTAAATTAATATTCACTCTCAAACTAGGCTAAGTTAAATAAATAAAATTTAACACAATTTTGCACATATTCAAAATAGACAAGGCAGTTACAAAACATGCAAGAGATCCTTCTTTTGTTGAAATCAACCCCTTGCTCCCAATCTCTCTTTTTCTCACATGTTTATAAACTAGCCTGGAAACTTAATGGATGCCTCTCATCAAATTCTACCTTTTGAAAAGTACAGACACCAATCTGGTTTAGATGCAGTATCATCAATTCTTATGTCAGGAAGCTATGGTACACTTTGACAAGTCTACCTCATCTCCTGTTTTTAAGAGATAATTACATCACCTGAAGTTGAAAGAGAAGATGACGTCCATGAGAAGTCAAACAAAAGAATGGGAAGACATGACAGCATTTTGCACAAGCTGAAAGATAGTCACTCTCAAGAAACCCCATGTTCTGCCAACCTAAGCTGGATGGCGGCCTACTGACAGGACTGCTGTTAGCACGACACCCTGTGTGGAGCCCAGTGCAGAGATCCTTTGGCACACATCAGGATGGTGATCTGGCCAGCTATGAAACCACTGAAACCACTGACTGCAGGCATTTAAGTGAGAATCCTATTAACAACAATCAGCTGGTTAGGTGCTGCTTTCACTAGTGAAAGCTGAGCTAGGAGACAACATGGATCCTCTGCTTGCCAAAGCCAAAATGACAGAGTGTGAAACCAAAATTAGATCTACAAAATTATTTCTAGGCTAAGCAGCTTCAGAGTGGCCAGAAGAGCATGGTGAGGGAAGAATAATAAGGCCAAAGCTTTATGGTGATCCAAAATTCTGGATTTGGAATGGGTTGCCCACGGACGTGGTTGAGTCGCCAACCCTGGAGGTGTTTAAGGGTAGGCTGGATGAGGTGTTGAGTGATATGATCTAGATGTAGATGCTAGGTTAGCTGGGCTAGAGTTTGGACTGGATGATCTTCAAGGTCCTTTCTGGCCTTATCTATACTTTGATACTGTGTGATACTGTGAAATGTTCTAAGAACACTACAGCATTGTCCAAGCATTTCCCAGTCTTTTCAAGGGAGGTACAGGGATCTGAGGAAGCTCCCATTAAAGAAGCAGTGAGAACATATTAATTTCTCTGTCATATGCTAGCACAAGCAGGCAAAAGCTATTCACAATCAGATTGAAGGACTGCAGGTCATTGCATGCCATGGAGTGCTGAAAGGCAGTTTTTTGTAAAGACTGAAAAAATATTTGTTAAGAAGGTAAGCACAGAACTAAAAGGTAAACTGAAAAGAAAAAAGTCCTGAACGAACAGCTTACACAAAGCATATGCTCAAGCAACACTTTGATACTATATTGCACTGCAAGGGAACAGAAGAAAACAAAAGGTAAGCAGACACTTTGTGTTTGCCTCTTGTAAAAGTCCAGCATAGGGAAAAAAACTTGCCATGTATTGAAGCTGCAAATGGTGAACCTTGAAGTAGCAAGCGATTACTGTAGTATCAAAAGTGGAAGAGCCAGATACTTTCCTCTAAACTTTGCTTTTACTCTCAAATTACAGAAGCAGATAAAAGGGCAAGAGCTGAGAAGACAAGGACTGTTTAAGAAGAACAGAACAGCACTGGGGGAAAATGCCCACACAGCGCAGTTATGATATCTTTCTTCTGCTGCTTGTAATCAAGAGCTAAGCTGTCCTCCAGAAAGCTCCAGGAAACACAGCTACTAAGTCAAATTATAGGTTGTGTAAAGATAGAGTTAATGAGTTCCATAGCCAGTAAGTTCAGTAAGTAATAAAAAAATAGAAAAATGTCATGACTAAAACCAACATCTGCAGTTACATTAGCAAGGATAAAGTGAGTAAAACTATGAAACACTGCCAATGGAGCATAAGTTCAGAAAGTACTCATTCCTGTAGCTTAGTCATATACCTCATAACACTCATTTCACACTGTCTAGTAATACTTACTGAAGCATCTGACATTAATTAAACAGACAAGTTAATAAATTGGATAATTAATCTCTTCTCTTGAATAGTATCTTAATATACCTCTCTCTGGACTTCTGCTATTCTGCTTAAGTAGTGCCATTCAACAGCTACAAAGTGAACATCAATGTTTATTTGCATCAAAGGCAATAGAGTGTTGGAAGAAGAAAGCAAATCTGTGTATTTTTTAAGCTTACTGCACCTCTCATTTCTATCCCTATCCAAAGACTGACTCAAGCTCACTACAGGAGTTATAATAGAAACCTCAGGAACCACATACACCTTGGTATGTTTGAGGAATGATATGCCTTTTGCATTATCTGACAGCTACGTAGCACTAGAAGAAAAATACATTATGAAAAAATAATTCAGAAACATTTAAACTGAAATACAAAGAAACTACGCATATTCACGGTTCGCATACTTGCATATTCAATTAGTTGCAGTTGGATTTTCAGTGAGTTATGCAACCGTGTATACGTGCCATAATGTTCTGGACCCCAGATTCCACACCCGGGAGGCACCAGAAGGCGCTTCCTCTGCTTTAATGAGGTGCTGCAGTGCGAGCCACACTCCCAGGACTGCCCTCCAGGCATAATTAGTGGAGGGTGTGTGGTTACAAGCGGGGGGGAGGTAATTGAATACTCATGGGTTCGGTATCTTCACGGATTGCATAACTTATATAAAGCCTCTGCTTTTCTATCTCTAAGGCCCACTATGATTTCTACACTGTTTTTCACTTACCCACTGCCTAATTTTTTCCACTGCCATGTTATCCTTTCTATAATCATGACCCAACAGATTACCTAAAAATTCTCTTTCTTAAATTTCTACCTGCTTGTCTCAGTCTGCCACAATTAGAAACTCAGATCTAGCTTTTATTGTCAATTGCTTTGCCCTAGAGCTTTCTTTATATTGTGTTTGGACATGGAACTGAGAGGAAATACCTGTTTTCTCAGATCTTTGATTCTGTGATTCTGTGATCTTCCAGTTGACTCCTCACCAGCCCAGAGAGCTCAAGTGATGGTCTACCAGTTCAACTCCTGCTTTTGGTAAAGGTGACTTTATCAGAGAGAAGCATCTAGGAGATTTTAAAAGCTAAATCCACTTTAGTACAGTGGTAAGTGTCCTCACCTGGCGTGTGGGAGACCCAGGTTCGATTCCCGCCAGGGACACAGTGTTAAGAGTTGGACTCGATGATCCTTGTGGGTCCCTTCCAACTCAGAATATTCTGTGATTCTGCAGTTCTCCCCTGCTTTTCAACTCAGGCACAAGTCACCAGATTTTTATGGGAATTGGTGAAAAAACCACACTTGCCACAAATGGACTCGCTCCTGGGATGAAACACAATTTTTGTTTGGGAAGGTTGAACACACCACTATATTCTGTGATGTGCAGTGAAGATCTCTGACCTCCCTGGTTACAACTAAAAAAAGTTATACCTATTGTATGACTAAATTACATGAGCTTTACGATGAGAAAGTAACTGTAAAATTGTGATATATAAATGACAATCTTTTATGGGAGCTCATTTCTCATTGTTTTGATAGTCTACAGTTTGTAAAAGGTTTATCCTGACTACACCTGACTAAGAAATCTGGTCTGTACATGTTCTATGCTGTCCTAAATCATCTTGCTTTGAGATTTGCATAAGGGAATTTCCATACATAAGGTTAAAGACTGTGCAAAAACTTTACTCTAGTTAAGCACTAATAGAGCACCTCTGTTTTTGGGTGTTTGTGGACAGGTTTGGCAGGAAGGAGGCTGCAGGGGTGGCCTTTCTGAGAAGTGGCCAAGTGTTTGTAGACAGCCAGTAGCGCATCTGAAAAAACATATTTAAGAAAGCACAAAAAATTCCAGGCAAAAAGAGGAAGAGGGGGAGGAAAAAAGAGTGGGAAACAGCAGATGGAACCCCAAGGTTGGAGGAAGGAATACTTCATGGCAGAGCAGATATTCTCTATAGGCCATGGATGGCATAGATTGGAGAAGAAAGTCTGAGAAGGAATGGCAGAGAGAAACCACTACATCCTGATCATAACCCTGCAACACCCCTTTTACACCATTTGCTTCCTTTCTGAAGGGACTTGGACTGAGTGTAACTTGCAGCGATAACAAGAGAGGAGGAGAAGAGTCTGGAAGGAGGTCAAGCTGAGTCTGGGAAAATGGGGAGGAAAGTTGTTGTTTTAATGTTTGTCTTTTTTGTTTCCCACTACCCACATTAGCAATTTATTTTAACTGGCAATAAATTAAGTAAATCTTCCCCAATTTGACTCTGTTTGCCTACCATGGTAATTGGCAAGCACTCTCCCTGTCTTTATCTAAACCCATGAACTTTTTCATTCCTGTTCTTTCTCTTTTCTCTCCACTCCTGCTGGGGAGAGGAGTGAGCAGGCAGCTAGGTGAGATTTTTGGCTGCTAGCCTAGGTTAAGCCACCACACCTCTCAACTAAAACCACCCAATATCAAGTCAACAAGCAGGAAGATAAAACTGGCCCTCAGTGTTTTGTTGCTTTTATTAAAATGGGTAGCTCAACCAGTTCAGATTCATACTCTGCAGAAAAAGATATACGTAGTTGTATATTTGCCACAGGATATAATCAAGACTGTGATTCTCCCCTCCCCACAGGGATTTGATCAGAGAATCACTAAAAGAAGCTCTCTGAGAAACTGTAAAACATCTGAGAAGGCACAGAATGTATTAACCCCTGTCACTGTACAGAAAGGAGCTTTGTGCATGAGGGAGTTGGAGAAGTGCCAGGGTACAAGTAGTCAAATACCAGTGTGTGCTGAAAGAAGCTGCATCTGTGAGCTTTATCTCAACAGAGAGAAAGAGAAAAGGCTGACATTATCAATATGAGAGTGCATAGCAGTGATAAATCACTAAGCTGAAAAAATGACAAGTTCTAAAAAGTACAGAAAGGAAATTTAAGACCTGAAAGTGGTTGTGCAGAAGAACTACAGGAAGTTTCTGGGAATCAAATATAAAGTGAACACCTGATGGATGAGTGCTAGACATAAAGCCTGAATTAATTTGGCACCATGACATTACTAGACATACACTGGAGGTTTGCTTGTGATAAGAGCGCAGTACATTTGAAACTTGAATGGGCAGGACAAACTAGATGGGAAATTTTAATCTAGGTTACTGAAACTGCTGGAAAAATTACTAGCAGGACATACAAGCCATAGACAGGGTTCCATACAGGCAGAGTGAAACCCTAATACAAATTCTGTCTTCAAGGATAGAAGAAGAAAAATTTGGGAGCTCCGAGGGCATCCACAGCTCCCAACACTGCAGAGCCTCAGATGGAAATTGCATAATCAGTCCTCCAAACTATAGATGAAAATAAGAGTAAGATGCTTTGGAACCATTAAGAATCATGAGTACATATATCCATCTTGGATTTCTTAGCAAAGAGCTGGCTTCCAGGAGCAGAAGGAGTAAGGTGGAATATTTTTCCATTTGAAATTGAAAGAAATTTCTGGGCTTTATTGTGTGACCCTGGTGAAAGTATGTTATCTAAGTATTTATAAACAATAAGTTTATATGATTATGTGCCTCTCATGCCTTTCAGGAAAAACAGCAGGAGTAACATGAGTCATCATAATACATAAGTTGGAGCTTGTATTTTTTACAGAATTCACAAGCTTTTGCATATACACTGACAAGTGTATGCTATGCTTTATTAGTTTTGCCCCAAAACAATGATTCTGTATTTTCTGGCCTACTAAATGCCAAATCTGTCCTAATACTCACGCTGGAGAACTTTGTCAGACAATTCTCTATTTGCAGAATGACCTTGGTGTTTCTAAGGCTTGCAAAGACACCCAAGTTTCTTATTATATAAGAATCCTCCTGTAACAAGTGGAGCAGATGTTCACAGAAGACATCACCTTACATCAAAACTTGACTCTAATAAATGAAGAAATAGGCTTTTGCTACTCTTTCACTGAAGCAAAAGAGCAGAAACCACAACCACTGACAATAGCAATCTGGATATCCATTGTTTTCCATTTGTTTTACGGCAAAGCTTGTTCGTTTGCAGATAAGATACTACTCTGCCTAAGTCTACCTGGCCACTGCCATAGAAGATAAAAAGGTGTTTGTATAAACATTTTCATAACACTAAGTTCTCATACAACACCAAGCTGTGTGAGAGTGTCGACCTGTCAGAGGGTAGAAAGGCTCTGCAGAGGAGATCTGAATAAGCTGGATCAATGGGCCAAGGTCAATGGTATAAGACCGAGTGCTGGGTCCTGCACTTGGGTCACTACGACCCTATGGAGAGCTACAGGCTGGGGACAGAATGGCTGGAAAGCAGCCCAGTAGAAAAGGACCTGCAGGTGTTTGTTGACAACCAGCTCAATATGAGTCATTGGTGAAGGGTCTGGAGCACAAGTCCTGTGAGGAGTGATTAAAGCAGCCGTGGTTGTTTAGCCTGGAGAAAAGAAGGCCCAGACAGGTCCTTACTGCTCTCTACAACTACCTGAAAGAAGGTTACAACACGGTAGGGGTTGGCTCTTCTCCCAGGTAACAAGTGGCAGGACAAGGGGAAATAGCCTCAAAACATACTAGGGAAGGTTCGGGATGGACATTATGAAAAATTTCTTTGGAAAAGAGTGGTTAAGCATTGGAATAGGCTCCCCAGGAAGTGGTGCAGTCACCATCCCTGGAAGCATTCAAAAGACAAGTGGCACTTCATGAGATGGTTTAATGGGCATGGTGGTTGGACTTTCTGATCTTGTGGGTCTTTTCCAACCTTAATGACTCAATAATTCTAATAATTTCTTTTGTTAACTCCCAAACTAAACAAATTAACTGCTAGCCTGAATTCATTTGCTCATACCCAAATCATTTCCTGGCAGAGGATCAAGATATTTTTTATGGGTTTGCCATAAAATTTGGCACTTACTTCTTTAATCCATTTCTTTTACAGACTCTTATTTCTTTGATCCTATTTCAATTTGAGGTGGAACAATCTTTATACATTAAACTAGGAAAGGTTTGACACCATTACTCTCAGAGTATTGGTTCTGAATTCACTTCTACCCCAGCTACACATTTTTTGCTGATGCTGTTATTTTTGCACAATGTTTTCTCTTGGAATCTCAATCCTACTCCCACTGAAGTCATTCAGTTGGAATCTCCATCACTTTGAATAATCATTATATAGTGCAAAGGGAAGAAATATGCAAGAGCTAGACTGTAGGAAAAAGGTCTATGACTTTACAATAAGATATAGCTGGTTTGGGAATAGGGCTGAACAAATTCAAGAATTCATATAAATTAGTATGGGGTTTTTTGGTCAGGTTTGCTAATCAAGAAGTTTGTAAGTTTTGCCTTTGTTTCAAATGTATATCCCAGTTTTCTAGTAAAACATTTTACAGTAAGTATAGAAATCCACTTTANTCATCTAGTCCAACCTATAATCCAACTAACCTATCATCTACATCTAGATAATATCACTCAGCACCTCATCCAGCCTCCCCTTGAACACATCTAGGGTTGGGGACTCAACCACCTCTGTGGGCAACCCATTCCACATCCGGATCACTCAATAAAAACCCTTTTCCTAATATCAAGTCCAAACTTTCCCTGCTGAAGCTTAAGACTATGACCTCTCATCCTGTCTCCAGAGACCAAGGAGAAAAGACCAAAAGGTTGCCTGGCGACAACCTCCTTTTAGATAGTTATAGACAGCAACAAGGTCACCCCTGAGCCTCCTCTTTTCTAGGCTAAACAGATCCAGCTCCCTCAACCTCTCCTCGTAGGGCTTATCTTCCAGCCCCTTTACCATCCTGGTTGCCCTTCTCTGAACTTATTCCTTAGAATACTAATAGGTGTCCACACTCCAGCTTTCTACAGTGGACAAGGAGAGCTTAAAACAGTGAATCTGAGAATATCTGTCATAGAAAATAAAATTCTACTGCAACTAAAATCTTTCGTTTATGTAGAATTGGTTTATAACTGACATTCATCCAAGCAGGCACTGAGCCTTAGTCAGAATCAAAGTTTCTCTACGCTACATCATTCAAAAAAATATTGTGAGGGGGAGTAAGAAGGTTATGTGTCCATTGACTATATAGGGGACAGACAGTACAAGCACTTTTTTGTGCATTAGTGGAGCCAAAGTGAAATGGATTTCACTAATTTACCCAATAGTATATGGAATATCTGAATAAATCAGGAGTGCTCCAAGCTACAATCCAAAAATATAATCACAAGACTAAGGTCTTACGAAGACAGCAAGCCATTATCAAACATTCATGTGGTAGCTCTTTGCAGAACCTACAGCCTATGCATTCCAGGTTTAGAGGCGAAAACAACAGTAGAAAAATAACTGAAGTTTTGACTCCTCTTTTCACAAACACAGCACGTGTACCTGTGCATCACCTCTGCCTTTGTCAAACTATTGTGAAACTGATTCAGAAGCAAATTCAAGTCAACAAGCTTGCTGAGAAGTCAGCTTTTACCAAGGCAGATCTTGGTTATTATCTGGGTTACAGATATGGAATGCCACAATAACACCAGGTCTTACTCAGAAGCCTCGGTTTAATTCTTAACTGAATAAGACTCTGACTAAAACAAGAGAGGTGAAATAACCAGAATAATAACAATCAAAGAGGAAGTTTTTGCTTAGCCTCCTAAGGGCACTCCTTTGAGCAAAAGCTGAGAGTAAGCTAAGGAGATGATTGATAGACTCCTCTAATGCTAGTGCTATTGAGGGCAAGTCTCCAGAGCAATAGTATAAAAGGTTGAAAATGCTCGAAGGATACAGGCTGGTAACAGCCTGATTTCTGGGTTTGGGAACTGTTAAAATTCTAACCACATAGGAAGAAGAAACAAGAAGACACCAGTTTTTCTCAAGTATTTACACAGACAAAAATTTTACCAAGTGCATGTTTTTACATCTGCATTTTCAAGGGGAAACAAAACCCAATAGTCTTGGTTCATTAAATACTATATACTAGAGTAAGAATGTATGCCTGGACATATAAAGAGGAATACTCTTAACAGTAAAACTTTATTAGAGGCTTGAGAACTCTGTACTCAGCAGCATTAAAACCATACTTCCAATGCACTAAATCAGAAAATATTCTCAAACCCTTTTGTAAGTTCAACCTTTTTTCATTTCAAGAATTAGTGACCGTGCGTTAGAAAAGCAGCAAACCCCCACCTATAGTACATGATAGACAAAAAGGATTTGTATATATGCTGGATCTGGCTTTACTCATGCAAGTCATCATATTGTTAAATGAAATTCCAGCCTTATTGAATATTACATGTTTTCACCTGCAGCAAAGACAGTGTACTAAACAGAACACTATCTCCATATTCTTAAATCAAGTTGCCAACTCTACTTTTCCTAAAGAATAAAGGTAATTTTAAAAGCAGTGACACCTAATACTATAGAATCTGCCATAGTTTTCTGTGGATTTCTCTTTAATGTTAAAGTAATCTGCGGGTTTGTGGGTTCCCTAACCAGGATAGAACTTAAGGTAGTAAACATGGAGTTGTAGCAATGAAAAGCTAGAAAGACTTTGAGACATCACATCAAGCACTCAGCATATTTTTTCTTGTGCTGCTTTCAAGAGAAAGGCGGTTTAGCAGTGACAGTGAGAAATGTTCAGTGTGAAGGGAATTCAGTAGGCTTTCAACTGTACACCTACAGTGCTACATTTTTTCTTTATTGACCAAATTCCCACTAATCATATTTAACACGTTTAGCATGAGGAACAAGATAAATCAGCCAAGACTACGATATAGGCATTGCCTTGGTGAGATAAAGAAGTAAATTTGCAAATACAGTGAGCCCCCGCGTATTCGCGGTCTGCTATTTGTGAGCTTCAGTATTTGCGGGTGATTTTTCCACGAGCTGTGCAACCTTGGCACATGCTCAGAACGTACCGGGATCCCAGCTGGCCTGGCCCCTGGTCTCGCCGCTCGCGCTGCAAGCACAGCTGGCCCCGCCCCCCCTGTCCCCGCCGCTCCCAGGGCGAGCATGGAGGGTCCCGTCTGCTCACGAATATGTAAATTGGTCCCAGCCGGGAGCTGGCACGGTGTGCTGGGGATGCGTTTAGTGTAAATGTGTGTTTTTGCATCGCTGGAATTGTCCTCCACCGGGCTACAAGATGGGGTGATGAGGCTGCCTTTTGACGGCAGGGGNCTCTCAGGACCCTCCTCCAGACCTTATATGGGGAGGTGGTGTGGCCACGGACGTGGCGTACTCGACTACGTAGTGGGTTCGCTATGTTTGCGGATTTCACAACTCGCGGGAGGCGGACCAGACCCAACAGCCCGCGAGTAACGGGGGCTCACTGTATATTTGACAGTTGAAGATCTGTAAGAATTCAGCCTTTCATAGTATCGAACTAGCAACTAGTTGCCAGTTGGCATAACTATAACAGTGTTTTAATAAAAAGGAAACTTTTAAAGTATCAGAATATAGCACTTCCCTCCTTTCCACTCACTGAAGATTCTTTCCATGAGATACCAGTTAATTTCCTAATGAAATGGGGAATGGAAACAAAGATAGCCCAATGCAAGAATCTCCTATGCAATCAATTCAGGTCTCCAGTTGTATTTGTACTGGTTAAAATCTGTGATTTTTGATTAGCCTTCCACCATAGAAGAAAGTGTTTTTTCATCATCCCCCTCTGCATCAGACTTGTTACCATTTCAAAAGTAATACTAAATATCTGATAAATTTTGCATGTCATGCATAAAAAGACACATACTTCTGAACTGTCCTTGTGCTGGCTTACTCTCCTTGTCTTCATTGAATGCAATGATCTGAAGAGCATAGTTTTGATCTGGAATGAGACCCTGAATAATCGCTTTGGTTGCAGTGTTTTGAAGAATTAATTGATTTGTTTTTCCACCTGTAATAGAAAAGAACAAAAACCCCACCACAAATACATAATTTTGTTTACTTGTCTTATAGCAAAGCAAATGTAATGACTTAAAAATCCCTCAAGTTCTACCATGACCCAAGGATTCCTACTTATGGGACTACCTATACAACCAGAACAGAAGACATATCAGAAAAGCAAGAAGTCATGGAGTCTAACCAATTTTCTTAAGTAGAAACACTCTAGGATCAATCACCCTTTGTAGCTGGCCCTCATGAAACAGCCATGCTGTTTAGTGAAATTATTAATTAAGAAAAGAAATATTTTACAAAAAGCTTGTAAGTTTGGTAGCATCATACCCACAGACTTTTGCTCTGTGATTGACTGCCAGTTCCAACTTTATTGCACCCACATCATCTCTGAATACTCTCTTAGCCAATTTCTTTGGCAAGGAAGATCTCATGCATAAATACAAATACAGTGATTCCCCGGAATTCGCTGGGGGTCGAGTCTGGGTTATGAAATCTGTGAAGATACTGAACCCATGAATATTTAACTACTCCCCACCTGTAGCCACACACCCTCCACTAATAAGGTCTGGAGGGGCGGTCCTGAGAGTGTGGCTTGCACTGTAGCACCTCATTAAAGTGGAGGAAGCGCCCTTTGGTGCTTCCCAGCCGTGAAATCCGGGGTCCGGGACACTCTGCACATGTGCGTGGTCTCACAACTCACTGAAAATCCAACTGCGATTAATTGAATACGCAGATATGCGAGCCGCGAATATGCGGGGGATCACTGTATTAAACATTTCTATGTACACATATATATAAAGATTGTACACAAATATGTACAAATAGTTATTTTAGTTGTGTGTTAAAATTCTTTCAGTATTTAAATTTAAATGTACGTAAATAGAACATCTCTAGTCCTTTGCAGTCTGCTTTTCCAAGTTTTCATTCAATAATTTTTTAAGGTTGCTTTTTTTTTTATTATCTTTTCCAGAGATCTCACTATGGGATAATGGTCAGGGAGATCCTCCTCAATGTTTTCCCTTGACCACTCCCTGGAGTTTCCTACACCACACTGGAAGAAAGGTAAAGACAGATGATCAGTAACTACTTCCAGAGACTACATACGAAACATAACTAATATTCATCCACTTCTGCCACCTTAAGAATTCGATTCACATTTTCTATGCCTGTGACCATCCTCTATTGAAATCAATCTCTCTCTTCTGTTGACTAGCTGGTCAACTCCATTATCCAAAGCTTGCTCACAGTTTCTTAGTCCTGATGGATGACACTAGAAAAGTTTCAAGCCTGAGGAAGACAGTCCTTTCTTCTTAAGAGAACATATGGACTTTTACCTGAACTTGGAGTGACAAGAAGTTTATATCCAGTGAAATGCCCTTTGGGGGCTTTCCAGGAGATCTGTACACTGTCAGGACTCACTACATTGTATCTTAGTCTTGTTGGTGGGGACACTGCAAGTTCGGAAAGAAAACAACATTTTAAACTCAAATCAAAAGTAATCACCAATTTTAAACAAACAAAAATAAACACATACAGGAAGACAACACAAAATTTTAATAATAAAGGATGCAAGTTATTCAAAATGTCACATACTTGTTTATTAGTTTGTAAAATGACATCCCCAGGTGCACTACTTCCCTCAGACAGACCTTTTATTTATCTCTTTACAAAAACAAACCAAACACCTAACAGCAGAAGACAGAAGGACAAACAATGTTAGATGTTAAGACTCTAGTTTAGCAGGCAAAGCTGATAATAAAAATGCTCTTTGTTAATATATGTGAATTAAAATTGCTGCCCTTGCTTACACTGACAATATACATGACCTAGACTCTTTTACCTCTCACTGCTATGAGCATTTACCCACATTTAGTGTCTCTCAGGGCCAAATTTTCAAATCCTTGATCAAGAGAAAAGATAGGCATGCACAAAGCAGAGGGAACATCAGCTGCCCAATTTGCAAACCTGGCTTAAGCAGCACTAAGACTTGCAGCTGCAAACACTGCTCAGTCTTACTAAGATTGGCAGGCATGCACAGGCAAGTCAAGATTTAGACAAGGGCAATCTGAATGGTAAGCAAATCTGGCTTCTGTTTATATTGTGCCATCACCCAGGTTTCAAACTGAAGCAGAAGGTGAAATCAATAAAAACATGAAATGATTGAGAAAGAGGTGATATATCAGTGAAGCAATCCACACAGGAACAAATGGAAAAATGCCTCACGTTGTTATTGTAGTATCTGTCTGCACATAAACTAGTTTTTCATGGCCTTGCACCCACGTGATCAGCCAAACTTCACTGATGCTGGACAACACTCTACAAAGCATTTCTGCTCAAGTTCTGGGACGCACATCCCTCCTTCACTGAACAACTGCAGAGGTGCAAGCAATGCAGACTGTGGTATCCAAAGTGGTCAATAAGGGGAAATGTTACATTTGAACAGGATTTGGCACACAGAGAAAAAAATTATCCACGGGAAAAGGCAGCCAGGGAAGCTACGCAGAGGTAGAACCACAGAAAGGGCTACAAAATCTTAATAAACATCTCCATCAACTTTACTCTGCCTTTTCCCCACTGCCTCCACAGCCTCATGGACATTCTCCTTCAATTTCCAAATCCTTGGTGTCTCTGCCACCATCACCTCCAAGGTTTCTGTTAGTAAGTCTAAGAAAGAAGGGGGATCCTGAAGCAGGGAAGTGACAATTTCTTTCCCCGGGGCTAAGATAGCTCTTAACTGACTAGGCTCATGCCAATGGTTTGTTGGTCTACAAGATATAATAAACCAACAGTTCTCATGATACTTCTGAAATTTAAGGATTATGGCACACGGAATGGAACATCTGAGTCAATAGGCAGAATGTGCTAGCCAACAGTCTCTGGCCTCTCCATTTGACCTGCTACAGCCAATGCAGCTCTGGCACCAGCAGCAGCCAAAAACCTGTCCCAAACCAATTACTTTTTCCTACATGCTACTTTTTCCAACAGCTTGGGAGAAGAAAGAAGGCAAGAAAGGCTGTAGTTCTTTGAGATTTGGGGGAGGTGTTTTTTCATGTCACCTACCACGTTTAAATACACGTTTAATCTTACAAATAAAATCTGGAAATTTAATACAAGAGATATATTCCCTTGCATCCAGCCTCTCATTCCATAAGCATCAGTTTTGTCAGACCAAAGGCAAGTTCTGTAGTTCTCTGCCTCGAGGCACTTTACATCAGAACACAGAGAACACAGTACACAGGTAACAAGAACAGCTTAGTAACACCTCCACATTCTCAAAGACTTTGGAGAACATGCTCAAGAGAGGCAAGGGGACAGAAACATCAGCCAGCACACCATCTCCACAAACTCGAAACAGTTCTGATTCACAGCACGGGACTTACACCCAACCCACGCATTTCCTCAGCTGCCTGGCACAATCTTTTCAGACCTTGTCTTCAGTCTGCCTGTGAGCTCCCTGAAGTTCAGACAAAAAGACACTGCGAGCAAGCGTGTGTGCAGGAATCACTGCAAATACACCAATTCTTTGAAAATTTGGCCCACGTATAGCAAAATGTTTTGCTGAGCAGGTTTCTGCAAGAACATTCAGCATGCTATAATAGTAAAAGAAAATGACAGAGACCATGGCAAAAAGTGTTTAAAGCCAAGCAGACTGTAATTATGGATTGCAGCTTTTAATTCATTCTTAAGATTCATTGTATCTTTGAGCTATACATAAATCACAACAAATTTGGGCTGAACGAACCAAGAATGACAGATCATACCTAGAAGTTTATAAATCTGCAATTTCTTTTATTATTTATTTTGTCTCAGGAAAACCAAATAAACTTTTAAACAATGACTCTATGCAAGTGTGAAGATGTTGCAGATTTCACTAGGATTAAGTGATAAATTTGTATGGGGATTAAGAGGCAGAGCAGAGAGAAACAAGGGGACACCAAGGATTGACAAAAAAATCAATCATATTTCAGAATTTCAGAGTTCCTTTTCTCTGCCACCTTCTTCCTTCCCCATCACTCCTGTCCATCCTACTTTCAACTTGATAGATTATGAAAAGCACCTTCTAACAAAGAAGCATAATTCTGGCCTAATTGCTATTAGCCATCACCAAAACAAGTAAATTTTCTGAGCCCCTAAAAAACAATCAGAGATCTTACGAGCAAAGAAGGACACAATCACCAAAAGTTTTTTTTTTACTACAGAGTTACAATGTGAAAGACTGGAAGAGTTGTGCCAGAATAGTCTTTACATAACTGATCAATTTTCACTGGGTACTTTTTGTACCAAAGGGAGCAGCTAGGGAGGATGGACATTCCCACACAGCAATTAACCGTAAGAAAGAAAATTATCATTCACTAGACAGATAATCAACTGTGTCTTAGTTGTGCAAAGACTAATGTTCTGGCACAGAAAAGTACATATAGCTAAGGAAGTTAAAAATCTAACACTGGAACAGACAACAAAATATTGATGGGAATTACTACACATTCACCAACCTGAAGAGGATATCTTTATTTCTTTGGACCTTTAATTTCTGTGGAATAAAATCTCACTTCTTGCAGAAAAGGAGAAAAATTAATCCAAGCTGAGTCAGTAACTGATAAAAATCAGTAGCTAGATCTCATTAAGTGGTTTTACAGGAATGCAAAAGAGAATGGCCGTCAGCAACATTAGAGTAGTCACCCAAAAGAAAACTGACAAGTTCAAGGCTTTGGCTTATGCCACCAGATAAAATTATCATTCCAAACACATAACTCTTGTGTTAAACTAGGGAAAGAATGTTTTCAAATATTCAATATCTTAATGAAAATGAAAAATACCATAAATTGCCAATGTACAGCTCTCCAAGACATCCAGCAGTCTAAGATTGGATACTAACTAAACCTTATGGGTTCCAATTTACTTTTGTCATACGACTTGAACAAGTTAATATGCACTGCAATTACAGTAGTAACACATGGAAATTATTGCTGCACAATTAAAAGCTTCCATCTTTAAATGCTCTCAAAGCAAGTTACTTTATGAATAAATGAAAAATTCCCAAGTACTTTTCTTGCCCAGCACTATTTTCATGTACTATATAAGAACATAACTAGACAAAAGCTGTTAATTATACATTATACTGAATGGGTAAGAAACAGCAGTGCTGAAAAAATAATTGTTGTTGAGCAAAAACTGAATGGTAATAAGTTGTTTGTAAGGCATTCAGGCAATAAATGAAACAGAACCTGTAACTCAGCCGAAGGAATAAGTTGTAGCCTCAGGCATGTTGGCTTCTATCACCCAAACATATTCTCCTTTCCAAGAAGTCACATTACACACCTTTACCTGAGCATCTTTGCCAAAGGAAGGAAACACAAGCTGGAACTAATACCAGCTCTTCCTACACCTTGGCAGAGTGCACAGTTTCTTAAAGCAGACAAACACCCTGTTAGAGCTGTATTAAATTGTAAATTGTTAGGCATCTGCATGAAGAGCTTATTGCAAGGAGTGGCAACCTTGAGAAAAGAAAGAATTTGAGAAACTTCTTAATACTTTAAGTGTAACAAGAAATATTTTTTTTCTGTGAACATGGAATAGAGACTTCATATCACTTCAGTCAATAAAATAACAGCCATGTTGGGCCAAGGCATTAGTCCACTTAGCTTAGTATCACATGCTGACAGCATTCCACAGCTGATGCTTGCTGAAAGAGTATAAGAACAAGGGAAGTATTGTTCTTAACTCATCAAGTACACCAACTCTAGCTTCTGCTAGTGTGATTACTGTGGAAAAAAAACTCTCTCTGACCTTCATTTCATTGTATTAGGTAGTTGGAGAATTTTCTCCCTTAGAGGTAGATGAGTTAATCAAACTTTAAAAAATAATAGTTAAAAATCAAATAAACCAACCAACCAAACCCAACAAAGAAACAAACAAACGAAAATGACACAAATAAAAAAAACCTAAACCCCAACAAACAGTGGGGAATAGTATAGTTTTCCAACATCAAGGCATTTTGAAAAACTTTCTGTAGGTGGATCTCAACCCCCAGTCCTATTTTGCAAATCTTAACCACATGTACTAGGACTGAAACACAGAGAAAGGACTAACCATATGCTTTGCTTTATTGGTTCATTAAGTCATAAACATTCTGGACTTCATTTCTGACCAGAATTGATGCACTGAACATTGGAAACATATTTCTTCATTCACCTCACATCAACGACATCAAATATTACAGCTTACATGTGTCCATGAGTTCTGGGAGAGGCTTGTAAGTGCTCACAGACTCACAAACATCCAAGATGGTATTCTTCCCCAGCACTTGAATGCCACGCAGACTGGACAATACCGCTACTTGCATTTACCAGAACTTTGAAAGCCGTAGCTTGCCAGTAGTCTCCAAATGTTCTCATGAATAACGCATTATACAAAACACTTTAAAAGAGCCCCAGGATCAAATTCTGCTCCCAGCTATGTCCATGCAGTCTCATATCAAAAGGGATTTCATAAATATAAAGTTGAGAGAAGTGTCTTTCTTCAGAAATCATAACTCACTGGCATTCTTTCTCCCTCCTTTCCCAAGCAATAGGATAAATTTTCTCTAGAAGTCAAGCCACTGCCAGTACAATCCAACAAGTATGTAAGCCTAAGAATCCCAGCAGTATCCTTTAATAACCACAAAGGAGGTTTTTTTTAGAATGCTGCAGAACAGGTCTGTAACATTTAACAGACCTGTGCAATATGGAATGATACAAGCAATACAACAGTTACTGTTCCAACAAGAAAAAAAATTATGTTCTATACAGGTTTGATATTATAGCTGAACTCGCAAACTTACTTGATTACACAGAGCACAGTCACAGCAATTTCTGATCAGTACTTACACATAAATAAGAGTAAAAAATTTTGTGTATAGTTAATTCCAACAGACATGAATTTGCACAAATGTTTATGCTATTCAAAATTCTAGGTTCAAAAAACACATAAGAACAGGTAATTCTACTCCCCCTGCTCCCTGAGATCAGCGGTAAAATTCCTGTTTCATTCAATAATACCGGATTCACATCCTGCTAAGAGGAAAGCAACACTTGCATTTGGAATAAGAAAGCGTATTTCCACATATTAGGGTGAAAAGTTTAATTTATGATTTACCTTGGCCCTGGGCATCACTGATGAGGAAAGCTGTGATGGATAGAAGACCAAAGAGGAAACAGCTCTGTATCTCATTCCGACAAAGCATCTTCTTCCCCTCAATACACACAGTATCAGAAGATCTGAAAACATAGAGAACAAAAAGACTTTCTAAAACATGTGAAGATAAGGTATCTGTTTTCAGGAAAATTGTGGGCAAAATTCGAATTCCATTTAAAAAAAATAGGATTTTATCACAGACATCAGTGGAGTCAAAATTTCCTGGCAGCAATTTTATAACCAAAGAGTATTTTACCTAAAGGGACAAAGAACTACATTTGGGCTACTCAATAGTTCTGAAAACTCAACCCATCTAAAAAGAAATACTATATTCCCTGCTAAGCATACATAAGTATTAGAAATAGAGTGTGCTATGCATAACAAGGTACAATAAGACCCAGTGTTGCAAGCACCTTATCAAGACACCTGTGGCAAAGAACTCTGAAGCTTGTTCAACTTATTCAGTGCTCTCTGTAGTACTACCTGCACTTACAGAAGGTAATACCATGGTCAAAATTATTTACTCTAAATTAATCAGTTAGTACGATTGACATTTTAGAATGCAGCAGTGTATGAACACTCAAGGTAATCCTAGGTGAACTTGCTGGGTTACAGGAAGCAATTCTGGTGCCAAAGAACAAGTTCCAGAAGGGGTAATTTATCTGTTCACAGAAGATAGCTTTAAAACTGTACTGATTCCATCATCTGAACCTGGCCTTTAAAAAATTCCCAGTACATTTATTCAAGAATACAGAAGTATCTCTCAAGACATATCAATATGTTCCTAAGATTGTACTAATAAATGTTTATCTATCACTCAACTTTACTGCACCAGTTCTAGTCAATTTTCTGGGCGAAGAAGAAGAATTTTTTTCTGCCTTCTCCTTTTAGAAATCTACAGGAGAATAAAATTAAGATAATTAATACTAGTAGATTTCCAGCTGTCAGAGACAGCATTTGAAGGTTTACTAGGGTAAATTTTGGGTTATGTATTTCTATAATACAGGTTGCAGGTTCCTCCCATTTACTTCCTGTCATTTTCTCTAATATTCCTGACATACTACAACTCTATTTGCCTTCCATGTTTTCCTTGTCTTCTGAGGAAGGCACAAACCAGGTGGTTTAAGCACTATGTAATACAAAAAGGAGACTGAAGTACCTCAACCATTATTAAACAGATAAGAAGATAAGACCTACATTTCCTTCTCCCTTCAAATATTTACAATCTGCCACAGTTATCCCAGGACTTCAAAGGTCTACTGTCACAAATCCCAGTCATAAACACTTGATACAACTCCTAGAAATATACAAGGGGTCTATACACTGTAAGCTCTATCTCCATGGGAGGTTTAGCCAAATTACCAACAAATTTCATGTTACCTAAACATGTATTTTGAATCCATCTCTCACGGTATAAACCTCTCAAGACACAGGCAAATAGCTAGATCCAATAACAAAGATGTGAACCAGAAACTTCCATATTGGTTTTCCCAGTTCTTAGGACACACCCTCCAGATAGAATTCAGAAGCCTGAGCAAAGGGCCCAGGCTTCCTACTACATGAACCAAAGAGTCAGACACCCAAGGGCCATAGTCAGCAGACAGCTGACTAGGAACAGACATCAGGAAGAATAAATTGAGACTTGAAACAGTCTAAAATCCACCTCTTGTGTATCTCACATTGGATATTGATTCTTCTCCCCTCACTCCAGAGCACAACCTGGATCAAGTAAATATAGACTCTTCAAAGAACAGAATATGTCTCGTTCTTCCACAAGTCACCACTAATGATGTGCAGAATTCTTTCCATTTAATAACCTAGACATTAAAATGTTTGTTCACAGTGGTGGTTCAGTTCCCCATCTTCTAAATTTGATACAAACCCTCCTCCCAAAGAAGAGCTCTAAATACTACCTGACCAGTAATCCTGCATAGAAACATTCTCTACTGCTGCTTTTTAGAGCGGAGCCATTGCACAGAGAAATAAGATTTATTGGGATAGACAGAACCGGTGCTGAATCAACCAGGCACCTGGTTGCAACCTTTGCAACGACAAGCATGTCAAGGTTCACTCAAGTAGGAAAGGCAATTACCCGTCTTGCAGCCACCTTGTGGCTGACATCGGCGGGGACTAATAAAGAAACACGCACCTATTCTATTCCTCCTGCTTTTATAAAACGTGAAATTCACCTTTTTAGTAAGGACGTATTTGGTAAATCATTTTTCTGCCAGAATAGCGCTAGGAGCAGAGACCAAGCTCTTCCAAGCCAAGAGCCCTGGCATGAGGTGAGCCCCTCTCCCCGTGAGCTCGCAGCTCCTCTCCCACCTGGGGTCCAGGACACCTGCCTGGCAACAGGGCACCTTCTCCTGAGGAAACAACCTGCCCTCCAGAGCTCCCAGCCGGGACAAACGCCACACACGCTTCATGCTCTGCACTACCCGGACTGTGGGTGCGCACCCAGCCCAGGGCAGGAGGCTGCGCAGCCTCCACACAGCCCTGGCTCCCCTCCCCAGAATGGGCAGGTTAGTCGGGGTTTTTTTTCTCCCATCTCGGTGTCTCGGTGGCCCGGCCCGGGAACAGACACACGTTCCTCGGGTTCATGTCCCACCTCGGCCAAAGTCGATCGCGACCTGTCCCGGCCGCGCAGGCGGAAGACGATGGGGGGGTTCGGGGCGAGGCGGGTCCGCCGCCCGTGCCACGACCCGCTCGCCCCCACACAGCCCCCGCAACACGACCTCAGCCTGGCCCGAGGGGCCTCGCTCCTGGTCCCGACTCCTCTTCGGAGCACTCCGCACCACCAGCACCCACTCGTGTGAAACCGAGTCCCGCCCGCTCCAGGTTAAGGGAGGAACGGCGGAGAAATCGTTGTCTCCTCCGAGCTGAGACGAGGAATGGCTACCCTAAGACCCAGGGGCTGCCAGCACGGAGCGGAGACCCGGCGGGGACGGGCTCGCCGCTCAGGTAACACCGCCCGGGCCACGGGACTGCGGAGCCGGGGCGGAGAGACCTGTCCCGACGCTCCGAGGGAGAGAAGGAGAGAGGGAGAATGCACCCGCGGCGGAAGGCGGGCAGCAGCCAGACCCTCCGTCACACCACCAGCGAGGTTGGGTGGTCATTTAATTATTATTATTTTTAAAAGTAAGGCCTTTGCAGGAGTTTCTATGGGGTTCCCTGCCCCGGCTCGCCAGTTTCCACCCCTGCATCTCCTCCTCCATCTGCCCATTCTCCCTCCGAGGCTCTGCTCCTGCCGCCGCGGGGATGGCCGGGCAGGTGTGGGGAAAGCGCTCTCACTCCTGCCCCGACCCCTGCCCGCCTCGCCCCAGCCCTCGAGAGAGAGGAAGCGGAGCGCACACCGACCTGTGCGGGCATCAGCCGGGGAGCAGCCGGCGGGGAGCGGCCGCTCGTTTTCACTCGGGGCTGCGGGAGCTGAGCGGGCTGCGGGAGAGCCCCTTCCCTCCCCACTGTCCGCTCCGCATCTGATAAGGCGAAAGGGTAGCGAAAGGAGGCGGGCAATTATAGAGCAGAGGTGGAAAGAAGGGGGGGGGTAGGGGGGAAGAGGCTCTAGCGATGCCTGAGATCCCACCCTCCGGCCCCGAGCCCGACNAACAGACGTAGGTGATACAGAGATGTGCATCCTTTCTTGATATAAATAGGAGCAGCTTCTAGGGAAGGAGATGAAAGTAAGTCTCGGGGAGATGACTGTGGTTAACTCTGTAAAGTAGGACCTTATGCTGCTGAGTAGGATTCCCAGTCCTGCAGACTCTTGTCCAGGTTCATAGTGCACAGATATCTGAGACTGTGGAAGTGTTTGAGCTTCAAAAGAAACTCTTAAGTTAGTTGTTTTCTAATGCAAAGACTCAAAAGAATTCCTAAATCTAAAAAGCATCTACCAGATTCCTAGATCCTGTCATTGGCAGTCATTCTACTGCACCACCAGCTGCATGCAATGACCAACACTCATACCAGTCAAGAAAAGTGGCTTGCAAGAAAACAATCCGTTTGAAGCAATGATGTTCAGTTCATTGATGTTGGACGTGATGCAGTTTGTACCTTTTCAGTCCCTTATTTGTTTACTTAGCTAAACTGTAATTTCCAGAAAACAAGGAAATGGATCATAGAATCATAGAATATGCTGAGTTGGAACGGATCCACAAGGATCATCGAGTCCAACTCTCAGCCCTGCACAGGACACCCCAAGAATTGCCAGGTGCCTGAGAGCATTTTCCAAATGCTTCTTGAACTGTATCAGGCTTGGTACTGTAACCACTTCTTTGAGGAGCCTGTTCCAGTGTCCAGCCGCCCTCTGGGTGAAGAACATTTTCCTCATATCCAGACTCCTTGAGTCCTGTCACTTGTCATCACAGAGAACAGATCTGTGCCTGCCCCTTCTCTTCCCCTCACAAGGAAGTTGTTACTGCAATGAGGTCTCTCCTCAGTCTCCTCAGCTGACTCTTATAAAGCTTCCTGTCTAGACCCATTACCACCCTCATGGCCGTTTGGACACTCTCTAACAATGTCTTTTTTATATTTTGATGACCAAAACTGCCACAATATTCAAGGTGAGGCCATTCCCAGTGCAGAGCAGAGCAGGACAATCACCTCCGTTTACTGGCTGGTGATGCTTTGCCTAATGCACCCCAGGACATGTTTGGCCCTCCTGGCTGCCAGGGCACTACTGACTCATATTCAACTTGCCGTGAACCAGGACCCCCCAGGTCCCTTTCCACAATGGTTCTTTGCAGTGCCTCGTTCCCTAGTCAATACAAACAACCAGGATTGCCCTATTGCAGGTGAAGAATCCGGCACTTCCCCTTGTTAAACTTCATATGGTTGGTGATTGCCTGGTCCTCTAATTTACCAAGGTCTCTGCAGGGCCTCTCTGCCCTTGAGACAGTCAACAGCTCTTCCAATTTAGTGTTGTTGGCAAACTTAGTATTCTTTTGAGTCCTACATCCAAGTTATTTATGAAGATGTTGAAGAGCACAGGGCCTAAGATGGAGCCCTGTGGAACCCCACTACTGACATGTCTCCATCCTGATGTCACTGTATTCACTGTAACTCTTTGTGCTCGACTCATGAGCCAGTTGCTCACCCATTGCATGATGTGTTTATCGAGGTGTAGGCTGGACATTTTGTCCAGAAGGATACTATGAGAAGTAAAANGCGGCCAGGTGCGCGGGAGGCAGGGCCGGGGGGGCGCGGGCAGCGTTCGGCATGCGGGTGCTCGGCTTCTAAGTGTCCTTGGTCTTCTGGGTTTGTTACCTGTTAGCTCGTTTTCCTCACTCCAAAGTTACTCATTCCCTTCGTTTATAAATGATTTAGAAGGTGCCTACTCCACAGCATGGCTCGGAATGCAAGTATTCCCCCACGCCAGCTATTGAGATGTGTGGATTAGTGATTCATCGAGGAAATATTTACATTAAAGTGTTCCAGCACTTGTCTGGCTTACTATAAACCTTGATTAAAAGTGTTGCGTTCATATGTACCTTTTTTGCCATATGCATACATACTGCAATTTTACATGGAAGTGCAGAATCTGTATTCCTAGAGAAATATGAGTTATCCTGTAGTATACCCTACTGAATTTACAATGAAGGCTACTACTCATGAAGTCGGTAAGTCCCAAGAATTTAAGAGGTGAATGAAAATATTCAGTACAACATGCCTTGTCATCTCTATAAAATTATAAATGAAATCACTGAAGGGCTGGAGTTAAGAAACAGACGTAGGTGATACAGAGATGTGCATCCTTTCTTGATATAAATAGGAGCAGCTTCTAGGGAAGGAGATGAAAGTAAGTCTCGGGGAGATGACTGTGGTTAACTCTGTAAAGTAGGACCTTATGCTGCTGAGTAGGATTCCCAGTCCTGCAGACTCTTGTCCAGGTTCATAGTGCACAGATATCTGAGACTGTGGAAGTGTTTGAGCTTCAAAAGAAACTCTTAAGTTAGTTGTTTTCTAAAGCAAAGGCTCAAAAGAATTCCTAAATCTAAAAAGCATCTACCAGATTCCTAGATCCTGTCATTGGCAGTCATTCTACTGCACCACCAGCTGCATGCAATGACCAACACTCATACCAGTCAAGAAAAGTGGCTTGCAAGAAAACAATCCGTTTGAAGCAATGATGTTCAGTTCATTGATGTTGGATGTGATGCAGTTTGTACCTTTTCAGTCCCTTATTTGTTTACTTAGCTAAACTGTAATTTCCAGAAAACAAGGAAATGGATCATAGAATCATAGAATATGCTGAGTTGGAACGGATCCACAAGGATCATCGAGTCCAACTCTCAGCCCTGCACAGGACACCCCAAGAATTGCCAGGTGCCTGAGAGCATTTTCCAAATGCTTCTTGAACTGTATCAGGCTTGGTACTGTAACCACTTCTTTGAGGAGCCTGTTCCAGTGTCCAGCCGCCCTCTGGGTGAAGAACATTTTCCTCATATCCAGACTCCTTGAGTCCTGTCACTTGTCATCACAGAGAACAGATCTGTGCCTGCCCCTTCTCTTCCCCTCACAAGGAAGTTGTTACTGCAATGAGGTCTCTCCTCAGTCTCCTCAGCTGACTCTTATAAAGCTTCCTGTCTAGACCCATTACCACCCTCATGGCCGTTTGGACACTCTCTAACAATGTCTTTTTTATATTTTGATGACCAAAACTGCCACAATATTCAAGGTGAGGCCATTCCTAGTGCAGAGCAGAGCAGGACAATCACCTCTGTTTACTGGCTGGTGATGCTTTGCCTAATGCACCCCAGGACATGTTTGGCCCTCCTGGCTGCCAGGGCACTACTGACTCATATTCAACTTGCCGTGAACCAGGACCCCCCAGGTCCCTTTCCACAATGGTTCTTTGCAGTGCCTCGTTCCCTAGTCAATACAAACAACCAGGATTGCCCTATTGCAGGTGAAGAATCCGGCACTTCCCCTTGTTAAACTTCATATGGTTGGTGATTGCCTGGTCCTCTAATTTACCAAGGTCTCTGCAGGGCCTCTCTGCCCTTGAGACAGTCAACAGCTCTTCCAATTTAGTGTTGTTGGCAAACTTAGTATTCTTTTGAGTCCTACATCCAAGTTATTTATGAAGATGTTGAAGAGCACAGGGCCTAAGATGGAGCCCTGTGGAACCCCACTACTGACATGTCTCCATCCTGATGTCACTGTATTCACTGTAACTCTTTGTGCTTGACTCATGAGCCAGTTGCTCACCCATTGCATGATGTGTTTATCGAGGTGTAGGCTGGACATTTTGTCCAGAAGGATACTATGAGAAGTAAAAAAAAATGTTACATCTACTGGCTTCACTTGATGGATCAGTCTAATCACAATGCCTTTGAAGACTCAGTAAATGTAGAGGTAAATCCATGACTGCTTCCAGATTCATGTGTTTCAGGATAGGACAAGGAACAGCCTGACAAAGGGAGAGTCTGGCTCCCTCTCTTTATCTTCCTTTTCTTTTCCCTCGATGCACATTTATAATGTAGTATCCAAAGTCCATGAGCACCATCCTGTGGCTACATCTAGTCAGATCACCGTGGCAACAGCAGAAGGTGTTGAGAATCCCAGTTATAGTTAAATGGATTCTGTAACTCTTCTGTAGCCTTCAAATAGCCTTATGCTTTAATTTTTAATCACCTGTTCCTCAGAATTGAAATTAATATTTTAACCTTATGTGTGCTGTCACGGGTAACAGGACTGATTTTATTAATATTAGTTTATTTTCCTGATTTACTTATTACCATTGAGTTTACTCAGCTTTCTCTAAAAGGCGCTCTAGATCTCATTATATGATTCCAAGGAAGAGCTAATGTTGTTTACAAGTTCAAGGTAAAGTTAAAAGGTAAAGCTTCCTTGAAAGAATTTGTATAATGTGCACATATGGAAATGGAGTAAGATCACAATATGCTTGATCTTAACGTACAAATGATTTAACAGTGTATGATTCTTTTGTTCCATTAAAAAAAACCCAAACAAAACAAGAATGACTTTTAAGAATAAATTTGAATTGGCCCCAATACTTGCCACCATTTACAGCCACTAGCAATTTACACCCACTACATTTTAAAAATATTCCCATCAGCAGGATATGGACCGTCTTTTGCTTGGCTAGTATAGATTCTAAGAAATTTCTATAAATAGGATTACATAGCAATGATATTAAAAATACAGCTGTGAACAATTCCTCTAAGACAATACAAGAACGGAATTGGTGCAGCCCCGTAACCAAAAAGTGAGTTGGCAGAACTAAGGGTACAATTGAACCAAGTAATGGCCCACTGACAGCAGTACTTGTACAAACTGAATTTTTTGTTTGTACAAGCAGAACTTTTACAAACTTTCACCAAAACTGAATGGTTTTGGTGGCTGTGGGGCAGAACTGCACTGTAATTATCAATCTTTATTTTTTTTAATATCTTCTGCTTTTTAGGTTCTACTTTTTAATTTTTATANCTGGCCCCCCCCGTTGGGCCGGGCCAGCACCGCCCCTCACTGGGAGCTCCGGCACCACCCCTCGATGGAGCAGAGGCACTGAGCATGCGCAAGCCGCTAAATTTCACAAGTGGTGGAATCAAAACTGCAATAAATTCACATCGCAAATGCACGAGGTCGTGAAGGAGAAGTCGCGATTCAGAGAGGATTCACTGTATTTACTAGTGAATGTAATCTATACCATTTTTCACAAGATAGGAAATGAGAATATCAAGTTTGGGGATATTTTAAAATGGCAAATAATTAAAAGTTGATTAGATCTTGTATTCTTTTATTAAAATAGTGCATTTAAAGCATTTTTAACACCTAAGCTAAAATATCTTACAATGAGATGTACGTTTTTAAATTCTCCTTCTCCCCCAGTATCCAGAAACTCCAGTTACATCCAAAGATTTTGATTGTGGAACATCAGTTTGAATGACTCAAACTAGTCCCCAGGCCAAACAATTCATAGATTTATTTGTTTGTTTGTTATTAAAAGAACTAAAGAACACCAAGACCAGGGTAATATGTGAGGTGAAACATAACTATCTTTTGCTTTACATTTTGTAAATACAAGGATCCCCAGAGTTTCGTGGGTCACACAGTATCACAGTGTTGATAAGGTTGGAAAAGACCTTGAAGACCATCAAGTCCAGCCTATAATCCAACTAAAACCTAACAGCTATAACATTTATATCATGGCCCTCAACACCTCATCCAGTCTACCCTTAAAACCTCCAGGGACGGTGGTCATTGCATCTGGTCCCCTCCTGCAAAACCCATGATCCACGAAGACAGCAAGCTCATGAATATGCAATTAATCCCCATCCATCACCCTGCTCCCCTCTGCACCAGAGTGCTGCGCAGCCTTCCTGGGACCTCCCCACACCTTGAGCCAGCTCAGGAGACTGAAGGGACTGGCTTCTGCCCATTCCCATCCAGGAGGTCCTGGGATTCCTGCCTTTTGCTGCTGTACTGAACTGGGGCTTATCAAGGAGGAGGGTGTTTAAAGTCAACTCAGCTGTATAAACATGGCATGCAGGCTGAGATTACCATGGTGCCAGGGTGCCCACTTCCTCTCCACTGCAGTGGCAGCACCCGGATGCCCACTCCCTCTCCACCATGGCGGTGGCACCTGGGTACCCGCTCCCTCTCCCCTGCAGCTGCAGCCCTGGGGCTCTCTGGTCCCACTGCCATGGCCACCTCGGGAACACCCCTCCAGCACTCAGGGGCTGTGGGGGTGGACCAATGGGTGGGACTTATTTACATATTTATGAGGTGTCTATCTTCACGGTGTTATTGGTGCATGCCCAGACATGGCTTTTCAAGGAAAAATGAACAGCAAAGTATTGAATCCACAAAAAGAAAACTGCAAACAAGCAGAGGTTTACTGTATGGTGAGCCCCTGGAACACACAGGGGCAGCCGCATGAGTCATGAATTCTGTGAATCTAACAAACCTATGAATATTCAATTAGACCCCACCTGTAGCCATGCCCCCTCCACTAATGAGCTCTAGAGGGCCTTTCCTGGACCACTCAGGAGACCTAAGGGAATGCCTTCCTGGCTGGGAAGCCATCTTTAAGCTCAACTCAAATGTCATCAGGCAAGGCAAAGGTGGTGAGCCACACCGAGAAAACATTGGCTTGTGTCGGTCACTTGGGTGCTGCTCAACACAGCTGCTCTCTGGCGAGGCAGCAGGCGGCTGCTGTGAGAGGCGATAGGGCATAGGCAGGGGCTGGGGACTGGGCAGGGGTGAGTGCGGCCTCAAGGCTCCTCTGGGCCCCAGCCACAGGAGGCACCGAGCCACCCGGCTCTGTGGGCACAGAGGAGTGACAGTGTGGTGAGTCGGACTAGGGAAGTTATCCTTCCCCTGTTCTCAGCGCTGGTCAGACCACATCTTGAGTACTGTGTCTAGTTCTGGGCTCCCCAGTTTAAGAAGGATGTTGAGCTGTTTGAGAGGGTCCAGAGAAGGGCGACAAGAATGGTGAAAGGACTGGAGAACAAGCCCTATGGGGAGCGGCTGCAAGAACTGGGGTTGTTCAGCTTGGAGAAGAGGAGGTTCAGAGGTGACCTCATTGCTGATTGCAACTACCTGAGGGGAGGTTGCCGCCAGATGGGTGAGGATCTCTTCTCTCAGGCTGACGACACCAGAACGAGAGGACATGGCCTCAAGCTACACCAGGGAAGGTTTAGACTGAATATTAGGAAGAGGTTTTCCACAGAGAGAGTGATCTCTCATTGGAATGGTCTGCCCAGGGAAGTGGTGGAGTTGCCACCCCTGGAGGTGTTTAAGAGAAGACTCGATGATGAGCTCAGTGACATGGTCTAGTTGGTGGGGAGTTGGACTAGATGATCCTGTGGGTCCCTTCCAACTCGGAATAACCTGTGAACCTGTGAGTAGGGAAGGCGTGGCGACTGCAATTCCCAAGCCTCCACTGGGACTGGACCAGCCTTTCTTGGGGTGGGATGAAGACATCAGGGAACATCCATGTGTGCCGGGAGCGGTGGGAGGTTTTCCCCCCCAGCCTCAGAAGAGGGTGGAAGCACCGTGCCAAAAAGTGTTTCAGATTGGTGCTGTGGCAGCTGTCTGTCAAAAGGGGTTGCCCCAAGATAGCACTGGCTCCATAGCGTTGCTGGACTGGCTGTGGTGTGGCATGGAACCAGGAGCCGCCAGCAGCCAGCAGAAGAGCCAAGAAGCTATATTTATTCCCTGGAGCATGTATGGCATGTCTGTTGCTCCCCGGTCCTGTCCCGGGGCAGGAGCTGCCACAGCCAATGATGCAGCATGGCAGCGCCTAGGTGGCCAATGGGAGACAGAGGGAGTTGGGACAGCCACAGACATGGAAGGACTTTGGCAACCTCCCCGTGGCCCAGCACACATCCGCTGGGGGTGCTTTGTGTGAGCAGGCAAGAAAATAACCACATATCTAGCAGGTAGGGAGGGAGAGTGGGGTGCTCAGAAGTCCATACAGTCCTGCGGTGCCCCTCTGCCTGCTGCAGCTGCCCCATGGGGCAGAGGAGACCAACTTCACTCCCCAACCATGCTATGAGCTTCCGGGAACCCCCCACAGCCACTCCAGAGCTGAGGGGGTTGGGCGACCAGGGCCAAATTTCCATATTAATGAGCTGCCACTCAACATTGATGGGGGGCTGCACGGGGAGGGGTCAAGTGGCCTTCTTTGCGCTATAACTCTTTCTCTGATATCAACTCCACAAGTGTGACTTTTTACATCTCTATTTTTAGGCAGGAATTGTCAGAAGTCCAGCTTTGTTTCATTATTTTTTTATATGTCTGATGAGTCATTTTCATTTCCTTGATATTTTTTGGATTTCAAGCATGTCAACAGTTTAGTGGGCTGCTAGGTTTTTTCATCTGAAGCTTATTACACATAATGAGGTAAGTGAAAGGTATGCATAAGAAACCAGATTGATGTAACTGTTCATATTTAGGGTTGGTCCTGCTCCTCCAAATGTGCAGGAAAGAGAGCAAAACTTGGCAAAGGGAGATGGAAAAAACCAAAATATTACTCAGTCATGTATTTTTCTGTTCTTTTCTCAGTATGAGGGTTCTAGAAGGTAATGAGAAGAATGACAAGGCTAGTGTTTCCTAAAGTTAGTTTTTCATTCTAGCAGTCAAATTAGATTTCTTTGGATTTGTAAGGTGCGATTGATCTATTCTGTATTTACTCTTCAATATCTAAGCTTGCTTTTGAGACCTTTTCTGACAAACACAACTATATGAACCTGGAAACATGGCCAGGAACTACTTTCCTCCTTACTAGCTTCTGACAATGGCAGCTTATCCAGATCCATTTAAGGAGGGAGTTCAGTCACATGAGGAGCAGTAGGGAGGCTGAGTCAAGCTTACTGAGAAACTGAAGGTGCTAATTCCTGCAACCACAGCCTCCTCAGAGCTGTGGTGAAAGGGCAGAGCATCTGAGAAGTGATGGTACCCCTTATGATTGTTATGGGGAGAGCCTCATTCTAAACCTTTTTTCCTTTTTACCAGACAGACAAATAAAGGATTCCCTCCCCTCCCCTTCCCTCCCCTTCCTTCCCCTCCCCTTCCCTTATCCCCCACCCCCATCTTTTTGGTTTGTGTTTTTTCCCCTTTGTCTTGCCTGGTTTTTTTCCTCAGAAAGGGGGCCCCTTTGAGTCCCAGGGCCAAGGGGGATGGGCAGAAGCATGGCTATGCCCATCCACGGACTGGGCAGCAGCACTGCTTAGCGGCCCCACGCATGCACAAGGGGAACACCCTGACTCTGTTGCCTGGCACGTGGAGTTGCCCCAGTGCTGCTGCCCTCCTGAGCGGTACAGCTTGTCGGCCCTGCATGCACCGGGGGAGTGCAGACCCAGTGTGCGACACTGCTCCGGTGCCACTACCCTCCTGAGCGGTGCAGCTCAGTGGCCCCGCATGCACGCAGAGGAGTGCCCCAGGAGGGATGGCATGGTGAATGCTGCGGCTAGTTGGGCCAGTGCTGGTGCTGGCGCTGTGCTGCCCACACCTCCCACCACCCTTGTTCTGCAGGATGTGGGCTGGCCCACTGCTGCTGTCTTCCCTCAGATTTGCAGAGAAGCATTAATGGATCTCTGTGAAGCATTGAAACTGTGGGAGTCAGTGATTTTGCACAGGAAGCACTGGGAGATGTTGTTTGCTGTAGCCTTCCAGAGGTTGGGAACAGAGCACCATGTTTGAGCACATGGCTGGGGAGGAGAATAAAACCGTGTTCCTGGGCAGAAATGGGGCGGGCTCGGGAGCCCAGACGTCCCAGGAGAGGATCTCTGGCCATCATGCCTCACTATTCTGAACCTTATTCCTCTGCCTCTGGAGTCCCGGGGAGGTCCCCAGTGCCCTTTGAACTCCCAGCTTTCCCCTCCTTTCCACCCCCCCCACTCTGGTAAACCGCTGGGCTCCCCACTGCCAGCTCTGAGTCTTTGTCTGTTAGATTTTTTTTATAGCCCCCACTGGTTTTATTTCAGCTACCTGCAATCATCATTGCCAGCTGTTCCATTGTTAGTATTATTGTTATTGCTCTTATCTCAAAATAAACATATACACTCGGCATTCAAATACCATGGTACTGCAGGTCTTGCCCCCCACTCCCTGTGCAGCCCTCCATCTGAGTAGAATGGGAACTCATGAATATGCAAATTTGGCCTCGTTGCCCTGCCCCCTCAGCTCCAGAGCAGCTGCAGGGCTTTCCCAGAAGTTCCTTGTGTGATCAGGGGAGTCAAGGGTGTCTGCTCTGCCCTTTCTCCGCCTTGGGGGTCCCCAGGAATCATGACAAAGGGGTCCCTGAGCTCACGCTGCCTCCCAAGCAAGTCCCAGGCTTTAGCCATCACCACTGTGGGAGCTGCAGCAGGCGGAGGAGGCACCATGGGGCTGTATTGTATACTTCTGAGCTCTGCCTGGTGTGTTCCATCCTGGGGTACACCCATGGCTGGCTTGCCAGTGCTGGCAAAGCTTCCGCTGCCATCCTGCTAACATGTTTCAATGTGTTTCAGTTTGTATCCATTGCCTCTCACCCTGTTGCTTCGTACAGTGAGAAGAGTCTGGCTCTCTCTTCATTCCCTCTCAATAGGTATTTATTTATCCCTATGGGTAAGATCTCCTTGAACCTTCCCTTTATGAAAGATGCTTCAAGCCTTTAATCATCCTTACGGTCTTTCCAAGGACTCACTTCAATACTTTACCCAGCATTCAGATGCAGTTTTGCCAGGACTGAATAGAACTTCTGCCTCAAGCTGCTGGCAATGGTCTTTCCCATGCAGGCTGTGTGGCTGTTTGTCTTCTTTGTTGCAAAGGCACATTACTGGTTCAGCAGCAGCTCAGTGTCCACCACGCCAGGGCCTTTTCTGCAGTGTCAGTCAGCCACCAGTATCAGCTGCTGTCTAAGATTATTTTTCCCTAAGAGTGGGAGCTTGCACATCTTTTTGCTGAATTTCATGAGGTTCCTAATTTGCCATTTCTCCAGCCTGCTGAAGGTGCTCTGAATGGTAGCAGAACCTCCTTATCCATCAGCCGCTCATCGCAGGTTTCTTGCTGTCTGCAAACCTGTTCAAGGAGCATTCTTCACCATTCACCAGTCCAGTAATGAAGAGTCAGACCAGTATTGGGGCCAGTATCAACCCCTGGGGTACATCTCCAGTGACTGACCTCTGATTGAACTTCGTGTTGCTGATCAGAACTTCTTCCCAGTTCTGACCTGCCCAGAGCCCAGAAATTCATCCAGTTTTCAATTCACATCACAGTCCAGCCACTGCCCATCTAGTCCATGCCTCATCAGTGTGTCTAGGAGGAAGTTATGGGAAAAAGTTATGCAAAATCTGTGGTCACTTCTCCCATTTGATCCCAGTCTGTATGCTGAGAGTTAAGGTTGAATATTAAGGGTGTCCTGCAGGCTTTGAAGGTAAACAAACTCAAACGTTAACCAAAACAAGGGGAAAAGAATGTAAAACATTGAAGCTAATTGGTTGAAGAACTCATAGTAAATGACATAATGTTGAAAGGATGAATATTCATGGGACAATTTGCATATGTATGAGACAAGGGGTTAAAGATGGGTGACAAATCTGGGCAGCCCTCTTTTGGCACCTGGCAAGGGCAGGGGACACTGCTGTCTCCCTTCCTTGGCTCTTAGGCCAAAAATAAACTTTTTCTGTCGCATGGAAGCAATTACCTTGAGTCCTGACTGATTTTCCTCAAATCAACAGATGCTGGCTGGCTATACAAGAAGTCATTTTCTTTGGGATGAAATCCTAGCTGAAATGAATATTTAGGCAGAGTAAGCACTGGAAGCAATACTATGGTAACCTTTGTAGTAAATACCATGAGTACTTAATGCAAGAGATGTCTGGAGCAATGAAAAATTCCTTTCCAAGTAACACATATCTTAAACTATTACTGAAAAGAAGCAAAACTTCTTGCCTACCTCCTCCTGAACTTCTTCTCTCAGCTACTACCCTATGCACCCTTGAGTGCTGTAATAACAAGGATGGTGAAAGGACTGGAGGACAAGCCCTATGGGGAGCGACTACAGGAACTGGGGCTGTTCAGCCTGGAGAAGAGGAGGCTCAGAGGTGACCTCATTGCTGTTTACAACTACCTGCGGGGAGGTTGCCGCCAGGTGAGTGCGAACCTCTTCTTTCAGGCTGATGACAGCAGAATGAGAGGACATGGCCTCAGGCTACGCCAAGGGAGGTTTAGACTGAATGTTAGGAAGAGGTTTTCCACAGAGAGAGTGATCGCTCATTGGAATGGACTGCCCAGGGAGGTGGTGGAGTCGCGTCCCTGGAGGTGTTTAAGAGAAGACTCGATGAGGAGCTTACAGACATGGTCTAGCTGGGGGGTGTAGGGCTGGGTGGTCCTGTGGGTCTCTCCTGGCTCGGAGTGTACTGTGCGCCTGTGAGGGATCTGGGTTTATGTTTAGTGCTCTGGGGTGTGCGTTCGGTCTCTGTACGGGAGTTAGATGGTGAGTTGGACTAGATGATCCTTGTGGGTCCCTTCCAACTCATAGTATTCTGTGATTCTGTGATTCTGTAATTACACCCCTCTGATCCAGCCTCAATCTACTTTAGGCGTTTATCTAGTACATGTTTGAAATGAAGAACAAGATTTATTAAATTCTGTTTAATTAACTGGTTTTACATCTTGTAGGTTACTGAAGAACTGAATTTTCCTTTTTACTAGTTTGCAATTTTTAGAAAAATATCTGTTCATTAGGTTCTGAAAAATAATTGAGCTGTCGCCTAGTATATTATCACATGACAACACAGAATTTTTTATGCCACTGGATAAACACCTAAACAAATATCTAAGATATTATTTCATATTGCTCACAAATTTTATCCATTTTAACTGTTTCCTTTTTTCAGTTTTAAACAGCCTGGCTCTCTTTGCTACTCTTGTTTTAAGGGATTTGAAGTGGATGGTGAGATTCTGAGATGGGTTCTTTATTCCTTTGCACATTTTGAAATACATATTACAATGAGGATTTTCCAGAATAGGCTTAGTTTTCCAATATGTACTTATTTAAGCATATGTCAAACATACAAAGTTAGCTTTCCATGAATAAAATATTGAAGTGACCTTAGCAGAAATTTTATGAAAGAGAAATGGTACTGTGATTTGTATTTGCCAAAGAAAAGGAATTACCTTGAGTTAAAAAAATTTTTTTGATAAAAATTTTGATAACATTTTTTTTGTAAAAAATCGTAGCCTGTGTTTCAGAGTACTTTTATACAAAAATGTGAATAGAGAAAACTGAGAGAAATACTGGTGTTATTATTTGCTGCAAACAGCCCAATAAAATTACCCCCACTCACAGGTTCACAGGTTATTCTGAGCTGGAAGGGACCTTCAGGGTCATCTAGTCCAACTCCCAAGCGAACGCCCACCCAGGGATCAGGCCCACAAGCGTGGGACCATGGGCACCACACTCCATCCATCCAAGCCTCCCATCATCTAGGCCATGTCACTAAGCTCCTCATCGAGTCTTCTCTTAAACACCTCCAGGAATGGTGACTCCACCACCTCTCTGGGCAGACCATTCCAATGAGAGATCACTCTCTCTGTGAAAAAACTCTTCCTAACATTCAGTCTAAACCTCCCCTGGTGAGGAAAGGTTTAAGGCCATGTCCTCTTGTTCTGGTGTCTCAGCCTGAGAGAAGAGATTCACACCCACCTGGCTGCAACCTCCCCTCAGGGATTTGTAAATAGCAATGAGGTCACCTCTGAGCCTCCTCTTCTCTAGGCTGAGCAACCCCAGTTCCCGTAGCTGCTCCCCACACACAAATACTCACTGAAGAATTTCAGTATAACATTTATGTTTATATTTTAGGGACATTTAACTGTCAGTATTTTTTCCAATAAATATCAGTACTAAAAATCTCACTTTATCAAGTATGAGAAGGATTTACGGGAGTTTAAAACATTTTTTTTCAGCTGTGTAGCAATAACAGAGGGGGGCAGTCTTGGATAAACATCTCTGCTGTGTATTCACAAACTTCTGTCTTTCAAGCTTATGAAGATCCAGATTCAAGTATTGTGTCTGTTAGAACACAGCACTTTGATCTACGTTGTAAGAACCAAGAAATTATAGCCGTAAATCAAGAAAAGATACAGCTGTAAAGCTGTATTACTCTGCTCCTGTGCAGAAAGGTTCCACTCATCCAAAGCCAACTCCTATGAAACTCCTTCATGGAGGAGAGGGTGCTGCTGTGGGATGGACTTCAGTGCTGCTCAGGGTTACTACTAGAGTCATGGAGTGGTACATGCAGTGCATGAATATATGTGATCCTTGTCAATGAGTTGTCCCTAAGATTGAGAGGGTGGTTTGTTTTGCCAAGAATTGCCATGATAAAGAGAAGAAGGAGGCTGGGTTTGTTCTGTTCTGTATCTGTTGCAGAATTAGCTTTGTGTTGCATATGCACCCAGGAAGTACTTGGACAAATCCCATTGAACACGATTTAAACACCTTAAATGTAAGGCAAAAAATAACAGGAAATTACACAGGAGGAAAGCAAGTGCATGTACTTGGCTTAAACAAATAGCCAGCAGTAATTGTGCTCCAAAGTGATTGATCTAATGACTTAAAGAACTATAGGGTATTGTGACAAAGAATGAGAAAGCGGAAGAAAAGAGAGGCAGCAGTTTAGAGCCACAAAAAGCAGATAACATCTCAAAAGCTTTCGGGTTAGCATTTTTTTTTCCTTCCCTCACTCTCAACACTCAGATACTGTATTTTATGCAGTTCTAAAACGTTTTGCAGCATCTGAATTTTGCTCTGAATATCACCTCAATCTATTTTCTTAAAAAAAAAAAAAAACAACCAGGTAAAAATAGGACATTTGGCAATGCTCCAGCCATGAGTTTACACTATGGATCACCCCCAGAAGTCCTGAGGGGACAAGTCTGGGCGGGTCCTGTGAGTTATGCCCTCTGTGAAGATACCGAACCCATGAATATTCAATTACCCACCCCCACTCTGCCCTGAGCCAGGCACCCTCTGCTAAGTATGTCTGGAGGGCAGTCCTGGGAGTGTGGCTCGCACTGTAGCACCTCATTAAAGCGGAGGAAGCGCCTTTTGGTGCCTCCTAGCTGCAGAATCTGGGGTCCGCAACTGCACACACGTGCAGTTGTACAACTTGCTGAAAATCCAACCGCGAATATGTGAACCGCAAATATGCAGGAGTTCTCTGTATTTTGTAGAATTTTTTTATCAAAATGTAGTGACTGACTTCTCACCTGACAGCACCAGAACAAGAGGACATGGCCTTAAGCTGTGCCAGGGGAGGTTTAGGTTGCAAGTTAGGAAGAGGTTTTTCACAGAGAGAGTGATTCTTCAGTGGACTGGTCTGCCCAGGGAGGTGTTTAAGAAAAGACTCGATGAGAAGCCTAGTGACATGGCCTAGATGATGGGAGGCTTGGATGGATGGAACGTGGTCCCCATGGTTCCATGGTTGTGGGTCTGATCCCTGGGTGGGCGTTTGCTTGGGAGTTGGACTAGATGATCCTGAGGGTCCCTTCCAACTCAGAATAACCTGTGAACCTGTGAACCTCAGGCTTCTCAACCAAGCACTGTAATCCCCATGTGGTTGGGGGTTTTTTTGCTGTTTCCTTTGAATTATCACTGTTTGGACCCGTTTATAATCTTTAATTTACTGGTGACAACCTTCATAAGAGCTAGTTTAAATGTTTTTGTCATACTGGCACTGGCCACAGTAATGTTCTTTGTTTTACAGTGCACAGAAATGAGTTTGTCTGTGGCCTGTTCAAATTAATACAGTGCTGATGGTCAGACAGGTTACAACAAGATTCTGAAGAAATAATGTCTTGTTTCTTACTGAGTGTTTCTTACAGCATAATCTTCAGAGATAATGATGGAATAGTACATGATCTTCACTATCTTATAGAATCAAAATCTCTGTCCTGGGGTGTTTGCAGTCGTGGAAGAAGAGCCAAAACATCTACTTTAGGCCACTGGGAATTTCACAATGTTGTTGTTGGTAATAATAAAAACATTAGTTAATCATAAATCCCTTGCTGTTACTATTGTCCAGCATGTGAAAAGGAGTTACTGTGGTTTGGTCCATCAGCAACAATCTGTCCCTTCAAATAACAAAGTTTGGCCTGAAGAATTCGTCCTTAGAATCTGGAAGCTCTTAATGCTTTTGCACTGAGAAGCAAGTGTATGAGTCCTTGCAGTAACAGGCCATATGCTCATATTGCTTTTGCATATGCTGTTTTGTTAGAGCTAATATTAGCCTGTGTAAGAGTCTGAGTATACAGACAGTTAGACAGCAGTTCAACTACAACAAGATGCACCGTGATCCTGTTTAATCCTGTTTGATTCTTTTTTCCCTAAGCCAACTGAAGGAATCACTTGCCTTCCTGTCTCCCATATAGCCCAGGTAGTCCACGTGGGAGTCAGTCTATTCTTTGACTGATATTAATATTTATAAGTCTCCCGCTCTCATCTTCCGTGTGCTCTGTCACTCTTCAGACTGCCAGCCTGGAAAGTCTGGCAAGATGAACAGAAGGAAAGAGGGGATTTGGACATTTTACTGAGGAAGTAAAATAATTCTGCATTGGACCTTAAATAGGCAAACCATAGAAGTCTACAACAGGGACTTGAATCTGTGCTCTGATAAAAGCAACCTGGTTGGAATTTCACTCTGTTCCATTAAAATCAAGAGCAAAATTCAGTGGTAGGGAAGAGGAGAATGGGATCAGCTTATTTCAAAGTGAGCTATAAGCATTTTAAAATTCTGTAATCTTCAGCCTCGGCTCTCACAAAACAGTTCTCCTCAAGCAGTACTGCACCAAGTGATCACAGAATCACAGAATATTCTGAGTTGGAAGAGACTCACAGGATCATTAAGTCCAACTCCCAAGTGAATGCCCATACAGGGATTGAACCCACAACCTTGGTGCTATGAGCACCATGTTTTATCTATCTGAGCTAATCTCAGGGACATGTAATTTTTTTATACATTTTTTTTAATAACCTAACTCCCTATCCCATCACATTATTATCTAGATCATGTCAATGAGTTC
>WEKX01004033.1:1120272-1152538 GCA_013390025.1 Pitta sordida | reverse complement strand
GGCCCTGGCACAGGGTGCCCAGAGAATATAATATGGGGCAGAGGATAATTTTCAAAGGTTCTATATAAAATATATGGCACATCAAATTCCAGCCTTTAACATTTAGATCCAATTCTGTGATATCAATTCATTGGGTTAGTGCAGCCTGAATGCTTAAAAAAAAAAGAACAAGAGGAGCCTATTTATTAAAAGACAAAGAAATTTGTCACTTATGGACACCCAAGGAGAGAAGTCAGACGGGGCACAGAATTCCCTGTATTTCCTTTCTTTCCTCTCTGGATCATGCCCAGCCCTGAGAAGAACTGACAGGGAAACTGCATTGCCAGGAAAAGCTGCCAAAAGCCAGAACTCAAATGCAGCAACGAGAGCTAAAATATGTCAGGATTCCATAATTCTGTATTACAGCCTTGTACACAATGAAAAACCAACTGACAACAGTCGCTGGGAGGAAGAAAAACACTTTAAAGTTCCAATGCTGCAATGGGGAACATCCAGCATGGAGATTTTGTGACTATTTTTCATTTCCAGCAAACTCTGGGGTCTAAAGCTTGTTTTGTTATTTCAAACAAATTAATTGGTGGGTTTTCATCTTTTGTCCTCCTCAATACAAAACACATTGTGACCTCTGAAATAAGATTTCAGGCTCCCACAATGTATAAACCCCTTCCTTCAGTTCCACCTTCATCCTCCTGACTTACACAGGGCCTGTCATAAATTAAACCCCAGTAGAAACTCTCCAATGCTCTCCAAAATTTCATCCAGGCTTTTTCAAAGCTATTTAATGTGGCCAGGAAAAGGTTTTTACTTTCAAAAAGGGTGGAATTAAAAAAGAAAAAGGGAGATTGCAGAGACAGACCCATTCCCCATCACTCTGATGAATTCTCTCCCATAAATCCATTGTCTGTATTTCCATAACATTTTCCAAGGCACAGAGCAATGTCCACCTCAAAGACTCAGTGGGAAAAATCCCTTTTCCCTCCCTGACATGATCCCATTAAGGAGCATCAAAAGGTTCTGATGTGAGCAGCCAGGTCAGACCTTCCTGATCAATTCCTTAATCCACTCGGAACCAACGAGATCAATCCACTCTCTCCATTTCTGCCCAGGAAAAAAATCGTTCCCAACATAATTCACCATTAAATGGCCCTTGTCTGACAAGAACTGCTGGGAGCAGATGAAGAGCGAGCCAGCATCCAGGAGAATTCCCAGCACATCCAAAATGCTTCCTCTGGATGTCACACAAAGCATTTCTCAGGTCACACAAAGCATTTCCCACCTTTGCTCTTCAGGGATATTTAAAGATGTTCAGTTTTATTCTGCAAATAATGCAAAAATTAATGGCTGAAGAGGAAACAATTCCCAGACTTTTCCTCCTGAAAAACTTCATCAGGTTGCCTTAATTATGGAAAAAAGGGAATAACGGCATCATGACACTGAATTATTGTCACCTCCACTCGAGGTGTTGTTGGGTTCTGCTGTAGAGCTGAAGGTGTTTTATTCCAAGGGTGGATCAGATGTTGTGAACAGAGATGGGACATGAAGAGATCAGGAGAAGCTTCTCCATAAGAAGCTTCAAGAACCTGCAAACTTCAAAGGAAAATTATTCCAATGAACTGGTGTGGAAGCAGAAAAACCTTCTGGCTGCTCCCTCAGAGGTTCCCAACCAACCCCCACCTCAGTGAAGGTCGACTTCCAGCTCCCAACTGCCCTGGGTGGGACAAAGACACTCAGCAAGGACAGGGTGCCACTGGAATATATTCCAGGAGAAAGTCAGGACGTGACACTTTTATGCTCCCAGTCTTAATCACAAAGTATCAGGAGCCCTTGACGACTCAATGTCCTTCGCTTCCTCAAGCGGCTGCTTCTCGTGTCAAATCCCAACAGTTAAAAAGTGCTGACAGTGAATGGAATGAAGGCATCCACGTCTGAGGATTCCCACTTGGTTTGCAGGATGGGAGAAGCAGCAATGCCAAGAATTAGCATTTAAAGAAATAAGTTTAAACTGATCAATTGTGTAACTCTGGGGTCTCCTTAGAACCCCAGACTTCGTGTTTCATGGGCCACCAGCTCTGCCTCGAACTAAAAACCCTTCTGGAGAGCAGTGGCAGCAATTCTGGGACAGATTCACCTGGATTTTCAGGCTTTTGCCACTGAGTAGGAACATCCTGCCCAGGCAAGAAGCAGGAGATGCCGGGGATGAAACCAGAGCCTGGGAATAAACTACAGAATCCCAGACTGGTTTGGAGGAACCTTAAGGATGAACCAGTGCCACTCCTGCCAAGGGCAGGGACACCTTCCACCATCCCAGGGTGATCCAGCCTGGCCTTGGACACTTCCAGGGATCCAGGGGCAGCCACAGCTTCTCTGGGCACCCTGTGCCAGGGCCTGCCCACCCTCCCAGCCAGGAATTCCTGCCCAATATCCCACCTGAACATCTCCTCTCTCAATTCAAAAACATCCCCCTTTTGTGCTATCACTAATGAACAATTCAGATTATTTCCTTTAACTTTTTCATACTCTTAAATTAGACCAGCATTAGAAATTCTTCCTTCAAATGAAGTCAAGGGATGTTGAAGAAAGTGATGTTCCTTCTTCCACTCCTAATCCCAAGAAAGATATTTTACAACATCCACAGCAGGTTAAGTTCCACTCCAAAAATTAATCCTTTACCCCCAAACCAGAAGAGTTCAATATTTCAATGTGAAATTAAATTTTACCTTAGAACAGCCTGTCTTTAGGAGGGGGTTGTTCTGCTCCAAGGCAGCACTTTGGTCAGGTTTGGACTGGTTTATGCTGGGGACTCCTGGTTTTTTTTGCTGGATGAGGTGATTACTGTATCTCTGCTGCTCAGTGTCTGCAGGGTGTCTCAGGGCCTCTCCCTAAACCCAGTAAAGAGATTACAGCTCCCACTAACTGGATTTTCACAGCTCCCTATCATTCACTTGGGATTCCTCCTGCCCAGATTGAAACAATAGTCAGCTGCTCTCCCAGTGCAAGGTGACAAAAATCCCCCCCTCCAAAACTCCACCTTCCGGTTCTGGGCTCGTGCATGTGGGCAACCAAAGCAGGAAAACTCTGCATTTAAGGAACGAGCCCGTTAAAAACCCAAGATAATGCAAATTATATCCTTATGAGAGGACAATGATGGTGGTTTGGCAGTTTTTAAGGAGCGGGGAGTTTGGAAAAATCTTTAACCAGCTTAAAAAGAATGTGTGTCTTTGAAGATACTGCCTTCAAATGCCTTCCAAAACCTATTTGGGGAAACATGGAGAAATGTAATTCCCTCCACAAAGTCCCCGAATTTAGCAGGGAAGCTCATCTAACACCCATCACTAACTCAGTCTGAAGCACGGAATTGGAACACAAAACTTGGATTTTTGTGCTTAGCACCGGGGGGAGAGGGAGAATTTGGGTCTCATTCTGGATACATAACTCCCTTGCCACGACAAGGCAACTTAAATAGGATATTTGATATTAAAAAGGATATTTGATAAAGGATATCTGACTGCTGTAGGGAGTCAGAGCAAGTGGCTGGACACCAAAAATACCCCCAGGCTGGACAAAGGGGCTCAATTTGTCACAAGATTTCAGAAGTTTATTAGCAGCTGCTCTTCAAGAAGCTCCCAAAATAAATTACTGGAAATAATAAGTCTTACCAGGCATCTTCAAACTTCCCTAAAACCACCTCTCAACAGTGGCTGCAGCTCCTGTAAAGTCCCTGTAACTTAGTCCAGACACTGAAAATAAAACCAGTCGGATTAAAGAAAGATTTTTTCCCCTCTGACAAAAGAAAAATGCAAATTTTACCCTCAGTGTTCAAACTGTTTTCCAACAAGGGACTGAAGCAGTTTGGTTACAGTCACTAATTTTAAACAGATTTTTAAAGTTGACAATTTTTTCTATGAATTACCACGTTGAAAATGGACTTTTGGCCGCAGACTTTACAACTCTCCCCAGTGACAAACCCCATCCCACTGCCATCATTTTATTGGAAGCACCTCTCTGGGATGCTGATAACTCAAGCACAAGAATCTGCTCAAGGCTGAAACATGGCATGCAAGGTTCCAGCCCAGCAGCCACCCTTATTTATTATATTTTGGATCAAAACATACAGAATAAAGTAGGATACATCTTTCTTTTGGACTCCTGAACTGCAAAATAAACACAAGGTACTTGAAAGGGCTTATGAGGACAATAAAGTTCTGAAGAGACTCCAAATGATGAAAGAAGAGCTCATGAGTTGGAGACCTGAGCAGTGCAAATGAAACAAGAGTTGCAGCACCTTGAACACCAATATATCAATTTACTGACATTTTTTCCCACACCCAACTGCTGCTCCCAGAACCTTAACCCACCATGGCTCCAACCCCTGGATTCAGAAAGGTTTGGGACACATGGAGCAGTGTCCTCAGAACTATCCAGGCTAAAAACCATTTAGGGACTGGCTGAGGTCATTTCTACCTCCCCTTTTTTCTGCTGGCAAAATCCTTTTTAGGGTCATGGCAGGAGGGAGGTGATAAAAGAGAATCTTTCCATAACAGCAACAATAAAGCTACAGNTTTTTTCTGCTGGCAAAATCCTTTTTAGGGTCATGGCAGGAGGGAGGTGATCAAAGAGAATCTTTCCATAACAGCAACAACAAATAATCAACTTTTAAGCCCCTTTTATATATACAAGAAACTCTTTTTACAAGTCTATTCACCACATTAACAAACCAGCAGTTGCAGATTCCTTGTGCATTAGAAATAACTTTTAATGACCAAACGCTGCAAGAAAACAAAAAACTAAAGTTATTCTCAGTCTCCAAAAGCAGCAACACAGGGAGCAGGTGAAACACCTGAGATTTAGTGCTCACAACACCCCAGAGCCAGTGACTGCCAATATCAGGGAATGGTTTGGGCTGGAAGGGACCCTGAAACTCATCCAGGTCCCACTAAATATCCATAATCAATCCTGCTTTACTCTCACTGGTATGTCAGCAGTTAATCTTAGTTTTGTTTTTAACAAGTGGCCTATACTGCAAAGATAATTCTATATATTTTATATATATGTAGTTTTATATGCATCTTATATATTATAATAATTCCTAACTTTCTCAGCAAATAGCCTTAAACAGCAGAATTTACTTTCTCATGCATGGAGCTACAAAGAAATGTAGAGTATTAGTCCCTGCTATTAAATCAGCATTTAATTCACAAGTATTAACCCATTCGTTATGAGTCCATAACTGGGCCCAACCATTGTTCAAACCACATAGAATCAAAAGAAAAAGAACATTCACATGACCCTGCCAAAGCAATTCCTCAGAATAAACCCCTTGAAGACGGTTTTGTCTCTTCAAAGCCCAACTCTCCCAGCTCAGGAGCCAAAACATGCCCCAGGAATCCTCCCCCCCCCAACCCAACACTTCCCCCTCGCCACCGGTGAGAGGCAACAAGATTCCCTTGGCCAGGCCTCGTGTTTGGCCATCAATTTTGCATGAGGAGCTGCTCCCCATCACCAGGCTGAGGGCGATGAATGTTTAATGGGCACACGGGCAGGCCGGTGTGAGGCACGGCCCCGCTTTGATCCCCACGCGGCTTTGAAGGGTTCCGAGCGCACCACAACTCCAGAACCTCGATGCAAATCGGCCCCATTACCATAAATCACCTCCTCCCACATGGTGGGAAGGGATAAAAAACCAAACACGTGCTGAGTTCTGAGACTGCTGGCAGTGGGAATCCAGTAGCCCCAATTTACTCCTCGTGTCGTCTGCCAGGGATGAAAAGCTCATCAACGGGCATTAATCACCCTCGTGCCATCCCCGGAACCTTCCAGGGCACTGAGCATGGAATCGTGCTCTGAGGGTTTGGGGAAATGCCACTGGAAAAAGGGCTCCACACAGAGGGACCTCAGCACAATTCAGTGGTGGAATTAAAGGGAAAATTAAGATTTTTATTGACAGGAAAGGGGGGAATGGCTTCACGTGGACAGAGGGTTAGGTGGGATATTGGGCAGCAATTCCTGGCTGGGAGGGTGGGCAGGTCCTGGCACAGGGTGCCCAGAGAAGCTGTGGCTGCCCCTGGATCCCTGGAAGTGTCCAAGGTCAGGTTGGATCCACCTGGGACAGCAGGAGATGTCCCTGCCCATGGCAGGGTGGGATGGGATAACCTTTAAATTCCCTTCCCACAGAAACCAGTCTGGGATTCCCAGATCTGCCAGAGCACTTCAGAGGCTGCGAAACACTTAATGCCCAAATGTCTCCATGACTTTTCCAAGCACCAGAAATTAAAACGGTGGTCAGGTTTGATTAATGGTTCACCACTTCTTTTCTCAGAACAACTCAGAAGCTGCTCTTAATTTATTCCATTAAAAATTGTCAAAATCACTTGAAAGAGCAATCCAGAATTCCACTGCTACAAAAGCCACGATGAATCCCATAAATCTAGTGAAAGTTATTTAAAGTTAACAAGCTTTTAGTAGCTTTTCACCCCCGTTCAACAATGAACAAGGAGCCTTATGAAAAACACAGCCCAAAATGCCAGAACTTGCACGTTTTTAACCTAATCAAGGCTTTAAACATCAAAATTCAACAGCACGCACAGGCAGGTCAATCAAGACATGCACGCAGCTTGTTTTGAAACAAGCGAACTCCTGCAGCATCACAAGAGACCAATATTGATATTACAAACACAGAAATAGGATGTGAAACTTGGCTGGGAGAAAGGAGGAACAGAGAGGGCAAAAAGCGGTTTTAATTTGGACGTTGAGAACCACTTATTGATCATTTTTTTATATCCTTCCAGGTAATAAAGATCTTTTTTTCCCCCCCATGCTCTGCTACACAAAACGCATCCAAATAAAAAGGGGGAACGCGGTTTGAACACCCAGGATGAGACCAAAGCACCACAAATGACCTGCAACATGGAAAATAAGCAGCTCCATGTTCCGGGGCTGAATGTGAACCACTCAAGGCATCAGCTCTACTGTGCAAAGGGTTTGTGCTGGAAACTAAATATTCCTCATCATCTGAAAGGTGGATCCATTCTGTGGTCATGAATATTGCCCTGCTGGTGTTGCTTTACCTCTCAAGTGAGCACAAAAGCCTTTCAAAGCTCTTGAGACCAGGTTTGTCCCCCCCGCAAAGTCCTGTCAGATGGTGGCAATGAGCTTCTCTCCCAACTCACACCTCCACTTGTCCACGGCTGGATAAATTGTACATCCCTTAAACCATTTCTGACTCTAACAAGGGAAGAGTAACTAAAAGAGTGCTAAAACATCTCCAAAAGCCAAGAAATCCAGTGTTCACCAAAGGATCCCCACTGAGGAGGGGAATGCCACAGGACAGCTAACACAACACCACTTTTACAGTCACTTTCATTTTTAACTCTTGAAGTCTTACATTTACCAGGAAGATTTGCCTTGAAAGCTCTCCAAGTTGCCCCAAATTAAAAGCCAGATAAGCTTTTCCCCCATCACATCCACAACCACACCCAAGGCAAGCACAGGGCAGAAAATCATCGGGGTTTCCATGAGCCCCAGACAAATCAAAACATTTGCTCCTTGATTAAAAAAAACCTGCATTTTGATTCTCCCCTTTAGAGGAACAGCAAAGTCCCAAATATACAACAACTATCAGATAACCTGCAGCGCTGCCAAACTGAAATACCTCCTTTTATGCAAAGTTAAACTATAAAGTCAAGCAGCACCTGAGAATTTATGATCCATCTTGTCACAATCTGGCTTTAGGCTGATCTTCATTATGGCTTTAAAGCAGCTATTTTGAATAAATACATTCCAAACAGCCATGAATTTAAACTGAAAACTAGACCAGGTCCTTGATGTGCCTTTGAGGAAGGATTACTCCCAATGCAGAGGTCAGAGGATTGTTGCCTCGACAGATTCCCTGATGTTGGAGGTTCTGGAAAAGCTCTGGAGGACAAGGATACTCCCAGTGCTGATTTAGACACTGGATCTAGAAAAGCATCCAACAGATTTCCCCTCAGTATTTGCAATCCAAACCTGCCCCTGACAGGAATTTTGTGTCCCTTTAGTGTTTCCTCCTCACCTTTCAGGGCAGAAAAATAACACGATTGACAAGCTGGAAAAGCAGCACCATCAGTGTGTTGGTTACAGCAGAATATGGCAGGAGGGAAAAATACAATAATCAGGTTTTTCCAGTCCAAACTGGACCCAACCTAACCATGGAGTGTCCCTGCTGCTGCAGGGAATGAAGGGAAAATTCCAGAAGCCATGGATCTTCACCCACCCTCACTGGGCTCAATAACATCCCACAGACCAATAACTGATTGTTTCAAAGGGCTGTGTCTCCTCTGTGCTCAAACACTAAAGTGAAGCTGATAAAGCCTCATTTTCCACGTGACAAAAAGCTGCTGAGCTCCAGCGTCCTGGCACAGACACTCTGATCAAACTGGAGAACATGTTGTGCCCCCTCAGAAGAGCTTATGAAGCACAGGGTGTATCAACACCAGCCCAGGTACCTTTCATTTTGGAGCCTGATAATGCTCCAAGTCAGAATTTGTCGGCCAAAGTCAGCACCTGACTCGGAGGGAAGTGGTCAGAGGGCAGAAAATGTTGATTATCAATTTGTGTTCTTTGCCCAAACTCCCTTGGAAATGATCCAAACAAAGCATTCTGTTCTCAAATTTAGCATAGGCAATGTTTTAAGTTACCAAAATATAAAGATTAATTGCTTGGATAAAAAAAACCAAACCAAAACGGGGCATTTCTGTGTTCCTCCCGCAGCTCTTTCCTATCGATCCTATAAAAGGACAAAAATCTCAGCCAAGGTTGCACAAGATCAAGGTGTAAAAAGCAGAGGGAACTACATAAATTGCCTTTTGTGAGATCTGAAATCAACATCCCAAGTTATTCCAGGCAGAAATCAGCCTGAAGAAGGTTCTGGAAGGCATCCCACCCTCCATTCACCATTCAGGGCAAGTGCTTCTGCTCAGACTTGGGATTCGTGAGGGCCAGGAGGAATTTCTGCCCCTGGGAGGGAGGGAGGGTGTGGATGAACAGGGAAATCCCTCTTCTCCTAGGAAACACTCCTCACACTTCCCAACATTCCTCCTTCTTCCCTTCAATCGTGGCTCTTGTACATGGAAAAATGTTTCTGGGATGAAGGAAGGAATTGAAGGAAGCTCTTCAACACCCCTGACACCAAGGGAGGGGAAATCACTGTAACTTCACCCAACCCTCAGTGGGAAATGCCCCATCCCAGAGCTCCCAAATCCCAAGAATCCCACCACTAAACCCTGGGAACGGTTCCCACTCAGTCCACACAAGACACCAGGGAAAGGAAAACCATTCCAAGGGCGAAACGACCCCGAGTTGTCACCAGGGTTCAACCAGTCTCGCTTCACTCACCCGGCCTTGGTGCCATGGACGTCCTTGTCCTTCCCTTTGNTTTGTAATTATATAAAAATTATATAAGATTTTATATATAATATATAAATATATTTCCATTATATGTGTTAAAAACATACACTAATAATATACACATACTAATAACAATAATACTAATAACAGTAATATANGGAGGGTGTGGATGAACAGGGAAATCCCTCTTCTCCTAGGAAACACTCCTCACACTTCCCAACATTCCTCCTCCTTCCCTTCAATCGCGGCTCTTGTACATGGAAAAATGTTTCTGGGATGAAGGAAGGAATTGAAGGAAGCTCTTCAACACCCCTGACACCAAGGGAGGGGAAATCACTGCAACTTCACCCAACCCTCAGTGGGAAATGCCCCATCCCAGAGCTCCCAAATCCCAAGAATCCCACCACTAAACCCTGGGAACGGTTCCCACTCAGTCCACACAAGACACCAGGGAAAGGAAAACCATTCCAAGGGCGAAACGACCCCGAGTTGTCACCAGGGTTCAACCAGTCTCGCTTCACTCACCCGGCCTTGGCGCCATGGACGTCCTTGTCCTTCCCTTTGCTCTTGTCCTTGTTCTTGTCCTTGTCCTTGTCCCGGCCCCTGCGCCGCTCCCGGGAGCTGCTGTGGGTCCTCCTGTGGCCCGAGCGTTCGCTGCTGCGGCTCAGGGAACGTTGGCGGCCTCGGGATCTCGACCTGCCACGAGATGACCACGAGATGACCACGAGATGATCACTGTCTGACCAAAGCCACGGGCTCAGACCTCAGCACCCACCCCCTGGTCACATCCTTCATGTTTGATAGAAACTCCAGCAGCNATAATGAATAAAATATAATGCAACGTGATAACATATACAAATACATAATATATATCCCACAACATTATGTAATATATATTATGTACAACATATTTATAAAAATAAAGATATTTATTATCTATAAAATATATATGAAAAACAACAAATCACACTGTGTAGGTTCACCCATTAAATTAACCTTGGAGCTACTGGGGAAAGGAAATTTTTCCTTGAACATCAAACCCGAAATTCTTTCAAATATTTCAAATCTTATTTAACCACTTCTCATGGATCAAAACACCTTTTCCATGAGCAGCAACAGCCAAGGAATAATTAGGAAAACAAGTTTGGGTCAGTGTTTATCCCAAGGACCACCTGAACAACCTGGTCCATGGAAGGTCCTGCCCATGGGACTGGGCTTCAATTCCAACACAAACCACTCTGAGCCCCATGAAAGTTTGGAAAAACGAGAGAATTGGGGAAAGGTCAATTTCCAAAACAACATTAAAAAACTCCTTGAGTACCTCTCAGTGCAAAACCCAAATCACTGACAAAAATCACCGGTTCAAAAGCAACAACTGCTCAATAAACTCCAACAACAGACTGCGCAAGAGCAAACCCTTCCCCCAAGATGAGGCCATAAATCACCCCGGGGCAGGGCCTGGAATTTGTCCTGCACATGGGGGTTCCTGGCCCTGCTCCCAGCAGGACTTTCCAGGGGTCAGTGCTCGGGTTTCCCTCCTCAGCTGCCACCAGCTCTGCCCTCGCTGGTCACACCATTAACCCTGAGCCTGCAGCTGCAGCCCCTTCTCAGCTCTCACTGACCACCCAACACTGCCTGGCCCCAAAATGTGGTTTTGGGATGTCATCACGAGTTATCACATCCCTTCTTAGCCCTCAGGGAGAAAAAGCTTTGACCCAAGAGAGTATTTTGGATATCACACTTTATTGCAATAATAAGTAATAATAAATAAATGGGAAGTTCTGCTCCACAGGCTCCTCCAAGGATGAGTTTTCCTGGATTTTCCATCATCACACAAAGTTCTCTGTCCCATCCCTGGAAGGGTCCAAGGCCAGGCTGGATAAATTTGGAGCCACCTGGGATAAGGTCCATGGCCGGGGAGGGGCTGGATGGGCTTTAAGGTCCTTCCCAATCCAACCTGGCCCTGGACCCTTCCCAGGATGGGGTCTCCCAATTCCTTCCCCAAATCCCACCTAACCTTACCCCCCTTCATCCCCAGCCCATTCCCCCTTGTCCCATCACTCCTTGTGAAATCCCTCTTCCACCCCTCTTGTAAACCCCTTTTAATTCCTATTAAAGTATCTCACAAGAGCTACAGAACAGGAAATAAAGATAAAACTTCACGAAATGGAGCTGCAAAGAGTCACCTGTGTCACTAATTCATCCTTAGCCAAGAACACAGTCCACAGATCTGACAGAGAAGAAAGATTTTCTGCTTTATCACCATTGAAAAACAACAAGAATCACAATTAGTCCCATTACAGCAGGTCCCAAAATGCTCAAGTTATAGAACTACTGGAGAAAAAGGAATAACAAAAAAGAAGGTGGAGAGTAAATTTCCAGCACAGACCCCCCCCCCTTTCCCCAAAGTGACACCCACCAACACCCACCCACCGAGCCAAAGGTTAAGTCATTTAGTCAAGTTCAAAGATCTTCAAAGGCTCCTCAGATCCAGATAAGCCCATATGTTCCCAAAATTCCCTGAAAAGCCATTACTCCCCAACGTCGCTTTCCCCAACACACAGATGGCTCAGCCTCGCTCAGGACCCCCAAATTCTCACCCCACCTCATCAAGGCTCACCCATAACTCCCCCCACACCCCCCAGCCCAAGGAACGGCTTTTACTCCATCAACGCTTGGGAAAAACGCGGAGTTCTCCATCAAAGCCCGTCCGGTTACTGCACAATAAGTGTTAATTTGCTAATTTCTTCACAGGTAATCAATTAAAATGTAAAATATTGGATAAAATTAGTTGCACTAAATTTAACAGCTGCTCCACAAGCGTAATTAGTTTCACAAGGGCCATATGTATTCTGAGCAGAGACAGAGTTGAAACAAATAAGAGGATTTTAAAACAAGTTGGAGGAAATCTGCATTTAATTAGCAGGTGGGCACTACAACTGCATCATGTTTTTATACATTTATATTTATGAAGTGCCAGGAGATCTGAAGGCTTTTTCAAATGGCGTTTATTGTTTGAATGGGAACTGTTTTGCTGCATGCTAAAGTGATTTAAATCCTGGAAAAGAAAAAAAAATCATAAATGGTGAAAGAAAACATGTGGAAAACTGTAAAACTAGAAAGAATTTGCGACAAAAAGCAGAGCCACATACCACAAGCAAAAGGAAACTCCACTTAATTAAATGTACACTACATCTGGAATATCAGCCTAATAAAATGGGCAACTATTAATTTTCATTGTTCTGAAGGAAATGAGGTCAGGGGCGTTTAGTATTTCCCCAATTATGTTGCACTAAAGCTCTGAACTATATCTGAGAGGCTGCAATTGGAAAAGAGTCACTAAGAGACGTTTTGAAATGGAAAGAGGAGTCGGAGCCCAAAAACCAAGACAGTGCTTGTTTTCTTCTCTTCGAGCTCTTCCAGTGAAGGCAAATTTTTGCAAAAATAATCTGGTTTATTCCAAAACACACCCCCCCCTCCAATGAATATTGAGATGTCAAACCCTCCCCTGGAGTTCCTCTAAGTGTCTCTCACCTGACACGAGCCTTATGAGATGATTATTGGCTCAACAGGCACAAAACAACCCAACAAACTCAGGGCTCTTTAATATTCAGCCATAAATCCAAAGGCTGGGCCAGAACAACTGCTCAGCATCAACCCTGGGCACTCACCTGGTAATAAAGACAGAGTGCAAACACCCCAGGAACTGCAGCAAAATGCCATGTTCTCTTTCAAAGCTTATTAGGAGAAAGTTTCTTGTTTAACTCAACTTCGCCACCAGGGGAAAAAAAAGTCATGGGACAAGTTATTGGAAAGGTAAAATAATTTCAAGTATCAATTGCAGTCGCTCAGGGAGGATAAATTATTAATATTATATATATTTAATGTGAATATGGGACCTCTGTAAAACATCTCAGGTCATTATTGGGCCACAATTTTAAAATGCATGTAGTTAAACCCTCCCATATTGTCTCTGTTTTATTTATTGTTAAATATCAGGTGAGTGGAAACAAAACTAGGCAGCAGCCAGGTCAGTGTCTAAGCCTGAGGTGAGACTGGTGTTCAGGGGAAAAAAGGAGTTTCAAGGCAGCAGGTTGGACAGTTGGTAAGTCACAAAACACAGGGAATAGCTAAAATTAAAAAAAAAAATCCCCTGTGCCAGAGAAAAGCAAGATGGAATGAACCCAACACTGGGACAAGTTTGCAGAGCTGAGAAAATGGACCCACCAGACAGACACCAACTCAGCTCAGCAACAAAATCCTGCACCTATAAATGATGTTAATTACATCAAACACAAAGAGGAGATAAACCCCCTGGAAATTGTAATTTAAAAAGTCACAGTTACTGCAAAGTTGGCAGGAAGAGCACAGGGATGAGCAAGAGAGGAATCAATGGAGGAGACACCTCTGGGAGTTCCGCTCTTGGTTTATTCCCAGACTCAAAGCTCCTGGTCATCCTCTACTCCCTCCCAGCAAAGACGAAGGGGCTTCTCTGCCACAACACCTCGACAATCCCACAGAGTCTTTGGAAAGACTCCACATCCAGTGCCGATAACTCGGGATCGGCACGTCCACGTTGCCACCAAAGAGTGGGAAAACCAACAGGAGAGCAACAACTGGGTGGAACAGAACAGAAACACACAAAGTTGACTCAAACTGAGCTTTTGTTCCAGCAGTTCTTGGCTCCTCGTGGGGCTCAGGCAGAATTCCTTGGCTGGGGAATGAGGGGTGGAAGACAAGCCCAACTACGACCCCGCCAGTTGCGGGAGCACTTTGATAAACACCTTCATGGCAAATTTAAACCAGAAAACAGATTTGTCTGAGAGAGAAACCATGGACTGAACAGCTGCTGGCCAAGCAGGGAGACAATTCGGGGGGTTGTTCTTTTATAAAACACCTACAAAAGCTCCTCCCGGTGACCTGGCTGGAACCACGGCCTGTTCCTTCATCCAATGCCTCCTTTGAGGAGCATTTCCCTCATGGCCAACGGGGATCTGCTTGAAGAGGCCACATGAACATCACAGCACCTGTCACCACAAAAGGGACCTGCAGTGTCACTGAACACACCTCACCCTTGTGTTCAGCACAGAAAATTCCATGTACCACCGAGAAAATTCCTTCCTGTCCTCATCAAATCCCAGAACTGTCCCTGCTTAGACTGAAAAAAAGCGACCAGAAAAAAGTGGGCTGGGGGAAAGTTTGAATCATACAATCCTGCAGGAAAGACATTTTACATCCTTAAAAAAAAACCCAACACAAAAATAATGGAAAAACTTGAATTCTACATGAAGGAATAAGGTAATGTATTCTATTAGCAAGAGAATCCATCAGAATTTGTAATTAATTCCTACACATAAATGTAATTATTCCAGCCCTGATATACAGCTGGAAGTTATTTGAAAAAAACCAAAGGTCCAGTTTACTGTCAGGACTCTGAATAAATACCCCAAATTACTCCTTTCTGGTGCCACGACAGGAAGATCTGGATGTACCACAGCGCCCTGGAAAAGGGTCAAACTCATTTTGCAGCTGGAAGCACAGCCCAGGTCATTATTTGTTGTAAATTTGACAACACCTCCGATATTGTAGTCAAACATTAAGGGACACAAAGGAGAGATTTTTAAGGCTCATTTTGTGCCCTTCCCTTGTGCCTCAGCTCCTCTGTGGGCCTTGCACAAGGCCAGGATTTGAGGGTTTGTGCTCGTAAAACACCCAAGATTGCAGCATCAAACCATCACTGGGGCCTCGATATTTGTGCATCATTAAATCCCCCAATTGATAGGAGACAGATGAAGGGAATTAACTGAACACATGTTGAAAAAGTTGAAAAACTGAGGGGAAAAAACCTAAAATATCCCAACCTAGCACAACAGCACCACCACTGCCAACATGAGACCCTCAAACAGGGAGGTGCCACCAGCCAAAATTAAAATAATCTGAATATTTCTCATTCTTCAAGACTGCAGCACCATCTTAAAGGACAAAAAACCAACGTGTTTAATGATGAGATTAAAGCATTTGTTTGTCCTTGGCAATAAAAAACTGATTTATAATCTTGGGAATGTTGGGACTGACTTGATTCACACAATGACCACAAATGGCACTGAAATAAAAGTTGTGCATCTACTTCCACATGACTGATAAACTAACCCAATTCTCTGTGCTCACAATGAAGAAAAATGGTGGTTTTTTCATTAATTCAGTGGTAGCCAAATAGTTCAGGTTTAAACTTTATGAGGTGCAAGAACCTTGAGGTATTAGCATTTCTAATTTTTGCCACAATAGGTTTATGAAGAAGAGAAGGACTTTTAAAATCTCAATTTTTTCCCCAAAATTGAAGAAAAAAACCCCAACTAACAACAAAAATTGCTGTAACTTGATTATAGGAACAAAGCTCTTAAAATAAAGTCATGAAACATACAAAAAAAGCAAAAATCTATCCCAACATACACTCAAAATCCTTTGAAAGCACAACATGGACAGTTTGTGCACTGGGAAATAGGAGTAAAATATCCATTCTATAAATGCAAAGATAATTTTCTAATTTACATGCAACTTAGATGCATCTTGCTGCAATATTTCGTGTTTTCCAAGCACAAAGTGGATGGAGGAAAGCCTGGCCTGGTTTTAATATTCTCCTGGATGAATATTGAGCAGCTTCAGGAATATGGAGCTGCCACCTTTATCAGCCCCAAAATCTGCTTTACTGGGAGTTATCACCTCTGACCCTGTTCTTTCCCAACTTTAATCATTAATTAAAAATTCCAAGCAAGAGGAGGGAAGAAACTCCGAAAATCTCACTTCTAAATGAAAAAAAAAATTTTTATTATATTTCACGCAACTGTTGCACGAAATTTCGTAAAAGAAAACACAGCAGAAACAACAAAATTGGGACCTTTGAAAAATAATAAACCAACAAAACTGTTTATTATACTTTAAAATGTGTTATGAGTGTTCTGATCAACTGCTGATGCTGAGCACAAACTAATTGGTACCGAGCCCAATTTAAATGGGGGAAAAAGATCAATTATGATGCGATTTCTACATCCCCATGCTAAAAAGGCCAATTATAATGTCATTTTTACATACCTAGGCCTTTGTTTAAAAAAAGATTGCCGTGGAATCTTCTTCCCAGCTTTGCTTTTTTTGTTTCAAACATCAAAGAAGCTCAAAAAAGCCACAGCACGGCCGGGAAATAATGACAGAGCCACACTCAGCTCACGTCCCCAACCTGAGGGCAGGAATTACATTGAAATTGTTGCCACCACTGAGGGTATTCCCAAAATTACAGAGTTCAGGAATTCCAAACTAGACCACTGCTTAGGAGTCACAAAATCTTCCACAAGCCTCTTTCCAACAGCATAGGGTTTAACCCCATCGTCGGGATGTTATGGGAACACGATGAGGTTTTAGAACTTAAAGGTGGAACATATTAAATTAATAATGTAATAAACAAGGAGAACCTGCCTCCCACCCCTGGGCCACCTCCCAGTGCCCCTCCAGGAGTCACCATGAGCACACAGATGATATTCCAGCTGGGAATTCTCATGTCTCTCCAACTTTCCATCTCCCCCAAACCTGCTGCTCACCCAACTCCAAGTCCTTGGGGCTGGAGTTTCCTTTTGGATACTCCTCGATGCTGCCAAGAGCTCGAGAGCCCAGCCTGGCACTTCCCTGTCATAATCAACATCACCACAGGAATTCAGGACATCCCCATGCCTTGGATGGGACAGATCATCTCCAACAACCCATTTACCTCCCAGCAGCAAAGCGCTGAAATGGGATTACTTTTGTCAGGAACTTTGAGCTCCAGAAGATGCACCAACCCTGGCATTGCATCCCTGAGAGGGTCAAGACTTCCTTGGGTTCCTCAGGTAATTCCACAAATAATTCAGATCATTTTAATATGACTGAGGCAAGGGAATATTTCCTAATCCAGATCCTTCACCACAGTCTGTGGGAAAGCTTTCCTTGGGATCCTCTAGATCTTTATCCTCATCCTCAACATCCCAATGCTCGTTCCAGCTCATCCCATTGTCCCTCACCATCCACCTGGACAAAGTGACTCTGCTGCCTTGGAATTCTGGTCAGACCTGCCATCAAATGAATCTCAGCAGCTGGAAATCTGTGGACAGAACTGGTTTCAGCAGGACACCGAGGTGGGAGGTCACTGGGAGGGGATTTTATCCTGTAAATGTGAGGACCCTGCAGGGACAGGTCCCCATGACAGCCCCCAAACACTCATTTTCCTTCTGCTCCACCATCATTTTTCTCCATTTCTGGCCTTTCACAAGGACATTTAACAGCAGACCAGCACCATTAAATAGAAGTCCCTTATATTCTGATCTAATGTTAAAATCCTTGATGTCGAGTGTTGAGGAAGAATCTTTAATCGTAAAACCCCATCTTTTTTTCACAGCAGCATCTTGACCAACACTCTTAAAACCCAGTGCATTCAAGAGTCCTTTTAACAACTTCCAGCCAGCAAAAATTGCATTTGTGAGCCAAAAATGAGAGACAAACATGCAAACTACAAGTCAAAATAAAACAGGTTATTTTCTCACAAAACACAGGGGGGGGAAAAAATGATCCAGCCCACGTTTGGTGGGAATTTCACGTGGCATAAAAATATTTCCAAGGGTCCAGATGTTGGGTTGAGAAACAGCACAAACTCACAGCATCAACACAGGGCAGTAAATTCAAGTTACCCCAGAAGAGACAACAAGAAATGGACTCCTCAGGTAGTTTTGATTAACTAGTCTGATTTAATTTAACTCACTAATTTCCGTATTATCCAGATATAAAAATGCGGATTTATAGATAAACCATCTAATTTAACTACCTAATTCCCAATGCAACCAACTTAAACAGATTAAACCAGTCATTCCACCCTAAATATATATATTTTAGTTGGGATAATCTACAAAGCAACTTCCACCATCACACATCTGACAGGACTCCAAAAATTAAATTCCTGATGATTATCAATAAGAAAGATATTTGGATTTTATACAGTTTTTCAGTCTTGAATATTTGTTTACCAAGTGAGCTAAAAATTACCATTAGAAAAGGCTCACAATAAACAGATTTTGAAAAAAATTTAAAGAATTCTGCAGCTTTCCTCAATGATTCGTTCATATTTTAATTTATGCTGCTACAATTCATTTGCTTTAGAATTCAGCTGCTATTTGAACTAATACCTCTTATTTGAGCTAATACCTCATGAATAAATGACATTTTTGTAGGGTTTTTTGATTAACAGCTCTTTCCAATCAACCTCCCACTTTAACCTCAAGTTTAAAGGACAATTGCTCGGGTTCTTTATTCATCTTAAATTACCAGAACCACATTTTTTGCAGAAAAAAAAAAAAATGGCAAAGCCGCCTTCTTTTTTTCCCTGAGCCTCCAATTTGCTCAACAGCGTTTTCCAAAGCCACACGAATGGCTCTTGTTGGCCAACAACCCCCCTCAGATGGTTCCCGTTACAACCCGCTCCCGGAGAACTTTCCCAGACACTTCCCTAATGGGATGTCCCATTAAATCTGAGACAAGAGTAACTCCAGCCTAATTGGGACACCTCAAAAAGGGGCATTTTGAAGTGACAGTCACAGGGTTTCTGATACAATTATTGGTGGTGTCACCAACCCAAGTTGTTCGACGATCGGGATAATTCCGCAGCTTCCCGAGATGTCCTTGGACCCCCAGAGCTGTCAACACTTTGGGAATAGACGCCCCCGCTACAGAACTCTGGGAAATGCCACGGATTTGAGTCCTCCTTGCCTCCCCCTTAATGCCTCACCACTAATTCCTCAGAGAGACCCTCAAAAGCCCTAAAACATCGTCCTTGGGTGGCAACTCTCCTGGGGAATCAATCGGGAGCAAATGAGCTGATTGTGTCGGAATGCCGGGCGCTGGTTAAGGGAACAAATGAGCGAAGAAAGGAGTGGAGCTCAACATATGCCACGGCACTGAAGTCGCTAAAAGGGTCTGTTGGAAGGAATATTTGGTTTGCAGGGAAGTCAACGCGCCACAAGAAGGGCCGGCGATGAAAGAGCGTCGAACCGCGAGGAAATCCAAATATAGACAGAGCCAATTATTTTACTAATTGCTAATGAATGCAGTCGAGTGGCTTCAAAAAGCCAAACTTTGCTTGCACTACTTCAGGTTTTGACCTCTGCGCGAGCAAATGCGTTTCAAACCCGAGCCCACCAAAATTGATTAACGGCGCCAGGCGAGGCCGGCGCGGAGCGGGAGCTTTTTTTTCCATCTCTCCCATGGCCCCGAGGACAGTTAAATGAACCTTAAAATGGCTACAAACAGCTCAATGACTACACAGACTCCTGCCAATTAGAAATAATTAGGCAGTCATTTTGGTGGGGAGGCTTTTTAAGTGCATCCATAATGATGCAATGATGCTTATTAGCGAGCTCATCCGAGCCCGGCTCAAACAGCCCGGCCTAATTATGCAACTATCACAAAGCCTTGCTCATCTCTGTACTTCACCTTAATGCAATGAAAAATCCACTTCATTACCTCCAGTAATTAATCCTCCATTAATTGCAGGAAAAAGCCCGGTTTACCGTGCTTCGTTTCTAATTATCTTATAAATAGTTATGGTTCTAATTAATGTGTTCATTAAGCTGAATATCTTTCTCAAAGCCACGCTCAGAGCAAAGGTTCTGCTTTGGAGAGAAAAAGCCTAACCAGCCATAAGGTGAGGCCATTTTGGTTGTATTTGCTTTTATTTTAGTGTATTCAACCTCCTAATTGGCATTTAAAATCTAATTTGGAAGAACTTCAAGAAGACTATATGGGAGAAAAATAGGAAAAGAGGTTTCTTTTTTTTTTCCCCCCCCCGTTCTCCAATCAAGAAGCTCAGAGCTTTAACAGGCAAACTTTTAGCACATCTTTTTGATATGGACTGGGAACAGATTTTTTCAGCGCTATGCCACGGATTAATTGAAATTCTCTCACAATTCAGCTTATCCCTGCATGTTTCCACAGAGAACCAGAAACTATAGAAGAAAAATAGATATCTAAGAGCAGATGAATAATTTAAAATAATAAAGCCACACTGGTGCCCTTGCCTTCACTTCTAGGGTATAAATCAATTACAACAAGAATTTAAATCATTATTTGAGCTGAACATAATTAAATTCATTGAGAGTTTCTCGCTTTGCTTCACTAGGAGATGAGATCCTACAAAAACCACAACTGGAGACTACCTTAAAGGAATATTTGTGGATAATCAACTCCAGATTGAAGCATACGTTTCCCAGTACTTTGGAGCTCTGTATATAAATATTTGCAGACAACTTAAAGATTCAAAATAAAAAATTTCCTGTAAGAGTACAATCAAAATATTTTAGTTACGGCTCAAATTAAGGTGTAGATGTTAAATTCCTACCTTTTCCTAGATTCGATTTAATTTAAATATGCATTCTATTTAAATAAATCTCTCCAGTTACAGCATGTGAAAATAAACACAAATTTCCACATTTTTCCTAATCTAATCACACACTAAACATCAAATATCTTGCTCAGGTAGTTACTCAATCCCTACTTTAACAGCAAAAGGACAAAGACTCCACATATGCCTGAAATTATCCCAATTTTTTGGGGGGGAAACCTTTTCTTCCCATAACATCACACCTCAGGAAAATCTGGAACCGCTGCAGTCAAGGGCAGCTCTGCCACAACTCTGACCAATAAACCTGGATTGGGACCAGATGAAGAGTTACCAGCTCTGGAATTCTTGGGAGACTCGGTGCCTTCCCTTGGAAACCGGGAAAATCCAAGTGTCTCAAAGCTCGGGTGTGGGGAAGAACCAGCAGCAAAGGGATGCTCTGGAAAGCACCAGGGCACCCAAATTTAATGAGTTCAATGTGGCATGAACACGCTCCCAAAGCGCACTTGGGTCACACCGAGAAAAACAGGGAGTTGCCCATGTGGATCTTGAGGGAAAAGTGATTTTTCTGGGATAAAATGGAACTAAACCAGCCCTGAGTACGGCAGGGACTGTCCTGCTCACACACACCACGGTCCTGCCTCAAATCCTGGACAACAGCCAGGAGCAAAGAATTCCAGGGCGTGGAGGGTGGTTTAGAATCATGGAATCACAGGATGGTTTGAGGGGGAAGGGAATTTAAAGCCCATCCAGTGCCACCCCTGCCATGGGCAGGGACACCTCCCACTATCCCAGGCTGCTCCAACCTGGCCTTGGACACTCCCAGGGATCCAGGGACAGCCACAGCTTCTCTGGGAACTCCAGCCCAGCCCCTCACTGCTCCCACAGGTGGGAATTCCTTCCCAATATCCCAGCTAAACCTACTCTTGGCCAGTTCGCAGCTATTCTCCCCACCCAACCCTTCCAGGGCTGGAACATCATCCAGCACCCACAGCCTCGGGGAGGTCGATTCCATACACCCAGCAAAACTCGGGTGGAATCCTTGGAATACACAGAGTTCACAGCTCCTGGATTCTCCTTTTACAGGGCAACTGTTTCTCTTGCTCGAGTTTTTCACATTCTGATAAGTCCCATATTAAAAACACCATTTGGGAGGCAGAAATAAAGGGAGTTTTTTTGCCACTCTTACCTAAAACAACTTCAAATTTAACCCAAACATCTGCATCACACTGAAATTTATTCACAACATCCTTAAAATCAGTTTTCCAAGTGCACACAACTCCATTGAGCCACGTCATTTTCCCCCCTTTTCTTTATATTAAATCCATCCCAAGTCCTCCCCAAACTCTCAATCAAATTACAAGGCCCTCACAATTCTCAATGTCCACTCAAGAAGTCCATCCTTTTTATCCCACTCTTTCCTAAAAAGCTTTATTTTCCTTTTAGGCTGCTGTTGTTTAATTAAAACTCCAGGATCTGTCAGAAGCTCTTCATTAGTCTGTGTTAAGCAGGTACAGCCTGTAAGTAAAACTCCTATTTTGGACACAACTCACTATAATTTATGTCATGATCCAATAGTTGTTATCAGCTGGAAGCTCTGATAAGCCAGGTTTTAATTTGGCGAGACTGACACATTAATACCACACTAAAATAATATGATATATGGAAAAAAAGGAGAGATTAACCACAGGCAGAGCCATCCCAAGGAACACCAAGTGTTCAGTGATAACATCTTCCCAAAGTCTCTACACTTCACTGTGCCACTAAAACACATAACAGCAATGGTTTGGATTTATTTTTAAGAAGATATTAAAAAAGGAAATTCTCAAAGATCAATAGACAAAATCACTGGGGTCCTACTATGATTCATTTATTGCACTCGAGGGCCCCATTTTTAAATAAAACCGCTAAAAAAGCAAAGGATTCTCCCAGGTTCTGGGGGTTGAACCTGAGTTAATTCCAGTTCCCACTGCAGCTTTTCCAGCCCCAAATCCAACCCTATTCCAAAACCACCCCTAAAAATTAGGCTGCCCTGCCCCTGGACTGCAATAACCTGCCCACAGTTCAATGCTAAATTAATTAAGCCGCAAAAATAGTAATGAAACAAGAGGTAAATGTGCATCCACATGCACACAGAGGGATAAAAAAACCCCATAAACTGATCAAACACCTCCCTCGGTGCCACTCCAAAGGCAGCAGGGCTACAGGCAGGATGATTTTACACAGAAAATTCCCCTCTTCTTCAATACCTATAGATGTACTTGGCGGGTTTGTGTCACTTTTCAAGCTGAACTGCACTAAAGACATTCCAAGGCAGCACTTTGGAGTTTAACATGAAGGGAAAAGCCAAGAACACTTGGCAGACAATAAAACAAACTTGCACATTTAAAGGCAATTACAGAACTGCAGGAAATCAAGGAATAAAGGTGAACATTTGGGGCTTAATTCCACTTAAAGCCGTGTGCTAATTCCCATTTCAAGACCCGTGCTCCAAATATATACATATATACGATTAACCTGCAGAACAATCCCAGCCCCAAACCCTCCAAATATTAACTCCATCCACCCGGGAATTCCAGGAGAGCCCAGCTCCCCGTTCCCACAGCAGCCCAATATTCTAATAAGACCTCTCCCAATCTTCAGCCAGCAATAATTCCCAGCCGCTGCGATTATTATTCTCATTTCCTTGAATAATATCCCCCCATCGCAGCGTCTCGTCTCCCGTCCCGGCCGCGCTTCCCGCGGAGATTCCAGCGCTCATATCCTGTCCCGGTATCAATCACTGCCTCCTGTCCACTCAATCCCACTTTGATTTATCAGCCGCCCGCTTCCCCGGACTCCATAACTCGACCCAAACCATTTTAGCGAGACAGTGACAAATCACCCGCGGGATCACATCAACCTGTTCCACTTAGGGAAGCGCCGAGCGGGAACGGCGACGTCCCCACGCGAGCCTTCCCCTCGGCCTGATGTATATTAATGAGGAGCCGCTCTCTGAAAGGCTCCTTCCACATCAGCATCCGAGATGATCCAATTAGGAAATGGGATGATTTATTGAATTCCCAGGCAGCTGAAATATTCTCCCCACGGATGAGGAGAGGGAGCTGTTGCTTCCAATTTCCCCGCCCGGGCCGCGGCCGCGCGGGTTTATTGGCTTTAAAAAGATTGGGAGGGGAAGGGGGGGCGCGAAATGTTATTAAGCAAATGTTCAGTAAAACAAACTGAATCGGTTTTAAGGGTTCCTAATTTAATGGAAATCTCACCGAAATTCGGTTTGGGAGGTGATTAAGTCGTATTTGCATGGTAGGGCCTGGCTGGAGCACGGCTGGGAATCGAGGCCTACGAACCGCCTCGAATAAAACATTTATAAACACAAGTTTGGTTCTCAAATAAAGCACAATTGTCACAAACCTCACTTCGCTCACTCTAAAAACTGCCTTTAAAACAAAATACTGAGAAACGAGCGAGTTTGCTTCCCAAAGCACAAACTTACCAGGGACTCTGAAAGCTGCATTTCAAATAAAATACTTATTATAACTATTTTACACACTTATAGAATACTTATAATACAAATAAATACTTATTATTATAATACTTATAAATGCACAAGTTTGCTTCTCAAATAAAGCACAAACGTCACCAGGAAACCCCACTTCTTTCACTCTAAAAGCTGCATTTCAAATAAAATACTCACTATATACTTAAGTATTTTATATACTTATAATAAGTATTAATTATAATGAGTATTAATTATGAGTATAAATATAATACGTATAAATAATAAGTATCAATTAAATATTAATATACTTATAAGTATTTTATATACTTATAAAAGACTTACAACACTTACACATAAATACTTATTAATATAATATTGTGAATACTTATAAATGCACAAGTTTGCTTCTCCAATAAAGCAAATACGTGACCAAAGAGCCCCACTTTTCTGATTAAAAACTGCTTCAAAAATAAAAAGTTAACAATGCACAGGGGTTTTTTTCTCTTCTCAAAGTAGAAGAATTGCCAGGAAGCTGCACTTTTTTAATTCTCAAAACTGCCTCTAAAATAAATTAGTAATAAAGGTATAATTTAAATTTAGTTATATAAATAGTTATACATTTATAATTATACAAGTTATTTGAACAAGGTCTCTTCTCAAGCACCAAAAAAAAATCTGTTTTCAGTTACAAATAAAACTTATTTAAAATCTTTTTGAATGTGCCATCCTAAAAATCCAGCTTTTCAAATTAAAATTGGCTCTTTCAGTGTTTGATGCTGTTGGAGATCCAGTGATTATTTGTTCAAATAAACCCCCATTAAAGTTAAAAACAAACTTGCTAAATAAGTAATTTAAACAACACATAGACTTTTAACAACTCCTTCACTAGCTTGAAAAACCAACTTAAAGTCTTAATTTGAGGGGGGGGAAACAGGACACACAATTTGTGCCACCTGCTTGAACCAAAACCAGTTCCAGGGATTTCAAGCTGGGATGGAGCTGAACTTCCAAGCTGAAGTTCTCCAGTGTCGCACCCACGATAAATAAAAGAAATGAAATTAAATGTGAAGTGCCAGTGGCTCAGGTGCTGAAGGGGACGATTCTGGGAATGTCCCAAACCCAGTGGCACAGGGAGGATCTTCCCTTTCCTGCTGGAGCTCCAACTGGTGTTCCCCAGCTTCCCTTTGCTCCCCCGGCAATCCAGGAGCGAGGAACCCCCGGGAATATCCCAGTGGGTCCCACACTCCTCACAGCAACTCCCTGAGCCACTTTTGTTAAATTATCCACAAGTGCTTCCCTCAAAATTTCCCTTTAAAAAGTCAGGTGAGAAGAAGTTGTGTCACCCTCAGCAGAAAAACAAGGAATTACGGCTGGAATTAGTGAAAATTCCATTTCAGCCCCTCCAATTCCCATGGCAAACTTTATGCCTTGAACAGCTTGGAGTGGATTTCCCTTGGTGATTCCCTTTGAATTCATTTCCACCTGTGGTACCCACAACCCCCCCAGTTTAATTCCTTCATCCAGAAGGATAATTTCCTTTATTTCCTGGGAGCTGAACTCCCTCAGTCCCTCCCTGTGCAGGGCAGGTGTGTGAGGACATGGAAAAACTTCATTCCTTAATCACCTTTCCCCAGCATTTTTATTATTCAGCTTTATTTTTATCCCTCTTTCCCTCAGGATCCCTTTCCCAGCCTGAAGATTCCTAAAGTTCCTGCCTGGAAAAGCTGCTCAACCCTTGGGCTGAGTGATTTTGAGGTTAAAAAAAAAAAAAAAAGGGAATTATTTGACATCCCTGCAACACCACAACCAGGGCAAGCCCAGGCCTGGAGGAGCAGCTTCTGCAGGAATTAAATGCTCCAAAAAAATCAGATTAATCCACGGATTCATTGCAGCAGAGTGGGGAAAAAAATGACAATAAAGGATTTCATGTGTCCTGTTGGGTTCAGCTTGAAGCTTTTAGACTCTCCTGGTTTCATTCAGGTTGTTATTTATAAATATTTCCCCTGAAGAATCATGTCCGTGGAGAGGAAATGCATTTAAAGCTCTGCCTTCAGAAATATAGGGCTGAAAAGATAATATATTCTATACATCAAATATTTTATACCCACTATTTCCCAGCAGTTGTCGTGTTTTCATGATTAAAATCAGCAAACCCTTTGGAAAAAGATGCCCATTAGACTGTGGCTAATGAGAGCTGCAATTCATACTTATTCCAGTAAAAAAAAAAAACCACATTTTAAATCAGTTTATCCCATTTCCTAACGCTGAGTCTGTTACAGACTGAAAAACCTTCATTTTCACCTCGTTCTTCGGACTTTTCAGTGGGTTAAAACTGATTTTCTCAGTAAAAATAAAAAAATCAGAACATAAATAAGAGAAAGTGGAACGCTCACATCATTCAACAACTATTTTTCAACATTCAGAGGCAACAGCTCTGCTGGTTTGGTATCAAATATATACAAATATATATAAATATATATAAATAACAGGCTTAATAAATTCTTAGTGCAGGGACACAAAATTACCTGGCTGAAGGCACCAAGCCCAGCCTTGATTTGCCTCAGCAATTAATTTAAAATCACTAGAAAATAGTAATGGGAACTCTGGCATCTGGGCATAAACTTGAGCTGAACTTCTTATTTAAAAAACTGCACACACACAAATTGAGTTCCTCCTAATTAAAAAAGTGAAGTAGATTTTATAGCACAATTCGCAACTTCTGATGCAGATTTAAATATTTAAATAATGTTCAGTATTGAAAAACATTTGTCCCAAACCCATTAATGAAAAAATTCAGCACCGTAGATCTCTTTAAATATAATTTAAAAATTAATTAAATACTCCTCTCTTTCCAAGGGAAATAGAGATGAGAAAATAAGTTTATTCTGAACTTCAGGGAGCCAATGTTCCACGTGGGAGTCATGAAAACCAAAGGAACCCACAAGGAATTTTCAGATGATTCTATAAACCCAAGTGACTTTACCAATGATTTTGCACTTGGGTCAGATGCAAAATAAATGACTCATCTCCAAAACTGCTTCACCAGTGTGAGGTAAAGATTTACCCAAAGCAGCCCAGCGGGATTTCAAACCAGGAGGAGTTCCAAGGGTCACAGAATTCCAAGGATCACTTCCAACCATTATTTCTGCTCAGTAATTAGTGCTGTCACAGAGGCAATAATGAGTTTTTTCCTAGGGAACAGCCTTACCTTCTCGTCCTACTTTTGGAGCGGGATCTTTGGGACCTGTAGGATTTCCCTCTGCCCCGGGAGCGGCTCCGGCTGCGCTTCCTCCGGGAGCCGTAGGACGAGCTGCTGCTGGACCTGTGTCTGCGCCTGCAACACAACCAGCCTGGCAACTGGGGGGGGCAGGGACCCCCGAACCATCCCCCAGGGATGGGCACACCCAGGGGGATCTGCTCTCTGAGCCAGGACCCCCAAACCATCCCCCGGGGATGAGCATGCCCAGGGGGATCTGCTCTCTGAGCCAGGACCCCCAAACCATCCCCCGGGGATGAGCATGCCCAGGGGGATCTGCTCTCTGAGCCAGGACCCCCAAACCATCCCCCGGGGATGAGCATGCCCAGGGGGATCTGCTCTCTGAGCCAGGACCCCCAAATCATCTCCCAGAGATGGGTACACCCAGGGGGATCCGCTCTCTGAGCCAGGACCCCCAAACCATCCCCCGGGGATGGGTACACCCAGGGGGATCTGCTCTCTGAGCCAGGACCCCCAAATCATCTCCCAGAGATGGGTACACCCAGGGGGATCCGCTCTCTGAGCCAGGACCCCCAAACCATCCCCCAGGGATGGGCACACCCAGGGGGATCTGCTCTCTGAGCCAGGACCCCCAAATCATCTCCCAGAGATGGGCACACCCAGGGGGATCTGCTCTCTGAGCCAGGACCCCCAAATCATCTCCCAGAGATGGGCACACCCAGGGGGATCCGCTCTCTGGGGCAGGGACCCCCTAAATCATCCCCCAGGGATGGGCGCACCCAGGGGAATCTGCTCACTGGGCCAGAACCCCCAAACCCCACTGGAACCATTCCCACAGCCCAGGGCACAAACTGAGGGTGGGGCTTTAAGTACTACCACAATTAACTCATCAGTGTTAATTGATTCCATCTGAGCTGGGGTGTTCCCTCCCGAGTTCAATCAGGAGTCAGGGCACCTTCCTTTCCCCCTCCCACCCAGTGTTTTTTATTCAAAGAATAAATCCTTACACACAAAGGAGAAAGAATAAACACTAAATAAACGAATTACACCAATTAATCCCAAAATTGGGAATGGAAATATCTTCCATTTAAAATTTCCTCTCCATCTTTCTAACAGTTAACTAATAGCAATCACAATCCTTAGGAGAACTTCCATATTTTTGTTCTTTATGTTTGACTAATATTAAAATACAACACCAAGGAGACACTTCTGTAATTCAGGATGTGCTCAGTGTGATATGGGATTATTATCCAGCACATGATGGAAAACTGGAAGAGATCAAGGAACAGGAGAAGGAATGTGATCCCCCCACTGAAGGAGGAACAGGAATCTTAGGCTCTGCTGCTTTTCCTGAGGGCCAGGGACAAATCCAGCAGGATTCCAGTGTGGAAAACTGCCAGGAGCACATGTCCTGCACAGCTGAGCTTCCAGCCAGATCCTAAGAACAGACACTTGGGTCTTTTCTGGATTCAGCTCAGTGCACTGGGAATCCCCTACCCGAGCTCTGGTTTATCTGGGAGATGGAGTTACAGGATTCCCAGGGCTGGGATGGCATCCTATGGCACCCCGTGTGCCCCAGGGTGGATGGAGCTGCTGAGCAGGGGCAGAGGGAAAGGGGGTGGAAATAAAGCACTGAGAGCCCCCCCCACAACCAGGCAACTCATCCCTCTGCTCCCAGAGGAGGAAGGGCTGCCAGGAGCAGTTCCTGACACAAGGAATGTTTTCCAGCCCCATTTATTAATCAAGTGACCAGCCCAGGGCAGGCTGAGACAACCAGGATGGAGCCACAGAGATGCTCTGAGGGATGGAGAACCTCAGCTCTGGAACCAGGCTGGGAGAGCTGGGAATGTTCACCTGGAGAAGGGAAGGATCCAGGGAGAGCTTGGAGCCCCTTCCTGAGCCTGAAGGGGCTCCAGGAGAGCTGGGGAGGGACTGGGGACAAGGGATGGAGGGACAGGACACAGGGAATGGGATATTGGGCAGGAATTCCTGGCTGGGAGGGTGGGCAGGCCCTGGCACAGGGTGCCCAGAGAAGCTGTGGCTGCCCCTGGGAGTGTCCAAGGCCAGGTTGGAGCAGCCTGGGATAGTGGGAGGTGTCCCTGCTGCAAGAAAAAAACACGGAAGAATTATTTATCTGCCTGGGTTTTCTCTCTTTTAACGAGGAAATTCCCTTTGGAGCTGCAGATTCTCTGCTTCAGATGTTCTGGGCTTCTCTGGTCACGGGGGTGGGTTTGGTTTACACCAAGAAAACTTGGCCATAAAATCCCCCAGCCAGCCTGGCTCCAAACACTGACATGAAACATCTCCACTCCCAAACAACAGCCCCAGGAAACTCCCACAGAAACGCACCTTTTCTCATAGTGTGCCCAGGACTGGAGATCCCTGGAGCGTGACCTGGATTTCCTGCTGGATTTTTTGTGGCTGTAGCTCCTGCTGCCTGAGGAGCTGCTGGAGGACGAACGGCGCCGGTGCTTCTTCTTCCTCCTGCTCCTGGTCTCCTCCTCCGTGTCCGAGGAGCGCCGGCCCATCCTCACCCTGCACAGAAATGAACAGTCCAGGCTGGAACAACCCACGTTATTATCGTTTCTATCCATAGATATTCAATAAAAAAATAAATATATTTAAATAAAGCACGTGCACATCTGATCAGGACGTTCTGAGAGTCCTCCTGGGGAGGATAAATTTGATTTTCGTGGAGAAATAAAAATCAACGTTTTAAGTCAAAACACCCACAAATTCTTGGTCATTCGAGTGATTTGGAATTTATGCTCTCGGGGAAATGTGAATGAATTTATTGGGGTGATTATTTGTGGTGGACCCTCACAAAAGGTGTTTCACAGCCACTTAAGCATAAATTCACTGATAAAATCATTTTTTTACATCAAAACATGCTTCCATTTTAGCTTCTTTTTACACTTTCCTTGAAAATTCCATAAATTTATAATTTTAATACCTAACATTTCTCTTCAAGATGCTGCACAATCCCTAGTCCAGCATCTCTAACGTTTAATTGAAATAACGTCATAATTGAAATTCTGTAATATTTATACAATCAACAGAACTCAGCTGCTGCTGCAGGAAATCCCTCCATTTATTCCCTCCTCTTCCCAACAGATCCCACCCTCAGCCCTGGAGAACCTGGGCCTTAAGCCAACAAGTCTAAATAAAGTGCTTTTTAAATACTAACCTTAAACCAGCAAATCTCCGTCCACCTAAACCAGGGAAAAATGTCAGGAATCTTCCTGAACTGCTCCCCAGGAGAATTTCTGTTTAAACACAGTTATTTTTACCGTCTCCCTGAAGTTATTCCACACAGATTTTGGCAGAGAGAGGCAGGACTTCCGTGGCTGTTTTATCTCATTTAAGGCACTGTGACTCTAATCGACACTCCCACACAGGAATGTCAATTTACATCAACACACCACCTCGTGCAGTCAATTTTTCCCCCCCTCGTAGCAAAAGATTTCCAGAGCTCCAAGGCACCACCAGTTACTGAACAGCAGAATAAAGCTCTTCAAGGATGCCCTGATAGAACAATCCTAAAATGAGCAGAACTGCTCAGAAAACGAAACTACAACACCCCAGTTTGGAGTTACAAGCCCCCAGATCACAGGAACATTAATAAAAGAGACATGGGAACCAAGAGGATAAAGGACATTTCTGATATGGATCATTCTGAGCCACATCTGCACGTTCCAACATAAATGCTGTCCCTTGTTTAATATCTTTTATTTTGCCACCAGCCCCTTTTCCCCCCTGGGACACCACAGGAAACTTGGGAATGTGTTGTGTAAACCTCAGTTTTGTGTCCCCAGGACCTCGTGCCATGGCCATTCCCCAGGGCAGCACAAACCCACAGCACCCAGGAGCAGCTGCAGCAGCCCTGGATCCCCCAGGGAGGAGCTGCAGGACCCTGGATGGGTGAGGCCCTGGAGGAGGGTGCCAGGAGTGGATCCCGGGACAATCCATGGCTGTGTCCTGCAGGGATACCTGGGAGTGACCCAGGGGACACAGCTGGGGCACCACAGTGTGCCAGGGGGGCTGTGACACACCTCAGAGTGACCCAGGGGACACAGCTGGGGCACCACAGTGTGCCAGGGGGGTTGTGACACACCTGGGAGTGACCCAGGGGACACAGCTGGGGCACCACAGTGTGCCAGGGGGGCTGTGACACACCTGGGAGTGACCCAGGGGACACAGCTGGGGCACCACAGTGTGCCAGGGGGGCTGTGACACACCTCTGACCAGGCTGCTCCAACCTGGCCCCGCACAATTCCAGGGAAACCCATCCCAGCCCCTCCCCATCCTCACAGAGAAGAATTTCTCCCCAAGATCCAATCTCAAGGAAGCACAGACAGACTTTCCCCCAAAGTATCCATTCAAAGAGCGAAGTGATGAGTTTCCACTCATTAATTCACTCATCTGGCCTTGCCCAACCTCATCCCAGGGTTACTCCAAGTGTGCAGCACGTGTTTCCAAGCCAGAGTTTCCAATTCCTCCTTTATTCGCTCAATAACCCCACGAGATGATCACCACAGAGGAGCCAGAACAGCAGCAACCCCCGGTTACGTGGTCTCTGTCCACACAAGGCCCTTGAGGACACCGTGCCCGGTTAGGGGGGCAGGGATGGAAAACATGCCCCGGGATTTCAGCGTTCCCTTCTCTCCTGCTGAGCTGTGCGCGGGCACCCAGGGACAGCACCGGCGGGCTGCGAGGGGACGCGGCCGGAGCTCCAGACACTCGAGCCAAGGTTATTCTGTTC
>WEKX01004033.1:947927-1107997 GCA_013390025.1 Pitta sordida | reverse complement strand
TTGTCCTCTGAGCAAATACTGAAGCAGTGGAAACTTGGCTTGCACTTGCCCCGATTGCTAATCTGCTAAAAATTAGGATCCTGCCCGTATCCCCTTACAAAAATCCCTGGGAATACTCAGAACATCTTTTCTTTTTTTTTCCCTTCCCCGTCCTCCACTTAATGTGTTTACATTAATTATTATGCAGATTCTCTTTGGTGAAATATTTACGTTGGGAAGTGTTTGGCCATGTGGTAATCCTTAGGAGGAAGGTAAACATGTTCTTTGTTAAAGCAAATGTAAATAAAGTATTCCCCCAAAATATCTCGGCGAGGTTAAACGCGGGACAATGGGAACCACATGTAAAAGTTCCCGCTGTCCCTGAGCAGGAAATTCGTGGATGTTTCCAGTGACTCTGTTGGCTGCAGCAGAAACTGTGCTGGGGCTGAAACCCACGGGCCTGAACCCACAAGGAAAAGAAAACATCAGGTTAATGAATTCACCGGCTTTAAATCGTGGGATCACAGAATTTGGGGTTAGAAAGGACCTTAAAACCTATTTGTTTCCCATTCCCCGTCCATGGGCAGGGACACCTGCCACTGTCCCAGGGTGATCCAGCCTGGCCTTGGACACTCCCAGGGATCCAGGGGCAGCCACAGCTTCTCTGGGCACCCTGTGCCAGGGCCTGCCCACCCTCCCAGCCAGGAATTCCTGCCCAGTATCCCATCTCTCGCCGCCCTCTGGCACCTTAGACCCGGTTTGGATCACCACAATTGTCCATTAATTCCAAGACAAGCCATTGCCCCAACATCCATCCTGGCTCTGGGAAGGGATGTGAACCAATCCTGGTGCTTTCTGGGGATTTTTTGGTGGTTTTTCCTCCTGCTCCAGCACCCAGGGGTGGGATTGGGGTAATTTCCGTGGAGCGGATCCCCGGGTGGGATGTGTTTGGTGAGCAGTTCTGTCCTGCCCTCACTGTCCCCGTCCCCTGAGCTGACAAACAGCTCGGTGACAATTTGACACATGTAATCACTTTAATTACACCACGAGTTTACATTCATTCCCTACCTGGGTATCTGTGCGAGTTTCAGAACTAATTCAACCGCGGGAACACAAACAATTTGCAATTCGTGCCTGACTTTCTGTTCAGATGCAATTAATTTGGATCAGTTTCTAATGAACTCGTTTTGCTTGTAATCAAGAGCTCCTTTCCGAGGGCTGGGGAAGTGCCTGTGAATTTTCCCTCGGAGCTTTTTCTTGCATCACATCTGCCCCCGAGACGTCTGAGAGGAACAATGGAGAGGCAGATTTACAGGGTGTCAGCTCCCTGCTCTGGGCCTGCAGAAGGATGAATTAAGCCTTCTGTTAGAAATGGAACATATATATATACATATATATATATATATACTTCAAAACAATTGTTATTAGCCAAGGTTTGGCTGAGTTATGTGTGATGTGTTAATTTAAGGCTTATTTAAAGCAGGAATTTATTTAAATTTTCTAATTTTTTTTTTCCCCGAGTTTTGCATAAATTCTTTAAGTGCCTCAGTTTTCAGGGAACTCAAAATAAGCATTATTTTAACAAGGAATTGCCCTTGTTTTTAAGCGTTTCCTGTGTGCTCCTACAGCTGTTCATTACCACAGGGAGGTGGGGGGGGGCGGGGTTGAGGTTCTCTAAGAGTTTTCAAGGAGGGAAATGGTGAATTTGGGCTTCTCTAACTTCAGAAAACTTGAAGGAGACACACAAGTTAGTGCTGGGGGCTCCAGAGTTCAGGAGAATAACTGGGGCAGAAATAACTGAATTTTTGTTCAGCCATTGGTGATAAAAACATGCGTTTATGTTAAAGAACATTGAATTTTGGACTGGTTTGGGTTGGAAGGACCTTAAAGCCCATCCAGTGCCAATCCCTGCCCTGGGCAGGGACACCTCCCACTGCCCCAGGTTGCTCCAGACCCTGTCCAACCTGGCCTGAAAAATTGTTGCACTTTTGTGTTTTAACATCTATAAAACGGGAATAGTCATAATTTAAATTGGGGGTTGAATTGGCAAACATTTAAAGAAAACTTTAAAAAAAACCCTGGAAGTTGTCCTTGACTCTGCTCTGGCTCCTCCTTGCCTGGGGGGTCCCTGTGGGCAGAACCACCCCTGGGCTCTGCTGTCCCCTCACACCCAGCTCTGGACCCTCTGCCACTGCTGGAATTCCTGCTCACGGCATCATTTTCCTGGGGAAGGGATCCAAACTCGCTCCCTCACGGTCTAGATGTTTGCCAGGGGGGTTGGGGCAGGTCTGAGGTGCAACCCCAGCCCCCTGGGGCAGGATTTGCAGGTTCTCCTGGCAGGGAGGAGGGATGGCTGTGTCTCCTGGGGGGTGCTGGGAGGATGGTCTCCAGCCAGGCTGTCCAGACAAGGTGCTGCAAAATGGAATTTGGGAAAAAAACCAAACAACAAACCAGGTTCGGGCACAGAAGAAACGTGTTGTCCACAAATTTCCTTTTCCTCTCGATTTCTTCTGTGCAGCTCTTGAGTTGGCACAACCTTGGTTAGCCTAAAAGATCTAAGAAAATTCCAGCCTGAGGCTCTTGGATGGTGGCTGAGTGTGGCTTTTATCACTGAAGTCCCAGGGAATAATTTAAGACCGAATGTCCATGGCAACCCTCTTGCTCAACTATTCCCACAACTGGCTCTGGGACAGCAAGGAAGGCACCACATGTGGACAGTCCTTGGAACATAAAAAAAATGTCTGAAATTGTTAAACACAGCCCCAGAGAAGCAACAGCCTTGTGATCATCTTGTTTGCAAGTGGTCGCAATCACGAATGTGAGAAGTATTGGAGCTCCAGAAAACTGGAGCAGATCAGGAAATCCACCCCCAGCCCCATCCCTGGGAGTGTCCAAGGAAAACCGGGAGCAGCCTGGGACAGTGGGAGGTGTCCCTGCCCATGGCAGGGCTGGCACTGGATGGGCTTTATGGTCCCTTCCAACCAAACCATTCCATGATTCCATGCCACAAACAAACTGAAAACACCTCCTGGAAGCAAACTGCCACTGATCCTGGTGTGCAAACTTCCAGGCAAGAGCAAAACGAGTTGATTTCTAAATCAGTCCCAGGCCTGGGCCCTCCAGGTGTGCAGTGCAGGAGCTTCTGGGGATATCAAAGGTGGTGGATCCCGAAATCCAGCATCTTTCCCGGATGGGTGAGGGAACAACTGAGCTCCCTGATGTCACAGGATGGGCAAAACAGTAGAAACCAGTCCCTGGCTGCAGCTGGGAGCTGGGATGAGTCAGGGATCAGGAGAGTGTGGGTGGGGAGGGCACAGGCACCGCCGTGTCCCTGCCACGGGTGACACAGAAAACAGGGATGAGGCAGGGAACACAAGGGTGGGGATGGACACAGTTGGTTTCTCATCCCTGCCAGGACAGGGTGGACACAAAGAGGAGTGTTCCTGGTCGGGGGGCTCCCTGTGTAGCTGGAGCTGTATATAAACACTGACATGTCCATGGAATGCTCTGGGCACCCATCAATTTGTTTTCCTAAATTAAACCAGCCCAGGGAGCCTGGACAGTGAGTTTCTGACACACAGGCTGGTCAGGGCTTCTGAATCCAGCAGGAAAAGGGTTTGTACCTTGAAATTCCATTATCTCAGTCATGTCCCTGCAGAAAGTCCAGACTCAACCAGGAAAGAAGAACATTTCCTGATCTCTGTTAATCTATTAATGGCCACTGCCTCCAGAATTCCCGGTGTCAGGGAAACTAAAACACCTTCAGGGGAGCTCCCTAAAGGGCATGAAGATCCTCCTGCTCCCCAAATATCCTTGTGGCCTCGTCCCTGCTGTGACCAAGGCAATCCTTGGTCTGAGGGTGCTGGAAAAGCTGCTGGAAATAGGGGGTGCAGTGATGGGAAGGGGCACAGAAGATTACCAAGCTTTATATGATATTTCTTCCCTCCACCAGAATTTCTACGAGCAGACATGTGAAGAGCCAGCCTCGCCCTGGCTGCCAGCAAACCGTGAGCCTTGAAATACAATTAATGCCAAATATCATTTAATTGTGGCTGTCTTCCCTCATTTGCAGCAGATGGGTAACGTTTCAATGGCTTGTGGCTCTGTGGGAAGTCTCAAGAGCAGCAGCCCCTGTCGCTGAGATCTGCTGGCAGAAATGGCACTTCACAAAGGGGAACTTTGATTTTTGACGTCGATTTGAAAGGAGAATTCAAATCTGGGTAATGACTCACGTCGAAGTTCTCAGCGAAGCCGCTGAGCACCCAAAACAAACTGTGAGTTTAAATTTGATTCGCACAGAAACCCATAAACAGAGAGAACAAAGTGGGGTTGCAGTTCACACGTGAAACATGTGGCCCTAAGCAGAGCCCTGGGAGTCGCCTCCCCGGGCGTTCGAATCTTGTGTGTCTGCACAGAGCTCTGCTCAAAATCACAGAGAGATCCCCCACCCCCTCTGCGGCCTCCCTTCGGGTCCTCAGAGGAGAAACATTCCTGAATTAATCGCTTTTTTAGTGTCTCGTTTGATACTCAAAGCGTGGGGCAACGCAACAGATTCTGTGCGAAGTGATGTAAGGAGGGTTCCCAGCTGGGAGGACGTGTTGGGATCTTAAGGCTCGTGCTGGAGCAGCTTCTTGGGGGGCACACGGAGAGGTTGGGCACATCCAACAGCAGAGAGGGATCCCCACCTCCACCCAGGGACCTTCCACGGGGCTTTGCTGGACCCAGAACTCGGGGACAATCCCCAAAGTTCATTGGGAAATGAGAGGTAACGAAGATGGTGCCTGTGAATCCTGGAATTCCCTGTGCACAAGGGCGGCAAGAACAGGTTGTTTCTCAGCTCTATCAAGGTTATCTCATGTTTTTGAGCCGCTCTCCACCGGGCAGAAACTTGGTGTGGCTGATGTGAATTAAACAATATTTAATGAAATAACCGTGGGGTGAAAAGTATCAGTTCAATATCCCAGAATATCCTGAGCTACAAGGGACCCACAAGGACCACGGGGACCCTGCACAGGCCCATTCCCAAGAGGCACAAGAGGGAAAAGGATCATTAATCTGGTTCCATTGCAATCATCCCTTTTATCATTGCTTTTATTTAATCAGATTTTATTTACTTGGATACAATCCCCCGCCAGACAACTTGGACTCCGAGGAAAACCCCAGCTCCCACCTTCCCAAGGACACGGCAGATTTTAACTGGTGCTGTTTTACGCCCCAGTGAGAAGAGCCCAAAGTCCTGGCAGCTTTTTGTGTGCTGTTGGGTTGATGGGGGGTGTTTGTCTCCTCCCGTGCCTGCTGTCTGCAGATGCTTCAGATCTGGGGCCCACTGACCACAACAGCACATTTTATTGGTTGGCAATCAGTTTTGTATCGTAATAAAGATTATTTGCTGTGGCAGCCTGGGGTTGGTTTTTTGGTGAGACTGATTTATACCCGCCCGGACAGCTGAAGAAAAATGCCTTAAGACTTAAATGTACAATTTTGTTATCCTGGCTATCAAATTGTGGTAGTGAACTGACTGCGAATTTCTGATTAAAAACGGATCCTCATGAATTTAAGGTTGGAAAGAAACAGAAGGAAAAGCATCAGCTGGGGCAGGGACACCTCTCTCTGTCCCAGGCTGCTCCAACCTGCCCTGGGACACTCCCAGGGATGGGAATGAAGGTGATGTGGGACAAACAGAGAGTGGAAATTGATAAATGTGACTCACACAGGCAACATTCATGGCAAACGAGTCCCTCAAACCTGCTTGTTTAACTTTTTGTTTGCTTGTTTCTAATCCTTTAATATAAGCTTGTCAATTTTAATTATTTTCCATACAACCAGATACTTTTTTTTCTGGTTTAAAATAGTTATAAATATAATTTTTCTCTTCCCAAACCGAGTCCCTAAAGTGGTTCCATATGCCAGACATGTACATATGTAACATTCCTACTGGAGGGATAACTTGGGATATTTAATCAAAAGCAAGAAGTTTAACCAGCAAGACACTGACACACGAAGAGATAACAGGGAGGGGGAAGAAAAAAATCTGGGTTATCAAATTTAGATGAAACTTTTTCAGCTTGGACAAAGGGTTTTACACACATTGGCTGAAGCAAAAACACAGCTCCAAAATTAAGCCTGAAAAAGTGTGAAATAACTGGATTGAGGAGAAGAGGAACAGAATAAAAGGAAGAGGAAATGGAAGATGAGGAAAAGAGGCAGGAGACAAATGGGGACTTAGAAAAAACCCCCCACTGCAAAATGCAAAAGAAGAAAAGCAGAAAAAAAAACCCAAGGAAGAATATTTTCAACAACACAAGAATAAAAAATTGGGTGGCACAATAAAAAAAATGTGCAAAAAAATACCACGAGTTTCAATGTGCTAAAAACCCCCGAAGTGTGAAAATCCTCCGGGGAAAAAAAAACAAACAGAAAACGAGGTGAAAATATGAAACCCCCTCCTTTTACATTAATTGTGTTCCCTTTCCAAAGGCCCATTTCAATGCTGGGAAAAGTGCTGTAATGAGGTTATTGTTTACAGCAGGTTATTACTCAACCGGCCCCTTCGGTGTTTGATCTCCTTCTGTCAAAGCCTGGAGTTGGTACCTGGAAATAAAGACTTAAATCAGGGGAATGGATTTGGAACCCAACTCCTCATTAGGAGCCCGTGTTTCCTAAAGGCTTTGTGTGATGAGCTGCTTTCACACCTCGCAGGCAACAACCATCTATCGACGTTTGGGTGCTGGGCTGATTCCTTGACCTTGAGGAGCTCTGGCTTTGGGGTGGGGATGGCCCACAATTCCCCCCTCAGTGCAGCACCAGGAAAATACGGATTAAATGAAATATTAAACAGAGGCCAACTATTAATACACAGTAATTAGTGCGTCTGGTCCTTTCTAATGGTTGTTGATAATTCGCTGCTCTCACAGGGTGGAAAATCAGGGTATTTGGGGGAGGGGGGAGAGCAATGAAAAATAGCCATAAACCCCCCAAAGAAACAATTAGTTGTACCTGAGTAATCCCAGGGATGCACCAAAGAAGTGAGAGGGAAATGTGTGGAGATGTGGTTACAGGGGGAATATTATTTTATTATCCTGAGTTTTAAACAACCAGGTGAGCCCATTTTTCATGCAATGGCACTATTGTGTTAGACGCTAAAATCTGATTTTAACCCACTTTTAAATGTTCTTCCTTTCCCTCCACTCCAGGCTTCGGAAGTGTTGTTGGTGTCATCCTTCCCTTGGCTCCCACTTCTTCTTTTAACTCTAATAATTACAATATCTCGCTAATGGACCATCCCCTTGATAAACCTCCTCGTTAAGGAGAATTCAGGACAAAAAAATGATCCTGGTCCTTTAAAAGTTTATCCCTGTGGCACCATCATGTAAGCATACATATGGGACAGTAAAAATGGAAGACGACACATTAAATGACATTATTATAAAATGCAATACTCTTGGAATGATCCCTTATTAAATTAGGCTCTATGATCCGAGATGAATTTCCCCGATCCCTAATCCATCACCAGAGAAATATTAAAAGATAGGTCTCAACTGGTATTAGAATGGCACTCAGTCTCTACTTTCATTATTTTGAATTAGGGTGCTACTGAGGGGAAGCCTCTTAATGAGAATTAGAGTGATTCACTGGCCTCCTTTTGGATTTTGACAAGTAAAATATTAACTCTTCAGTCACAGCTGTCGGAATTAAAATACTTGGCAGCCACAGATGCCCAAATTAAATTGGCCTTTATGTTTCCATATTGCTGACCTCCTTAGAGGCAAAAACATCCAACCCAACAATAACAGCAAACCCACAGCATGTCATTTCTTGGAAGAAAATGTATTTATTGAAGTTTTTATATTTGTTTCGGTTTTAAACGGGTAATTGAACAAACACGGGGTGGTTTTTTTTTTTACAAAAGGCTCTTGTTTTAATTTTGCGTTCTGTAAAACTTCAGCTGCAAATCAGTTCCCCTGAACCATTAATCAGGCAATAAAATAATAAATGAAGTTATTTGGGGGGGATTTCTTAACTGTTTAACCCGACATAAATCAGATTTACGTGTGGTGCATCGGTGAAAACATCTTAATGGCCTTGCCTGGGACTTTTTTACGGTGTTCCTCTGGAAATAATAGATTCTGTTTCTTAGAAACAATATATGAAAATGCACAATTAGTGCAGAAGAATGAGAGTTTTTATTAGCAGCTCTCCACTTTGGAACAGCAGAACAAGTTTAGCAGCGTCAAGAAAACATCCTTTCTGCTCTTTCCCCCTTTCTTTAATTTACTGCTGCGGCAGTGGAATTTCAATTAGTCTCACTTAAGTGTGTCTCAATTAAGTGGATTCCAATTGCAATGAGAGTTTCCGAAGTGGAACTTGCAGAGTGGAAAACACTCAAACAAGGGGATGATGCACAAGTGGTTGTTTTTATTTGTTGGTGGCGTTGTTTTCAAGGCCACCCTTAAATTCCCTCCTGCATCACAGCCCGGGCAGGGGTTTGTGGTTGTTCCCTGTGTCTCTCCCTCCTCGCCGACCATCCCTCATTGATCTCAGCCCGTGATCAGTCGGGAGCTGCTCCGAGGGGGACAGTGATGGATGTTTGGGAACCGCCGCACCCTTCGGCTCCAATAGCGGGATGAACTCCCTGGATTCCTGGCACGGCTGGGAGGGGGAGACCCGGCAGCTGTGCTCACTGTAGGCGTGTGGGAGGGTGAATTTTGGCTCCCCAAAAAGGCTGTTTTTGTGCACCACAAACCACCTCCAGGTAATTTCTCATACCTTGGATTTTTTTTTTCCCGGGCTCAGATTTCAACCCTGACATGATGGAGCACTTTATATTTTATAGGAGGAAATAGAGTTTGTTGCCCACTTGCTGCTTCTCCATTTTTTATTTATAAATAACCAGCCCATCCTTTGCAAGGGCAACTCTGGGCCCCTTCTGCTGCTGCCAGTGGAGTTTCAGAGCTGACAGTGCAGCAACGTCAACACCCAAAATAATCCAGCTCTGGAGCCTTAATATTTTGAATTGTCTTGTTATTCCCTGGGAGGGATGTTGTTGGAGGCATTGGCACTGCAGCACACTCGTCACCCCTCTCTGCAGGCAGCAGTGGGAGCATCCCAACAGTGACAGGGGAGAGACACTTGCTGTCCTCAGGACAGAAGGAACTGGCCTCAGCTTGTGCCAGGGCAGGTGTAAGTTGGATATTAGGGAAAATTTCTCCATGGAAAGGGTTGTGAAACGTTGGAATGGGCTGCCCAGGGCAGTGGTGGATCCTCATCCCTGGAGGGATTCAACAGCCCTGGGGATGTGGCTGTTGGGGACAGGGGTCAGTGGTGGCCTTGGCAGTGCTGGGGATGGTTGGACTCGTTGGTCTGAGAGGGCTTTTGCAGCCTCAGTGATTCTGTACTTGGCGTGGAGCTCCCAGCACTGCTCACAGATCCGCAGGAGTTATCCCAAAGAGGATTTGGGAAGCCCAAAGGGAGTAGCCTGGGGACTAGCAAGGTTGTCCTGCTGGCTGTGACAGTTTTGTGACCTCAAACCCTCCCTGGAGCAGAGGCACAACCACACTCAGCTGTGCTGGGGGGACACATGGCATCACCCCCCAGCCTGGGGGTCCCTGTACTGCTCCCAGTCACGTTTTCCATAGGCATGGAAAAGCATTCCATCCTGCAGCTCCCCTGGAACCATTCTTACATTTCTTTAATCCTTTTGATTACATTATCTCAGCGATGCAAACACCTCGTTGCACGGGAATGGGGACTTCAGAAGCTGTGGGAAAGGCCTGGAGTTGGGTCAGGAGAAGTTTAGTTTGGATCTCAGGGAAAGGTTCTTCCCCCAGAGGGTGGTTGGGCACCGGTCAGGTTCCCCGGAGCTGGGCACATCCCCAAGGCTGCCAGAGCTCTGTGAGTGTTGGGATGATCCTCTGGGGACAGGATGGGACTGTTGGGGAACAGCCTGTGCAGAGCCAGGAGTTGGGTTTGATGATCCTCGTGGGCCTCTTCCAGCTCAGGATATTCTGGGATTCCGCGATGTTTCCCCCTGGCCTCGTTCCCATCTGGTGGTGAAACCTCACCTGAGGAGCATCACATCAGCCCAGTCTCAGCTGGGAATTCCCTGTCTGGATTGGGGCTGACAACCCACACAGAGAGTGTTCCAGGCTCTGTCGTTCACTCCCGGGTTCCTCGGAGCCAGGAACGCCACGGAGCCACGTCGGCGTGTGAATGAGTTCCACACAGAACCACTTAATACATCTTCCCTGGAATTAAATGTGCGCCGAGAGCGGCCGCGGGGCGCGCCGGGGGTGCTTTAATTTCTTTTTTAGAAGACATTAGCAGAACTCGATAAAGGGTCAAGTAATTTCATCCAAGTTGCCACGAGTTAGTTAAGGGAAAGCGACAAGGCCGGAGCCTGACGCCGCCACGGCCCCGCGAACGCTTCGTACCCAACAGCAGCTCGAAAATCCCATTTCCACCCCCCCCACCTCAAAAAACAACGATCACAGAGAGGGGGGGACACTTCATAGCTGTAAAGGATCGCCTGGCTGGTGGCTGGAGAGGGAGTTTTGATGAATATTTGCCGTGTGGGGGGTGGGCTGAGCCCCCAAATGAGATGGTTACTTGTGCGGCGCGAGCGCCTTCGGAGCGCGGCTCCCGGGGAGCTGCCCGGGGAGTAATTTGGGCGGATTGTGAGCGGACAGTGGGTCCAGGGGGAGCGCTGGCAATCACGGCGGAAACAATGTTTGCATCGATCAGCTGTCACGGTGATTTATGGCTTCATTTTGCTGTAATGGAGAATTAGTGGAAAGATTATCAGGGACTCAACACTTTGGCTTGTTACCCATGTCCAGACGAGCAATTTGTCTCCCTGAAGCAGTGAAATACTTGTGACAGCTCCAACACTTGCCCTAATTCAATCAAGGGAAAATGTTGGAATTAATTTGTTACAAGAAAATTTAAATATGTTCAGCAAACAGTAACCGCAGAGCAGGAGGCTGATTTATTGTGCTCGGCAAGATATCGATCCGCTTCGATCCGGCCCATGTTGAGGTTTTAATGTGTAATAATTTCCAATTTAAAGCTCCTTTTCAAGATCACGGGTTTAAAGAGAGGGCAGGCTGGGTCTCAAGACCTGATTAGGAGCCTGTTGCAATGGCTTTGTCAAAAGCCTGTTTGAATGTAAATTCATAGTTATCTTTTGCACTATCTTTAATATTCTTGACATGGATTTTATTGTGTGTCAAACCTCAGGCCAGCTGCCTGCCACAACCATTAATGAAACATCTTAGGAAATAAATCTCAGCCTTTATACAATATTTTTAAAAACCTGAAACATTAGATGTCAGCGAAAAAGGTGGAACAGCATCCCTTTCCCCCCACCCCCCGCACAGTAAACCATCAGAGATAGAGCAGTTTTACAGCTTGCCTACACAATTAGATTGAATTATTGTGCAAATGCTATTATGCCATAAGCTTAAATTCCCAGGTCTGCAGGAATATTTTAGGTGCTTGTACAAATCTGTTCCCTTCATTGAAGGTGTGACAGCGTATTCGACCGACACATATCTGTAATTTTTAAGGTTTTCATTATTAAAATTCTCTTCCCTAATGCATGCGGGATAACAGTGCTCAGGAAGGTGGCTGGGAGGCTGGAAATGGAGCTCCTTGTAATTCATGGTGGTCTGGGGCTCCTCTGCCAAACAACTGCAGCCAAACGGTGTGAAAAATGAAACGTTCCCAATTAGTCCTTCCCAGCAAATTGTCGGGATTGATTATGCTAAAACCCTTGTTTCATACTCTGCCATGGAGCTCCAGATGCAAGTTTTCTCTAACGTTTTTAGGGCATTAGTGGTTTGAATAATTTAAAAGGAATCCCAGTCAACCCAACCCATAAGGAGTTATCACCTACCGGTGCTGGACACATCCAGACCCAAGGAGTTCTTGGCTCATTAGTAGAGTTTAGTTACTCCTAGTTTTACTGCCATGCCCTTAGATGGAACACTGAAAAACATTCATTTAAATATTTATATAATAATATGTATAACAACAATAATAATAATATCCTTATTTAAACTATTTTGGAAAAAATTTCCAACACCATCTGGGGCCATCAAAAGTAGGTTTGGGCATCTGGGGAAGTGTGGCCTGAGGTTCTTTGAGAAGAGCCCACACCAAGCACCTGGATTCTTCTGAAATGGCTTTGGAGTTGGGTGATGGGAGAGGCTCTGGGAACACCTGAACTCCTGGGTCATCCCAGAAGGGTTTGGAACCAGAGGAAGGACCACTGTGAGCAAAGTGATGGAGAACCAGAGCTCATTAACTCCCCTGGCCATCAAAGCACCTTTAAATACCCCTATCCCTTGGTGTGTTTTGAAGGGCATACATTAATATTAATATTAATTACTCTGCAAAACAAGAGCTTCTTGTGTGGCAGCCGGAGCCAGAGGAGCCACTTCCCAAACTCCCGACCCCGATGGCTTTGGAGAGGCCTTTGCTGAAGGTTTTGGAGATAAAAATGTGCAATTTCATCTTTCAAGGAGTCAAAAGGCTGCCTTGATCTCGGTGATGTCTCTGGTCCAAGGAATTATTGCTGCAGCCTTTGCTTGGCTTTGCGTTCCCACCTCACTCCTCCCCAGGCTGGATTTTAACATCTCCCCCCCTTTCTGAGACATTCCCTGTATATCCTTCCACATGTTTGCACTCACAGGCCTTTGGAAAAGTAAATACAATTTTATTAAATTCTGTGCATGAGTTAGATCATAAAAAAGGGGGATTCTGGACATGCTGGGGCAGCCTTATGAAGTGAGGTGTCCCTGTATTTCCAAGATGCACTTTGACTCGGGGCTTCAGTGCTGGGAATTAGCATTTCTTTCTTCGCAAATGCTGTGATGATATTGCACTCCCACCTCTGCAAATCCATAATTATAACCCGGTTTTTCATTACAAACGAGACATGTAAATATTTCTGTGGTCATCGATGGAATTTAACTCCTGCAGCAAATATAATATCTACACATGTGTTTCCTATATTGCTCTTCATCGTGCAATAACAGCCACACTACAGCCAGTAAAATATTGGTATAAAAGTCCCTTTGCTGCAAATCTTGACCAAAAAAAAATGCAGAGCTTGCTGTCAAACACGTCCCTGGGAGTCCCTGGGAGTCAGCAGAGTTCACATGGCACGAAGGGCCACGGCCTCAGCTATGGTGTCCCATCCATGGGCTCCACCAGTTTGCACCAGATGCCCAGTTTGGGGGAGCCCAGGCTGCTACTGGGTGGTTTTGTGAGGTTCTGAAGCCCTCAGCCCCCTCACAGAGCGAGGCTGAGCAGGGAGGGAAGGCTGACACCAGCCCAGTGTGAACTGGAGGACAATCAGGCCTTGACATTTCAAATTGAATTAGACTGATATTTAAACCAGAGATAAACTGACATTTAAATGAGTCCAATGTTCTGTTGTTTCAATTTTCTTCTTTCTTTATTTATTTCCCCCCTCCACTTTTCCTGGATCAAGGCTCCACCACGTTGGAAGTCTCTCCCTGGGGGTCTGGGGCTGGATCGTGACCTGAGATCTCCCTGGTGAGCAGCAAGAAGGAGCCTCCTGGCTGGTTCCAGTGTGTCCTCACCCGTTAATGTGTCAAAATCACAACACCCAAAGCATCTTGAGATGGCTCCCGAGCCACCAGGAGCAGTGCCAGGTTAAATTGCAGTACAATGCTGGTCACCAGTGCTAAAAGGCAGCATTGTAGATTAATAATACCAAGAGAAATCTAGAAACCTCATCTAATTTCTGAAGCCATGAGTTTGGTTTCCTTCTCTCATTCTCTGCTTGAACAGCCAAGAACTGGTTTGGTTCATTCTGCGCCCCGAGAAATGAGCTTTTCCAGCTCCCACTCATCGGCCTGGTCCTGCAGCCACGGGCTGTAAATCCCACTGGGGGATGTTTATTTGTTTTTAAAAACTCCTATCGGAGTCTGGATCCCCTTCTGCAATTGTCTTCGGTGCTGAAATACAACTTTAGGGGCTGTCCGTGGCTGCAAACACAAGTGCTGGTGGAGATCTGAAAGAATGGCATTCCTTTCAAGTTGGATTTGCACAAAGCAAAAAAAAACCCGAGGAAAAATAATCTTTAAATAAGTCACCAATCGTGAACTTTATGGCAGTGCCAGCCATTAACAATAGACTCTCTTGGGGTGGGTTTTTTCTCCCTTCCCATAACAATTTTGTCTTTCTACAGGGTCATTTTAGGTCTTCAGTCTCAATAATCATCTGCTCCCCGGGCCATTGCAGACAGAGCTGTCTTCAGCCTCTCAGCCGGGAGAGAGAAACCCGAGCAGGCCCAGGGATCCTTCCCAAACCCCTGCCAACACAAGTGGCTTTATTTCGCCCCGAACAAGGACGACAAGGGGCAGCTCCACCAGGCCCTGGCACCTCCTGGGCTCTGCCTCCTGCCCAGTGCGGGGCCCGAGCCGGCGGGAAGGGCCCCGATCCTGCCGGGGGTTAAGCGCTGGCTGGGATTTTCCAGCATTCCCATTGTTGCACAGCTGATTCCAATCACTGCTATTTGTTTTTCCGAGCAGGGCATACAGCTCCCTGGTGCTGGATGCTGTTTTCATCCGCTGACATTCAACGGGGCTGTTTCAAAACGGGCCGAGAACGTTTCGAGAATTCCTTTAAAGTTTTATCTAAATCAGGCCTTAATTTTCTGCTTGGAAATACTTGTTAGTAAGCAGAGGTGCCTGCTCTGCTCACCAGACCTGTAAGACCCAGCTAGGAACTGCACATTTTGGGAAACAAGATCGTTTTTCCAAAGCCACAGAGAGATCAGATAATGTTCCAGCCCATCCCAGACAGCGTGGCTGGGATTAACCATTTCCTCCAACTCCTCAATCGTGGTTTCACTCTGGAATGAAGATAGAGCAAAGCTATTGAAACAAGAAATTACGTCTTCCTTGGAAAATCCGTGGCTGGGGGGGGAGCTCCCAGCAGGAAGAGCTTTCAGGAATTTCCGAGCATCCTGTTGTGATGGAGGGTCATTCTGTGGGATGTTTTTCATGAAGATTGAGAAATTAGTTTCCTTTGATTATGGTTAGGGCTTCCTCCAAACAACCTGCCAGGACTTCAGGATGCCGAGGAAGAAAAGGGAGAAGAAACGAAGACCTTCAGAGCACGACTTTGTCCTGCTGAGCTGTTTTGTCTCCTGATCCCGCCACACCAGATGCCTCCCTTTCATTTTCACAAGTGTGTGATCAATTTACGTCCTCATGAAAACGAGAGGCCCAAAGCCCAAGGCTGACTCATGTGTGCTGTGGCCATGGGCTGTGTCCACTCGCCATCACCACACAGCCCTACAGTGACCAGCTACTCATGATTAATTATCAGCAATTAGCCCAGTCCTAATGTCAGTTCACAATGGATTTAATTTAATCCCAGCCTAATCCAGGTCTGACTGTGGCGCAGGCTGGCTCTGGAGCTTTGCTCACCTGAAGGAAACCTGAGGAGGAAAGACTTCCCAAACCAGCCTGAGATTCCTCAGAGTGAGGGAACCTGCAGGAACGGCTTCCAGTAAAGCGTCAGTGCACAACCCAACAGCAGGGCCTGGATGAGATGGGAAAATCTGGATACCTCTTCTCTGCTCAATAAGAAAGTTCTGGAATGGTCGTGACACCCGAGCAGGTGAGACATCACGGGACCCTAAAACCCCTGAAAGGTTGGGGTGGGGAAGGGGCTTAAAGGCCTCGTAATTCCAACCTCCTGCCATGGGCAGGGCCACCAGGGAGCCTTCCTTGCTGGAGCTCCTCAGGATTGCAAAGCCTTCAGCATTTGTTACAGCTCTGCAGGAATTTTGCCTGGCTGATCCCAAGGACACGCTCAGAGCTGAGGTGAGTGTTTAACTCCTGTCTGGCAGAGCCGAGCTCATCAATTTACCTTATCAAGCCCCAGCGTCTAATTAGGGGCTCTCCTGACACCATTCCCAAGCTGGGTTCAGCTCGTCCTGGAGGCAGCGTAGCCTTTTCATTACTTTCTACAACTTAATCACTCTGTTTTAAAGACGTTTCCTCTGAATTGCACAAAGGTTAGCCCCTCTGTCAATTTAGGTCAATATCCTCTTCTTTTCAAAATTAATTGCTATTAATTAATCACCATCTGAAGCAGTTTATTGGTATTGATTCTCTCCCTTTTGTATGTTTCCATGAGATCTCTCATTGGTCTCCTCACCGTGTTTATTTTTCTCGCAGGTCGGAGCTGGTTTTGGGGAGGGTTGGTTGACAGCTGGTTCCAGGTGACCCTCCAAATCTCCATGAAAATCCTTCTGCACAGGCTCTCCACGGTGTGCATGCCATGACTTTCACATTTTACTTTCTGAGCTCCCCGTTTCCCTTAGAACCAGAATATCAGAGCCATGATTTCAGACCTGCTCTCAGTGATTCCTGGGTTTGGGTTCCTGACATCTTTCCCGTGTGCAGGAGACTGAGGACCCCCCTCAACTGTCCCAACACCCACATTTCCACGGCCAGAGCTTTGGGGACATCACTCCAGAGCACAGGCTGTGACAAGGCCTCACTGGTATCAATAAAATCTTTCCCTGCTTGATGCACATCAGGAAGGAGGAAATATCACCACATCTTCTCCCTGTGGTGCTCTGCTTCCCGTTGCTGGAGCCAGGAGGGTGATGATGGAAAAGCATTAATTTGCTTTCAAGTTTTGCACTGTTATTGGCATTTTCTCCCCGACCTTTTTCCCGGTGTAATCAAACAGCAAAGATCAATACATTAAAAATCAGATTTTCTTCGCAGCCTCCCCCTGCAGCCACCGGGTCAACACGCAGTGATCAGTGCAGCAGCAACTTCAGGCTCAGCCTCGTTGAGCTGGAGTTTTGGAGGGGTTGAAGAAGACACCCCATGTCATGCTGGGGGCTCACAGGGCTGAGCACAGCGGGAAAATGCAGCAGGAATGAGGGTGGAGGTGCAGGGAGAGGCCTGAAGCTGCAGGAGAGCCTGCAGAATAATGTGCTTTTTACAGAAGGAGGAGTTTAAATGCGTCCTAGTCTTGAGAGCAGAGTTTCTTCTAACAGAGGACAAACTTGAGATCAGTTTTGTTCTTACAGCCCAGTCAGCAGGAAGGGTGGGGGCACTTCAGGCCACTCCTCCTGGTTTTTGGGGTGCCCTTAGGAGGGTTTACACCAGAGAACAAGCCATGGTCCCCACCCAGTCAGCAGAACCCACCTCAGCTCCTTCCTGGAGGATGAACAAGGAGGGATTCCTGAAGCAGAGCCTCCCACCAGCCTCCTCGGGATCCCCTTCCATGGGAACACGGTTTTCCAGGTTTCTCATTTTTGTGAAATGATGGTGTTTCCAGCTGATGATTTTCCAGGTTTCTCATGGCTCACAGGTCCCTCTGGCTGGTGACACTGTCACCGTCACTCTGGGTTTGATCCAGGGCTCCACCAGACACGTCCCAGCCTGCTGAGCTCTGTCATTTTCCGGCTCAGAAAAGGGAGAATTTCTCCTCTCAGAAGCTTCCCCGGGAGGTCCCTGGGGATGTTGTCAGCTGCTTTCACTGCCTGGGAAAAAAAAAAGTCATTTCTCTTTTTAAAGAGTGTTACAATTATTATCACCAGGCCTCGGGGCACTTCACCCCAAATCACACAATGCTATTTCAGGTCTTTCTTTTACCACAAATGTTCAAAACCAGCTGCTTAAATCCAGTTTTCAAGAGTGAATTGGGCATTTAGCAGCCCAAGGGTCTCTTGGCATCTCTAAGATGCAGCAGCAGTTCTCCAGCCAGGAAGGAGCACCCAGAGGCTTCATCCAGGGACCACGTCAGGAGGGTCCTTCTGGCATCCTTCAGGGTGAGATGGGCTGCCTGGATCCTTTCTCCTTGTCCCAATCTTTGGGATGCCCAGATGTGAGCAAGCAGGACCCAGATGTGCAGTGTCTGCACCAGCTCAGCCCCAGAGAAAACACGGAATATATTTTGTATATAAGGCTTTGTGGGATTGACCATTGCTGAATTGGAAAGGCTAATTACTACTCAGAGAGGGTCTGCAGGGTTTCCCCCCTCTGAACCCTCGAAAATCCATGTTTATGGGTAAATTTCCCTGAGTACCTCCAAGACTGAAAGCTTTTTTTATGAGACAGCTGGAGATGTTCGTTCCAAGAGTGAGTAATATTTAACCTTCAGCACTTTCGAATATTGAGATGAAAGCCTCGTGGCACTCAGCTTCTTTCAGCTGGATATTGCAGGAGAGCTGCCTGGCCACGCGTGCCCCCGACCCTCTGCCCTGTTTAACATGCTGCCCGTGTGCCCGCGCTCCTCGAGGAGGTCCGAGAAGAATAAATACTTGTCTTTCAGATTTAATTTTCAGTGGCGGCTCCGCTCTCGCTATTGTGTTTCTTCGGAGCTTCCTTTATTGGACTTGAAGTTCCTGAGAGTGTCAGCGAGGTGCCTTCACCCTCTCCCTGCCAGCAGAGAGAGCAGCTCCTCCAGCTGGGAATGGGGACAGGGAGGGATGGCCTTGATGTCTCAGCATCATCGTGACACTGGTCACCACGTGGTTTGGGTTGGAGGGACCTTAAACCCATCCAATGCCACCCCTGCCATGGGTAGAGACACCTCTCACTATCCCAGGGGGCTCCAGCCTGGCCTTGGACACTTTCAGGGATCCAGGGCCTCCCCACCCTCCCAGCCAGGAATTCCTTCCCAATATCGAATTTTAAATTTTCAGTTTAAATCCATTAACTGTAATTATTGAAATGATGACATCCAATCGAGAATCAGAGAATGGTTTGGTTTGGAGAATAACAGTTGGGGGAAATGAAGCCGGAAGTACAAATGGATCTTCAGAAGCTTTTAGTTATTTTCCTCTTTACAGGCAAATTCTCATCTCAGAGAAGTCGTGCACTGGGCAGGGAGGGGAGCAACCTCATCCCTGCTGCAGGAAACGCATCTCAGCCTTTCTCAGGATCTTTTATATCCTCTGAGTTCTCAAGGTAACCCCTCGTTGGCTTTGCCCACCACGGCGGTGGGGACACGGCCCAGCCTGGACACAGTCTGTGTTTGTCTTGGCCAGGATATTAAACCCCGGCGGTGCACGGAGCAGAGAGGTCCCTGTGCACCGCTGCTGCACTAAGAAATCGTTACCATCAGACACAGGAGAAGTATTGGATGATGGATAATGGGTCTCTCCTGCCCAGCGATCATTACGCTCCTGCCGATGAGGCAGCAACTGTCTTAAGTCCCATTAGCGGATGATGGGCTGTCTGGAAGAGCATCCTCAGACCCGAAGGGAGCTCGCTCTGGCTGCACTGGGTTAACCCCGCAGTGGTGGGACCATCCCCTTCCCAGCCCAAGGGTGAAACAGCAGGACAGAAAAATGCAGAAACTGAGAAACTGGGCCCGAAAGGTAAAACTCAGCCTCCAGACCTGTTGGGCAAGAAACACATTTAGGGAAGTGTTAATGTTGAGTCTGAGGTGAATCTGAGAGTTTATAAATGAGGGTTGTCTGCTGTATCTCTTATGTCTGTGCAGCCCAGAGAGGGTTAAACTCTTCCCGTATCCCTGCTCTGAAACGGTGCTGAGTTCATGGAGTGCAGGGAGCAGAGACAGCAGGGTCATCCTGGTGGACATTCACAACTGTCCACACTCATGTCAGAGCGGGTTTGGCCGCTGGTCAGCGAAATCTGAACGAGCTGGACAGCAAAAATTGCTTCTGCAGCGAAGGGGAGGGATGTAGGCCCTGCACCTGGGGAATGTGGGAACCATTCCCTGAGGGGATGTGGGACTCACCACCCTCCAGCCCCAGCTGAGCCCCAGTCAGCTCCCTCAGTGGGGACTGACTCTCTGAACATAAATACCTCCACCTAACTTTTACTCTGTTTTTACTAAACCTGGAGGACAGCTGTGGGTGACACCTGCGGAGTGCTGGGTCCTTGTTTGAATGAACCCCACATTTTCTCCTGTTCCTGGCCCTGCAAGGACTCCTCACTGCCTGGAGCAGGGGACTGACTGCCAGGTCCCCGCTGCCATTGGCACGGCTGGCCTGCAGGAAAATTTACTTAGGCATGAAATGTATTATTTTCAGCCACAAAGAGGATGTGAACTGAAGCTCTGAGATGCCAGGTCACTGCCTGAAGTGACTCAGAGAGCATTTCCTACCACAGCCAGTTCCATTTTCATGGAGTGCTCTCCTGTTGCTTCCCTGAGCCTTGGGAAGTTCACATCTGTTATTCTGGGAAACAGAGAGTAGTTTGGGTTGGAGGGACCTCAAAGCTCCTCCAGTGCCACCCCTGCCATGGGCAGGGACACCTCCCACTGTCCCAGGCTGCTCCAACCTGGCCCGGGACACTCCCAGGGATCCAGGGGCAGCCACAGCTTCTCTGGGCACCCTCCCAGCCAGGAATTCCTGCCCATAGAACCCACAGGATCCTCGAGTCCAGCTCCTGCTCACCAAGCTCTGGTGGGACCTTCACTACAAAGGACGCCTGACGTAACATCTAATCTAAACCTCTTTCCATTTTAACGCCCCGTCCCTCTGGAAAAGCCCTTGTGAATCTCAGTCATTCCAAGCCAACTCTGAGAAATTGAATTTTAAGTCATCTCTAAATCCGATCCATCACTGGTCCGTGACCTGGGCACGTGGAATGAGCAAAGATCATCTGTTGGTATCTGCTGGGGCTCCCTGGGGAGCAGATCTTCCCTGGGCAGCTCTGCTTTAGATTACACAGCCACAACTGTGGCTCCCTCCGTGATTCATCCTGACGTGATCCCCTGGTGATGAGAACAGAGCACAGGAACCCGTGTTTAGCTGGGAATACATTTAAAAATGCATTCTGGAGGGGTTTTCTTTAAATTATTAAAGAACAGTAATTCACCTTTTAAACTCCTGAAGATGTAAAGCACTTTATGGACTATCTTTCAAATCGTTTTGAAAATCTGCAGATCCCTCTCCTGGTGCTCTCACAACTATTTAGTAAAACAATAATAAACCCCAAACCGATACAAATGTTGTCTGTTGTTTAGTAAATATCCTTGGTAAGTCTGAGCAAGGCACTTACAACAGAGTGGTTTGGACCGAGTCCAGGCTGTTCAATAGTTAATATATTATTCATATTAATAAAATAATGTTTGGAAAGGCACCAAGAGTCATAATGTGTATCAAGAGCTGGGGTTTAGTAGTTAGTCGACAATTAGTTACCAAATGAGGATTTCCCACGTTTCTCTGGATTTTATTAGGGTGTGAAGAGGGTGATTTCCAGCCACATCACTGACACAAATGGGATTTATTTGGTGTTACAACCACCCAAACCATCGAGTGACGGGGCTCAGCTTCACCCCAGGGCTGGAAAACTGGGAGGCTCTGGGGGAAAGATGATGTCGGGTAAAGCAGCAGCACCCAAAGTCTGCAAAGTTTAATGGGTGCCCTGAGCTGGGACCCCCCTGCACTCCTGGGCCCGGCCGAGGCCCTCCCTGGGCTTGGAGGAGCTGAACCCTCTTGCCAGAGCAGCAGAAAACAAATGAGCCATTTGTAACCCTTAATTTAACCAGCTCCCGAAGTAATAGTATAAATAGTATAATGCAATTGTAATGGCTGATGAATTATGCATGCAGCCTCTTGCCTCTTTGAATATGCATGAGGCAGGAAATCGCCAATATTGCTGCTTCAGAGCTGTCCTAGAGCCTTCCCAGGGCCCTGGGGACACCAAACCCAGGGGCTGCACCGTCCCCTGTCCCCAAACCTGCTGAGAAACATCTCCTGGCTCTGCACAAAACCTGCACCAACCCTTCCCCTTGCAGCCCCAAGGTGGATGCAAATACCAGAGCCGGCCCTGGCTTTTCCAGGCTCTGCACTGCCTGGCTCCAAAAAAAAATCAGGAAAATATCAACCCGGTTCTAGAAGCTGAAGCAAATAAATTAATTTCAGTGACAGGAATAAAGTGGATCTAATTAGAAGTCCCTCTGCAGTGCCTCATTAGTGTGGCTGGTAAGTAAATGAAATTTCAGCAGTAGTGAGTTAGACTATTTGTCTCTGAGTATTTTTAGGATTTACAAAATGCCAACAACCGGTTTTTCCCTCACAGAAAATTTCCTTCATCTGATGTCTGGGGGCCTTTTTCAAAGGCCATGGCACAGCCACTTCATTTGCATTCCTGGGGCACCTCCTCTGCTCTCTGCAGCTCATTCATAAATTGGAACAAATCAAAGGGGTTTTTGGAGACAAATGGATTTTAGCTGTCTCATTGCATGGATGTAACTCCACAGAGCGACGTGCTGCTGTAACAGCTGAACACTTAGGAACTGAATTCTTTCCCCCTCTGTGAATAAATGGCTATTTTTGCTTCCTGTGGGTGCCACCATCCCCCGGCACGTGTCGCAGGGTAATTTCATTACAGGCTTGTCCGGGGAGCAGGAGGACTAATTTGTCAGTCTTATTCAACTGGAGACAGCTGTTGGTAACCTGCACTCTCCAACAATCCCAAATTGTCAGTCAGCAATGATTTGCCTTGACTTTCAGTGCTTATAAAGTCATACACGGGGGTAATTTAATGAGCGGGACATCAAAATTCTGCTCAGACTCATCCAGCAACAGGCCTGACATATTATTTAGCGAGAAACCCTCCTCTCAGGACAGAGCCCTCTGATTGAAACCCCAAAGTTACCCCTGTTAATTACGGCCTCAATATATCCCACACCCCAGACTCCAGCAAGTCACAGGGTTGGTGGTTCGGGATGTGTTGCCACCCACGATCCCGGTGTTGTTATCATCCTACAGGCTCTGGACATCGGGAGTTTAATCAGATTAATGGAGACATTGCTCTGGAGAGAAGACTGAAGCACATTGGACGCCTAAATTAAGATAAAGCCAGTTAGCATCTTCATTAAATTTTTTTACATGGATTTGATTCAGACACTTCCACTCAGTTCCACGGTGTGACTGACTAGAAATTGGCCCACACAGGATGATTCATAAAATCTAGATAGCAGAATAACATCTTCAGGCGAGAATAACTTGATTTCTCCACCCTCCAAACACGTTGCCATAGATTTCTCCTAAGTGTTTTACAAACAGTTATTAAAAGCACATTGAGGATCTGAATTCCCTGTGGGCAAAATGTTTTTGTGCTTAACTTTTGTTTCATTCAAAAAGAGATTTCACATCTGGTGGGGGTTGCAGCGTAACGGGAAAATCCTCCCCAGTTATCCCAGCAGCAGTGACGTGAACCCCCAGACTGGTGATGGCCACCTTCCCTCACCCCTTTCCTCCTGAGACGGGGCCAGGAAGGGTTTTGGCTGTGAGACCCCCCTTTTTGGGTCAAGGCAAGGCTTTGGGGGCTCAGATGTCGTGGGCTTTGCTGGAATCCCACCAGGAGCATCCTGGGCTCATCCCACTGTGGGGTCCTTGGGTATTTGAGTGGTGGTGGCCCTGGCTGAGCAATTTGCAGACACAGAATCGCCCTGGGATGATTTGGGTTGGAAGGGACCTTAAAGTCACCTCATTCCACGCCCCTGCCGTGGGGACACCTCCCCCAGACCAGGTTTCTCAGGATATTCTTAAACAACAGGTAGGTGAGAGCACACATTTCCCACAGCAGCCAGAACACTCCAGCATTAATTTATTGAGGTTTAAAACACACATTTATCAGCTGGTGGTTTTAAATAGCTCATAACCGAGCGAATATATGTGAATTAAAAAAAAGAAAAAGGGAAAAAAAATAAAAAATAACATCCAACACCCCCTTTCAAACCTCCCCTCCCTTAACGGCGCCGTAAATTTCAATGTCATATTCCTGCCCTTAATCTGACAGTGTCACAGGGATCTATCTTCATTTTCTCACTCTTTTCATAATCTAATCCTCAGCTCTAACATGCAATTAGTGCCCTCCTCGCCCTCCGCATACCAAGCAGGCTGATTGCTACAGCTTTCCCTGTGCAATCCATTTAGCCGCGCGGCTCATAATGAATATGTACATTTTGAGGACCTCGCCGAGGAGGGTCACAGGCAATCAACCTTGAATTCAATTATGCGAGTCAAGGTTAATGACTCGGCGCAGTGGTCAGAGGCATTCGGGCTCCTGCAGATTAAATCAGGCTGTCACAGCTGACAATGCCCGGCGCGTGTGAGCAGCGATGGGATGCGATGGGATGGCGTCACTGGGACCCAGTACCCCGCACTGGGATGAGGAGCCCGGGAAAGGAGAAACACCGAGTGTTTCCCACCGTCAATCCGAGGGATTTTCCTCTCGGTTCTGCTCCTGGCTGAAGGAGAATCCACAAACCTCAGCACTGTCACACCCCACGGTGTGACACCCTGCCCTTGGGGATCCCCACAATGCCAGCATGGGAAGGCTGGAAGGGTCCCCAGTGGGTCACTGGTGCCACCTCCCCGCTCCAGCACAGGGTTGTGCCCAGACAGCAGTGCCCCACCATACCTCAGGTCCCACGCGGGTGGCTCCAGGACACTGTCCCTTCTCCAGGCAGCGGCACAGCATGAGGGATGGCACCAGTTCCCGTGCCATGGTGGGACCAGCCAGGAAGGGCAGCCAGCCTTCCCCTCGGCTGGCACACAGAGAGATGCTCCAGGCCCAAACCTCACGTTCTGCTTCCCCAAGGACAGATCACTCCCAGGTGTACCCACTTCACAGCTGATAGTTAAATAGCACCTGTTTTGTTTTGGTTTTTTAAATTACTTTGTGCTGCTCCCCCAAGGGCTCTGTTCTTAGGGGAGCTCCAGGTGAGAGGCCTTAGTACAACTCTGAAGGTGGGGCTTGGAGGGTGGACTGAAAACACTTCATTACGTGTTCCCATCACCCCGAGGGTTAAATTGCACCCCCAATTTAACTGCTCCCTGCATCTGGGGGTGTCCCAGCTGCCAGCGGGGATTTGGCAGATCAGACCAGGTCTTCTGCAATGCATTCATCCCAAATAGATCCAGAATCCACGGGAATCCCTTCCAGAAAGCCCATCCTTGGTGAAGGGGTAACCAGTGATTGCCGCCCAGCAGGACACTGGGACCAGTTGCAGACTGTGACTCAGTGACCTGCCCCAGTCCCAGCTGGGGAGCCCAGAGAAGCACCCAAACCCAGCTGGCTTTTGGGACACCCTGGGGGTGGTTTGGCTCTGTTCAAAGCGTGCCCAGGCCTCCAGGAGCAGGACAATTGGCTGGAGCTGGCACTGCCACCCCCACGAGCAGCTCCAGCCCCGCCGACGTGACGCTCATGACGAGGAGCTGCTCAGACGGCTCACGGTGCACTTTGTCAACCCTCTGCAGCACAGATGGATGGCTCGTCCCCTGCCGTGGAGACACCCGTGGCCCTTTCCTGGCTCTCACAAGCGGTGCCAAGCCCCTCCCTGCACAATCCCTGCTCCCCACACTCCCAGCCCTTTGTCGGTGTGCCAGGCTCCGGTGCACGGGTGGGCTTGGGTTGTCCTCTTGGGGTGAAGCTTTGCTGCCACAGCCCTCGGGGACCCCCGGAGCTGCCACAGCCCCACCAACACCCAGCCCTGACTGTCCCCTGCACAGCTGTTTGTGGCATGTTTCAGCATTAAAAACCAATGGAATGGTGGAATTGAGGCTGGAATAGTCCTCTAAGATCATCGAGGCCATCACTAACCCACGTCCCCAGGTGTCACATCCACATGGATTTTAAATCCCTCCATCACTGCCCTGGGCAGCTGTGCCAGGGCTGGACAACCCTTTCCATGAAGGAATTCCCCCTAATATTCAACCTAAACGTATCCTGGCACAAGTTGAGGCCATTTCTTCTCCTCCTGTCCCTTGTTCCCTGGGAGCACAGCCTGATCCCCTCCCAGCTCCCCCCTCCTGTCAGGGACTGGAGAGAATTCCAGGTGCTCCCTGAGCCTCCTTTTCTCCAGGATGAGCCCTCCCAGCCACTCGTGGTGCTCCAGCCCCTCCCCAGCTCCATTCCCTCCCCTGGACATGCTCCCAATCCATGTTTTGGACCCCAGGCTGCACAGAGGAGTGAGATGTTCAGTACTTGGAGCTCCCTGGGCACGGTCCTGCCTGGGAATCGAGGGCACCGGGGACACCAGAGCTGGGGACAAAGCCCCTGGAGCAGCAGCCCCATCTCTCTGTGCCCAGGGAAGGCTGCACACTGAGGAGGGAGTTATTTAGTAGTGCAGACAAATTAAAAACATAAATAACGTTCGACTGTCGGAATCTTTTCAATAAAAACAAATTATGAGGTTTGTGTATGTAAAGCAGTTTCACTTGGTGTGAAGAATCTTTTACACGTGATTTATGCTGTTATTAAATATGGGGCAATTTTTAGTGCCAAATCACTGCTGTCATTTGGGGACCATTACATGGTATTTAACACAAATTCGTAATGAATGTCTTTTTCAAAAAGCTCTTCCAATGCACAGTCTGTTGGCAGATTTCAAAAGAGAAACTCCTCTCTTTAAAAAGGATAATTTTGTTTATTTTATCTTTTTTTCCTTCCTCTCCACTGGGAGAAAAAAACTGGGGAGGGCAAATGAGCAACTCCTGTCCACAGAGCTGGGCAGGTCCCAAGACCTGGCAGAGCATTTGGATATATTCAGATTCATTATCCCTCAGCAGGAAACGTTTCCTCTGCTCGGGAGGGCACTCATGGCCCACCACCTCCCCACAGTGCCCAGTGTCAGCGAGGATGTGCCTCAGGAGCCAGAGCTTTGGGATACTCCCACCTTGGTAAAAGCTGGGAAATCTCTCGGGTTTGTTTGAGATTTTGCTTCATGTCTTCACACCCAGGTGTCCACGACCTTGGGAAACGGGTTCCAAGGGGAAAAGCATCTTGTTTACATGCAAGTCTTGACGCATCAGCTTTGCCATGTGCCCCCCAGTACCAGGGCAGTGGGAGAGCCCCTGAGTCAGGGGTATGAAATTGGGAGCCAGAGCCAAACCAGCCCCAGGCTGGGGATGCTCCAGCACCCCCTCCATGCCCTGATGGCCAGAGGCCACCCTGGACCCACTGCTGGGCTCCTCCAGCCCAGACAATGCTGGGACACTGGCAGTTGTGTCACAGTGACACGGGAGCGGGAATCATTCCCTACAACCAGGGAGGGTTTAACACGGACACTCAGGCTTAGGATTCCCTCCTGCCGCTTGGAAACTCCAGAAAGTTTCTGGATCCCCATTCAGCTCTTCCATCATGAATTAAACATCCAGAAAACAGCTCTCCTGGGCAACAGGAAAGAGCTTGTAAGTGCTTTGGCTCAGCCTGGAAACTTTGAGGCAGAATTAAACCTTCAGGATGTCGAACCTAATTTTGGGTGAGACCCCCTGGTCCCTGCCCCGTGCCAAGGGACCAAGACAGCAGGAACTGTGGGGGGATCATGGGGATTGCTCCCAAAGAGGAGGTGGGTGGTGGAAACTTTGGAACAAACAGCAGAAGGATCTGGAAGCGCCGCGGGCGCTGCTGGTGGAGGCGCAGGGGGAGGGCACGGTTGGCAATAAGGGAAATGTTTGTCGTGTCTGATGTGATTTGTGTGAGGCACAGATTCCTTCCCATCACACGCAGACACAGCTCAGGTGTGACAGGGATTTGCGTGACTCGGGTTGTCGGTCCGGGGGAGGCGCTACTGGGAATTCATCAATCGCTGCTCCCACCCGGGCTGGGGCCTCCCGTTTAGCCCTGAAATGCAATTTGGGCAAAACCCATAACACCGGATTAGGGACAAACGGCAAATTGAAGCTTGTTCGAGAGGGGGGGCCGTGACAGGCAGCAAAATGAAACCTTATGAAGAGCTGGCACAGCCCGTCTGGGAGCAGGAGATGCGTGTGCTCAGGGGTCTGAGCCATGGGAATTCATGGCCACACTGGAATCAGGGAGAATTCCCTCACCCAGAGACTTCACTGCCCCAACCCAGGCCTTTTCAGAGCTTGAGGAGTGGAATATTCGGGGGGATTGTCTGATTAGAGTCACTTAACATTGGTCTTATTAGATCATTGAATATTAATGCTACAGAAGGTGCTGTTGGGGTGAATCAGGTACCTAAAAATCGAGGTTTTTAGTTGGTCTAATGAATTTACCTTACCATAATATGGGATCACATCCTCCAGGTTTTATTTCACTTTCCTCCAAGCACCTAAAAAGTCTTGCAGGGGCTGTCAGAGGTCCCTGGGAAAAGCTTTTCCCTATTTATTTTTGACATAAATGGTTTGCAGGGAAAGAGCTGGAAGAGAGAGGCTGGAAAACAATTTGCTGTGCAGGTGACACGTGTGACTGGGACCAGTTCCTTGAAATCCCCCAGACATATTCAGGTGTAGCAGATCTGTGGGATCAGAGGCTCTGAATCATTATCCACAGTTATAATAAACTATAATTCTGTGTTAATAAAAGGCACCTCCAAACTCAGGCTTTCATCCCTAAATAAACACATTTTTCTGGGTGCACCCACAACTTCCTCGATGAGCACTGAGAGTTAAATAAAGCTTTTCCAAAGGATTTATCAGGTAAATGTTATGGATCCCCGTGATTTCATTTATGGGATTAGTTTGACTTTTAATTACCAGGTTTCACACTGAATCACTTTATATTTGGAGCTCTGTAAGTAGCACTCCTTACACTCGATCTTTCATTGGGAGGAAGGATTATCAATAATTAGACACCATGGCCTTATTGATCAGCTAATCAATAATCACATTAATCATCAGCAGCCTGAAAACAATTCACTCTTCGCATTAAAAAGAGTCAGTGTAATCAAATTAGCATCCTGTGCCTCCCCCCCACTGCACCTTGATGGGACCTGGAAAGGGTTTTCTTCCCCCTTTGAACTTCTGTGATAACTTTGGGTCATTGTTCCCTCATTTTATGCTGTTGGTTTGTCACTAACAATAAATTTTGGCCCCCCCAAGAGGTACTGGATGTGGAAGCTGAGTCTCCAAAGGTGCCACTGAGGAATTGCAAAGCCCCTTGGGGTGCACCTTGGGGTCCACGAGTTTTCTGCATCCCCATCACCCCCCAGCTCAGCAGAGCCTCCTGCACCAGCTGCTTCACACCAATGTGCCTCTCTGATCCATTTCCCCCTTTAATCATTTACAATTTCCCCAGGCATCCCAAATAATTGCACCTTCATCTTAGCCAAGTTACACAGGATTTACTCAACCCAGAGCGGAACACCTGATTAAGTTTGTGTTTGCTGTTCCTCAGCCATAAAAAACATTTATAGCCAGCCCTCTCCATCAATCAGGTGAGACTATTAGGAAAACAACAAACTGCCCCATAAATTATACTAATCTGCTGTAAAACTGATCTTAGTAATTAATTTAGTCAATTATATTTAACCAGCTGGCAAGGAGCCTAAATAATGTAATCACATTTGGTTTTTTCATGGAGTAAAAACTGAGAAAGCCATAAAACCCATCCAGAATAACAGGAAACTTTCATTTTGTTTGGGAATGTTACGCAGACCTGCAGCTCAGGTGGGGAGGTGGCCTCAGGTACAGCCAGAAAATGCTTTTTTGGGGTGGTGAGGGGTGAGGGGACACCGGGGTGAGGCCCCTTGGCTTTGCTGAACCCTGGTGACTTCCAGCTCCAGGGGATGCAGGTGGATTTTGGGGGTGACTGTCCGTGGGTGGAGGAGGGATCTGACTCACCAGGACCCCCCAGGACTGGTCTCAGAGCATTCACTCACTGGTGTCACTTCTCAGCCCCCAGAGCTGAGGGAGAACGGATGTAAATCCATGATTTTCATGGGAGTTGAGCCTTGGTGGCCTCAGTGAGGGTTTTGCTCATTGAAAGAGTCAATCCATGCCCTGGTTTTTAGCAGGATCATTTTATGAGGTCATTAATTCTCTGGATTTGCCTCAGCATTGACATAAAGATGCCCTGGGATCCCAGACTACCCTGAGCTGGGAGGGATTATCCAGTGCCAGGACACCCCAACAACCCACCCTGTCCCCGAGGGCAGCCTTGGGGCTGTGCCCAGACCCTGGGGAGCCTGGGCAGTGCCCAACCACCCTCTGGGGGTAGAACCATGTATGGAGTGCCCACGGATGCCCTGGGATTCACCCCAGGAGCTCTGCTGGAATACCAGCTGTGCCGCCTGGCACAGGGAACACCCGGCACGGCTGTTCCCCGCTCCTTGCCAGGCCCATTATCATTTTTCAGAGTGATAAAACCATTTCTTAATCACATCTTCCCATCCTCAGAATTAACGAGGGGGCTCTTTCCGCGCTCTCCTCTCCAAGAAAAACCAATCAAGCCCAGGCCCAAGAGGAGCAGCGGCGTGTGCTTGTCCCCCCTCCGCTGCCCCCTGAGACCCCCGAGAGCCACCCAGGCTTTTGTGTTTATCTCGTGTCACATCAACCCCCCCCAGGCTCTGCTGGGTGTGACAGGAGGTGCCACCGGCGGGAGAGGCTTGGGCTGCCCGCCTGCAATCTGGGAACGTGGTTTGTGCTGGGGGAAGAAGTTCTGGAGCAGCAGGAGAAGAGGCAGGAAGGCTGTTCCTCACAGAGGGGACACGGTGCTGGCCCTGCAGGGCTCGTCTGCTCTGGGGGAGAACTGAGAGCCCCTCCCGGGCAATCATTGCTAATTAGGGGAGCTGCATGTGGGCAGTAGATGTAGTTGCAGCAGTGTAATACCCGCGGTGTGTTTATCAATATCCCTATCCAAACATCCCTGATTCCTCTGCTGGTGACCATGAGGCAAAAGGCAGCTGCTGCCCAACCTGCAGAACCCTGGAGATTGCTCCTGCTCAGTCGTATGGGATCACAGAATCTTGGAATTGTTTAGGTGGGAAAACTTCCCTAAGATCATTGAGCCTGACCATTAATCCAGCACTGCCAAGGCCACCATTGACCCCTGTGCCCAAGCGCCACATCCACAGGGCTGTTAAATCCCCCCAGGGATGGGGACTCCACCTGTGCCAGGGCTGCACAGCCCTTTCCATGATGAAATTTCCCCAATATCCACCCTGAGCCTCCCCTGGCACAGCCTGAGGCCGTTCCCTCTCCTCCTGTCCCTTGTTCCCAGGGAGCAGAACATGATCCCCCCCAGCTCCCCCCTCCTGTCAGGGACTGGAGAGAATTCCAGGTGCCCCCTGAGCCTCCTTTTCTCCAGGCTGAGCCCCCCCAGCTCCCTCAGCCCCTTCCCTGGACATGTTCCTATAACCTGCCCTGGCCACATCTCGGGCATTCCCTCCCTCCCTCCATCCCAGCCCTTGCAGGTGGGATCCCAGGCACGCGCAGGGGCTCAGAGAGGGGCAGGAACCCCCCACCTCCCTGCCCACGGTGACTCCTCTCTGCAAACAGCGCCATGTAATAAAGCCTGGCTTAAAAGCCCCATAAAAACAGCAATTGTGAGCCAGGGAGTGATGTGAGGAAGGGCTGGCGCTGAGGCCTCCCGCCTTTGATGTTTATTGCCACAGCAGAGCAAATAGGAACAATGCTGGGTTTCATGAGCCCCTCTTAGCGTTCGCTATTTCACATTTGTTTCCAATTTTAACAGTTGCCATTGTGGGCTTTCCTCCTGCCATTGTCTCAGGAACCGCTCGGGCCGGAGCAGTTGTAATTTCTCTTTTGTGCTCCGTAATTTGGAGCAGCCCGGGCCAGAAGGGAACATCTGTACCGAGAGCCCAGCACCCAGACCCTGCACTCCTGCCCCGGGACGTGTCGGAAGGTCACTCTCCTCATAAACTTCGTTATCGCTGTTGGTTTTATTCATTATATTTGACATATTAAGCTTCTGTATCTTGGCATAAAGGACACAATATTGCAGCATATTGGCAAGCTCATTTGCTTTTCACAGCCAGTGTTGTGTCCAAATAACAGTCCCCGGGGAGCAACACGTGTATATAGACTGCAGGAAAATGAGCCTCAGCAGCAGGTGGCCTTTTGCAGCCTAATGAACATGGCAATCTGTTACCAGCACGGCGAGCCTTTTCACCAGACAATTAGGCAACTAAGCATGTAATTATTCAGGCCAACGAGAAGAGCCTCTTCTCTAATTTCATCTTTTCATTGCTGTTTACTCACCCACACTCCCCTCATTAATGAGAGATTTTCCAGTCCATGCTAATTGGTTTCAATAACATTCATTTCAGTTGAAAGGGAGCGATTCTGTTAATTGAGAATCGAAAGCGGCTTTTCATTTCGAGTGCGTCCCGCCACGGAAATCTGAACACTCTCAACAGGTTTGAGCTAATGAAATTAAGTTACACAGCCACCGCTGGTGTAATAGAAATAAAGTAATTTATTTTCACTGAAGCATGTGCTATAGGTCCTGAACAATTAATCCAGCTCGTCCGGGAGAGCCATTGGAGGGGGAGGTTTGGAATAAACAGGGCTGCCGGCTTCAGATCTGCAATTCTCAGGGTGCTTTAACTGCCGAGCGCTCCAGCACGACCTGAAAATGTTTAATGGCAACGAGAGGCATTTATGGAAACACTAATTCTTTAATGGCTGCTTGGGAAATGAAAAATTAAGAGCGCAGGGCTTGCCAGCCGGAGCACGAGGGTGGGTTAATAAATAAATGGGTGGTTCCCAGCCCTGAAATCAGAGACCACCCCATGGCACACGGTGCTGAGAGGGACTGGGGAGATGTGATCCGAGTTCTCCCGTGTTCAGGACCCAGAAAGCCAGAGCGACCCAAAGCCCCAAAGTCAAATATGTTTTCTTTTCATTGGCCACAAGCACTGGGGATTATTTGCAAGGAAAGCTGAGAGTCTCAATTATCAACTTCTGGTGTTCAGGCTTTAAGGAAAACTCCTCTGGCTGCCTCGTTCCAGCTCCAGGGTTGGAACCAGGTAATTGTTAATGTCCATCCCAACCCAACCCATTCCCGGATTCCATGATTCTACCCCAAATAAACCTCAGCGCAGCTGCAGGCGGCACAGAGGGGTCTGATACCCAACCAGTGCCGGGGCTAAGGGGTGGCTTTCCTTGGGGGAAAAGCCAGGAAACTTTGAGAACTTTGGTGTTTCAGTGTGGAGGAGACCAAGGGTGGAATGTTCATGAGCACTTTTTGTATCCAGGTATGGGCCTGTAGGCCCAGGGAGAGGGAATTCTCTGCAAATACATAAACATAAGTAATTATTTACTGGTGGAGCATGATGCACTAGTTATATATTTATATTTTTATATACTATTTAAAGTATCTCATAGTCATCCAAAATACTTCAGTATAACCGAATAAAAAATACCCCAATACGTTTTCTAGACTTCAGCAACTTTTAAGGGAGACTTCCAGCTTTTCCCACCTTTTTCCTGGCATTGAAGCAGCCTGATGAATTTATTTTAACACAGGTCACAGTACAGCGTGTAACTCTTGTTTTTATCCACCCTGACGACGGAAGTCACTGTTCCAAACCTATGTGGGGAACCCATCCCCTGTGAGGTTCTTCCAGCTGGAATGTTTGCTTGGTGGGAGATGCCCTTTCCCCCACCAAGAGGAGGAACCTGGAGCTGTTGCAGTTGCTGGTTGTGTTTCATCTTGGCTTTATTTATAAGCATTTATGCCGGTGTGGGGTATGTAAATGCTAATGTTGGTTCTTTGAAAAGCTGCCTTCCAAAATGCATAATGGGCTGAGCCTTATAAAATAATACACTGCAGACTGTTATGAATATTTCAAAGAATTATTCCTTTATTTTGTGCACAGCTCATCAGGCTGACGGTTGATTCATAGCTGCACAAACGCACCTGGGGTTGCTAAGGTTACCCAATTTCATTCACCCACAGATAGTTGAGATCTACATAATCCCATCAGATCATCCACTGCATTTCAAAGTGATATTGATGAATGGTGCCTTGCTCAGATGATATGTCCATTTACATGTGATATATCTCACGATTCCTGTCTGCTAAAATATTGCTGCTGATGAAATTTCCCATTATGTGCAGATACACAAAGCAGAGGTGCTCGTCTTTATCCTCAGTTCGAACACACCCCAGAATTAAGAGCCAAGAAGGGTATTTTGTGCTTGAAACTCTCTTTTTTTTGGTTTGCAAAAACTGAAAATCTTGAGGCTCTAAGATCAGACTTTGGCTTGGTCCCACTTCTCTGCAGTGATACCTTCTGGTTGCCACCAGAAAGGCTCAGCACCTTATTTCACTGGGCCAGAGCTTGCCAGTAGCATCCTCTTCACCTTTTAACGTGGAATATCCCATGCAGGATGAATAGTTTCTCCAGGAGAAGTTGTAGACCCTGGAGGATGGCCCAGGATGAGCATCATGGCTGTTGGTGTGGAAACACCGTGGTAAGGGCAACCAGGGGACATTTGGAGCATGGCCCTTCCCACCTCATCTATTATACACATTAATTTCTGTGTTATAAACCACAGCTAAGCCATAGGAGCCCTTTTATTTGCATTTACAGAAGGGGAACAGCAACCCTCAGCCTGGAGCGTTTGGAGACAAGGAAGACTCCAACTCCCCCAAATCCAAACCGAAGTGAGCCCCTCTCCCTGTGCCCCTTTCCCTTGGAAACCCAGCCCAAACCACATCCCACCGGGCTGGGAAGCAGCGGGACTGTGGGCTTGGTGGGACCGGGGTGGGCTGGGAGGTGCTGGGGGCCCCTGGAACCCTCAGGAGCCTCCAGCCAAATTCCAAGGTGGATGGAGCCAGGGCAGCTCTCCTGGGTGAGCATCTCCCACTGCTCCAGAGCTGCAGGTTCCACCCCCTGGGAGACAGCTCCTGTTTGCATCCAGTGGATGAAAACCACCAGGAGCGAGACTGAGGGTACCAGCTCGTTTTTTCCAAGACCTGGTCAGCGTCTCATTTCCAAGCCCAGAGATGTTTGTCCCAGATCTTCTCAGCCACCCATTTGTAAGTGAAATGAAGAGCTGTTATTGAGGCAATGTGAGGCAGGAGCATGTGCAGCCCTGAAACCCTCCGCTATATTTCATCCTTTAAAAGCTATCATTTTACTGAGCAAGCTGCTTACTACAATTATACCATGTTTTTCTTGGCCCCCAGCTACATTAAACATGCATTTTATGGCGCTCCCTGTGTTACCCTGCAAGCCTGGCTCCCGAGCAGGGGATTGTAAAGGGTTATACTGTAACAAACTACACGGGTTCCTCATTAACTTTATCGCTTTACTGCCTCGTTTCGGGGCACCTTCCCTTCCTTCCCCAGCTCCTGGCGCTCAGCACAGTCCCTTTACCCGCATGGGTTTGGCTGGTCACGGTTTCCAGCGGCATCACCTGCTCTCGGCTGCAAAACTCCTCCTGAGGATGCAAAGCCCCTCCTAAAGGGGATGCAAAGCCGCTCCTAAAGGGGATGCAAAGCCCCTCCTAAAGGGGATGCAAAGCCCCTCCTAAAGGGGATGCAAAGCCTCTCCTAAACGGGATGAAAAGCCTCTCCTAAAGGGGATGCAAAGCCCCCAAGCTGAGCACAGAACAGCAGAGTCACAGCAAGGCTGGGGTTGGAAGGGACCTTAAAGACCACTGGGTTCCACCCCCTGCCCTGGGCAGGGACACCTTCCCCTGGGTCGGGTGGCTCCAAGCCCCGTCCAGCCTGGCCGTGCTCCAGGATTTCTCCCCCGGCGGCTCCCCCGCTATCAGGAATAAGGCACCTCTGCAGCGGCGAGGGCAGAGCTCCCTCCAGAGCCTCCCGCCGCACTATTTATGTTTCCCACACGTTCGCAGGCCAGCTGGACTTTCTTTACACCCAGGCGCATTATCGAGACAGCCAGAGCAGCCGATTAAACCGCGGCTGAAGGCGCACAAACCCCCGCTCTGGATCCCGCGCATCCCGACCCGTCCCAGATCCGGGCTCTGCCTTTTCGCTCATTAATGATAGCGGCTAAAATCCTGCGAGCCTTCCCGGAGCCGTGGATGGTGGAGCCCTGCTGGCTATCGATAGGTCAGGATTTATTCCTGAGAGCAGGAGCTGGGAGCGGGCGCTGTTAGCCCGGGGTAATCCATCAGCGGGAGGCGAGCGCTCCGGCAATTAGCGAGCCAGCAATCGGCAGCCTAATAGAGATAATGGGTTTTACCGGCCAGGACGGGTCCGGGGGAAGCAGTGACAGCAGATAAATAGGCAAATGGCTCGTTCAAAGCTGCTGCTGGTGCAGCGCTGCGAGCGCGGGGTGCGAGGCACCAGAGTGTCTGGCTGGAGCAGATCCTCCCGATACGGGCGGATGTTGCAGGGAAACCTATATGGCTCCGAGTTTAAGGGCAGACATTAGGCTGGTGTTTGTGACAGAATAAAGTTATTTCCAGCCCAACGTGTTTCTTATTACAGCCCCCTCCCCTCTCTCTCTGCTCACGGTACTATTTTTACCGCCGGGGCTGGGAGATGTCAGGGGTTTTTTTCGCAGGTTTTTTTGCTGTAAATACCCAGCAAAATACCTGGTGCTGCCTGATGCTCCCCAGAACTCACCTCTGCCAGGCACCAGCACGGGCTGCCGAGGCGGCAAAGGGCAGCTCGAAGCCATAAACCATCACCTGCAGGAGGATATCTTCTCGGGGGGGGGGATGTGGTGGTCAAACCCTTCATTGCCCAACAACAACTCTGATCTCTCAACATCAGACACTGATCACCCAAAATCAGACACTGATCACCCAAATCAGACACTGATCTCCCAAAATCAGACACTGATCTCCCAAATCAGACACTGACCTCCCAAAATCAGACACTGACCACCCAAAATCAGACGCTGCTCAGTGCTCTCTGAGAGCAGGGACAGGACCCGAGGGAATAACTGGAGCTGTGCCAGGGGGTTGGGAGGGATCTCAGGAGAGGGTTTTTCCCTCGGAGGGTGGTTGGGTGCTGAACAGGCTGCCCAGGTTTTGGCCACGGCCCCGAGGCTGCCAGAGCTCTCAGGGACAGGGTGGGATTGTTTGAGGGGTCCTGGGCAGGGCCAGGGGTTGGACTGGATGATCCCTGGGAGTCCCTCCCAGCTCAGGATATTTTATGATTCTGTTCCATGAGCAGTGGGAGTGGTGAGAACCCTGTCTCCCCACCTCTCCATTATTATTACAGTCCTGCTAAACAGTTCTGATCCATCAAGGATCAGGAATTGGCTCCAAGTGCAGTAATCTGGCCTTCATATAAATGCATGATCAGTTCAGGCAAGGGGATCTGACCTGCTGCCGCTCCTGGAATTGAGAAGTGGATTTGGAGAGAAGCAGCTCTCCAGAATGAAAATGTGTTTTACCTTCACTGAGTGTTTCACTCTTAAGCACAGACCCTGGGTACTCTAATTAACACCATCTCACACAGGAATAAATTAATATTTTGACCATAAACCCCTTAAGGAAGAGCAGGCAGCAAAGTGTAGAGTTAATAAAGTGTTCAATAATAAATAAATTAAGATCCTGGCAATAAAGTATCTGGTTTTGCCATCATCCAATTTGTGAAGCACAGCATATCAGAGGAAAATTCCTATTGGATTTGTACCACTGGAATTAATTGGGGCTGGGCACTGGAAGAGGGGGAGTCTGAGAGTCCCTGCCCAGGGACTGATCACCCAAAGGCAAGGAAAGGATCTTCTCCTTCTGAACATTTCAGTTGAGCTGAATATAAATAAATCAGGCACTTCCAGACTCAGCAGGATGCTGCCTCCTGTGATATTGCTCTGTCATCCCATTCCTGCCCGGCCTTCCCTCGGCATCGGCCCGGCTGCATCTTTTATTAGCTCTGCACTCCCAACTGGCCGGGCTGGGATCCGGTTACCGGAAAACCCAACGGCAACTGGGAGGTTTCCCACCCACCAGTTTGTCCTGGGAGTGCAGAAGGAAGGCTGAGAGTGGGCCCATCCCAGCAGGGCCATCTCTCTCCCCATCCCAGCAGGACAATCTCTCCCCCCATCCCAGCAGGGCCATCTCTCCCCCCATCCCAGCAGGGCCATCTCTCCCCCCATCTCAGCAGGGCCATCTCTCCCCCCATCCCAGCAATTGGCCCATGTCCCTGTGGAAGGGATTTCACCCCCCAGCATGTCCTGACTCCCACTCCAGCCAAGCAGCTGGGGTTGCTCTGGGTTTGTTTTCCTTCTCTGTAGCACCTGCTGGGGAGTCACTGAATGTCCTGCATGTCCCTGAATGGAGCTGGGATGAGCTGGGATGTGCTGGGGGCTGCTGGGATGAATTGGGATGAGTTGGGACATCCTGATACATGCTGGGATGAACTGGGATGACCTGGGACATCCTGACACATGCTGGGATGTACTGGGAGATACTGTGACGAGTTGGGACATCATGACACGTTCTGGGATGAACTGGGATGAGCAGGGACATCCTGACACGTGCTGGGATGAACTGGGGTGTTCTGGGATGAGCTGGGACATCCTGACACGTGCTGGGATCAACTGGGGTGAGCTGGGATGAGCTAGGACATCCTGACACATGCTGGGATGAACTGGGAGATACTGGGATGAGCTGGGACCTCCTGACACATGCTGGGATGAACTGGGATGCCCACCACTGTGCTCAGCTCCCTGGGCAGGATGCTCAGCAAGGGCAACTGGGAAAGGCCCGGACACAGCTCTCTCCAAACCTCCCCCTTTCCTCCCCCATCTCTTTATTCCTGTTCACATTTCCCCCAGGCACACACAGACATCAGGACATGGCTGCTGCTCCCAAGAACCAGACAAAGGCAGGGAAGCAGGAGTCTGGCTGAGCACCTTCATTTTGGGAACTCCTCCCTCACCTTCGATCACAACACATGAAACTCTGCAAACCTCCCAGCAACAACACGAGGAACTCTTTCCAAACCCGTGCCTTCAGGCTTCCCCCAGATTTCTCTGAAGGTCCATGAGATCAGGCTGTGTTCCACAAGCTGAGTTTTACTGACACGTTCTGCTCAGAAAATGACCGAACCTGATAGCGCCGGCCCTCGCGGATGTATCGATCCCCAGCTCTGATAGTGCCTTGGCTCCAGGTGGATGAGGGCATGCAAAATGCAGATTGATTTTAGAAAGAGCTGCCAGGAAGAGCTGGGAGAGCTGCAGGGATGGCAGAGGCACCTGGTTCCCTCAGCGAGTGTTTGTCCTCAAACCTGATGTTGCCCACGAGCACAGGCGGGGCTGGGGGACAAAAATCCCACTGGCTGCCCCAGGGAGGGATGAGGTTGGGACAGCCAGGTGAGATGTGTGGCCTGAGCATCCCTTCTGGTGGTGGGGCCAAACGAGGAGGGAGTGGGTGATTTCACATGTCCTGTGGTTCCTGGTGGGGTAGGAGCATCCCCCTGCCCCTCCTCAGGCTCCCCCACATTCCTCACTGCGGCTTTGCTCCCACAGGTCCAGGAGCTGGACTTGATCCTTGTGGGGCCTTTCCAGCTCAGGATATCCTGTGACACAAAATTTGCCACCCCAAATTTCATTGAACCCCTCTCACTACCCAATTCCAGGCCCTGAGCTTTGCTTTCTGTTCCTTCCATGGATGTCACAGTCATTCCTGGGGGGATAATGGGCAGTGGAGGCAACATGAGCTCCAGGCTTTGGGAGCTGAAGCAGCACGAGCCACATTCCTCCTGCCACACACTCATCACGCTTCATTTGCACGTGCTAATTTCCAGGGCACACAGTAATTGTCGTGAGCAGGAATCCTGGAAGGCCCAGGTCTCCCTCCTGGCTTGACCAGAGCCAAGCCCTGCTCTCCATCCCCGGGATGCTGGGAATTCTGGGGCCTGGAGAACCACGGGGTGTGGGCACCAAAACCCCAAGGGAAACAACAACAGCAAAAAAAAAAAGCCCTGGCAAGTCGTTAAAAAATGTCTTGTGTTTCTTTCCTGCATGAGGGGAAACTATTTAAACTGGCACAAAATAAATTTAAGGAGCATATTCTTGGAATTACATAGAAAAATACCCCATACGTTTTGGCAGCAGCTAAACATATCCTTAATGGAATTCATATGGGGCCTGGAGTGATCACAATGTTTGGAGAGGAGCCAGATAGTAAGTAATTTAAACATCACAGGAAATTAAATTTTGGAATTCAATTTTGCATAAAGTTTTCTGTAATGAAAATGTCACACATAAATTATGAAGTCTGATTATATTCTTTTTTGACTTTTTAATAAAATAATAGAGGCACTTGACAGTCAAGAACAAATGCATATTTTATGTGAGGAGCATTACGTTAAACTAACGTCCTCTGGAAATAATGGAACAGATGTTAACACTGCTATATCAGTTATCAGGTGCTCTGTTAAACAGCTTCAAACACAAGTATTTATTAAAAATGCTAACGGGATTGTCTCTCAGGGCGATCTAATTGTGGGCTTAAAATGGAGATGTTTAATGTAATTAATTATATCTGCAGAATTATATAGTTAGGCCGTAATTTATTGGATATGTCCACATATAAATTATATGCTGTAATTAATTCAGTGCAGGCAGGGAGAACGACTTTGGTGAAAACACAAACTTGTTCGTAATGGAGAGATAAATCAAAACTACACCAAATTTCCCCTTCCTTTTGATGGAGGGGCTCAACGCTCTGACACCTTTTGGGGTGTCTCCCAAACTTCCTCCCCCCAGAGAGCTGTCGAGGCCCCAAATTGGGCTGAGGCCCTGGGAGAGAGAAAGCTGAGGGCCTGCCCCGTGGGGCTGGTGGTCCCTGGCGTGTGATAGACATTGGGGTGGGAATTGGGGTGGGAATTGTGGGGAATCGTGGTGGGAATGATGGTGGGAACGATGGTGGGAATAGGGATGGACATCGTGGTGGGAATGGTGATGAGGATTGTGGTGGACACCATGGTGGGCATCATGATGGGAATCATGGTGGATATTGTGGTAGGAATCGTGGGGAATCATGGTGGGAATGATGGTGGGAACAGTGATGGACATTGTGGTGGGAATCATAGTGGGCATTGTGGTGGACATCACAGGGAGCAGCCTGTCCAAATACACAAACCCAGCCCTGCAGGAGCAGGTTTAGGTCAGTAAAACTTTATTGATTATCAGTGAGGATGATTTTTTGGCCAAGGACACTCCTCTGCAGCCTTTCTCCAATAGCTCTTGGCTCCCTGGGTTTTCCAATATCCTGACAAAGTCCTTGGTGTCTCTCCCGCTGCCAGCAGGGGTGGGGTGGGTGTTTTGGCTGGGGGCAGCAGTCAGGGCTGGCTGGGACCACTGTCCTCCCCCTCCCTTTGGGCTCAGAGGGATGCAAAGCTCCAGCTCAGAACCATGAAAGGTAACAGGATGTAACCCCCTCCCCAGTGTTGGCTGTATCCCAAAAATTATCTTTGCGTGGAGCAGAGGGAGGGATATCTTCACTCCTAGCACGGAGATGTCAAAAAGCTGCACCCCTTTGATAGGGGATGTTAAAAAAAGCCCATCCCAACAGCCACAGGAACCTGCAGGAGCTGAAGGAGCCTCCAGGATGGTCGGAGCTGCCGGAGGGATGTGATGGGGGATGAGCCTAGTGCTTCCCTTGGCCTTCCTGGGGCCATTCCTGGTGCATTCCTGGCCCTAACAGACTCTGAAGGTGCAAAACACAGGCTGAAGTGAGTGAAGGAAATCAGGGATTTTGTGGTTTGTGCTCTTACGTTGCTCCTGGTTCTCTGTCTCTCCGTCCTGGGCAGGAGTGGGATGCAGGGATGGCCCAGGGACACCTGAAGCAGCAGCATTTGGGGGAACAGGGGCCATGTGGGGCTGTCCTGGGGAGCCCAGCCATGGCGACAGACCTCTGCTCCTCTTGGAGGTGTCTTGGACATGCTTTGACCCATCTTTTGGGTCAAAAAAATGGGGCATGGGGCTGCCCTCGGGGTACAGGGGCATCCCCAGGATGAAGTGACACCAAAAGGTGACAAATGCCCCTCCTGGGGTAGGTGGAAGACACGTTTTCCTCTTGTGGGAGGATCACAACCCTCTTCCTGCTCCCACAGCACAGCCACACCGGGTGCCCCCAGTTTGGGACTGGTGTTTGCTGAGGTGGAACTGGGACCATCCTCACACTGAATTCCTCCTGCCAGGGAAACCAAGGCCAAGGAGAAACGTGTGGCACATCCCTGGGACACATCCCCACTCCTGCAAGGAGGATCCACAGCTCCTGCAAAACCACGGCCACGAGGGCTTGGAAAAATACATTGGGATTTGTTTCCTTGGATTTAAATGGGTAAATTATTTGAATTTCTCCACCCCCAGGTGAATGATTTAGATGGCCTTGACCCCAGGCTGACTGCAGGGATTAATGTGGGATAATGATTGCTGAGGCTATCATTGCAGCAGGCATCATTAATTATCCTTATTGATTGGAGCTTTCAAAGATAAAGCATTATGCTGACTGGAAAATACCCTCTTCCTGCAAGGTCAAGGCTAAAATAGGGCAGCTAAATAATTGCATTAACAAACAAAGAAATAAAAATAACCTCTCGGAGAGCCGTGTAATTAAGATCCAATTACAGCTGGAGGAGCAGCCTTGCCTTGGGCAGGGTGGGATGTGGGATAGAGGATGAGGGAGAAGGTGGGATGGTTCCTGCTGGGCTCACCTGCGAGGGGCTGGGGGAAACCCTCTGGAAATACTCCTGGGATGTCAAATTAAAAAGGTCAGATGGACAAAATGATAGTTGGTCTCAAGTCCTCTTACATGACTTTTGGGCCTTATCGTGGGGTTTAAAGGTGTCCCGGGGATGTTCCTGTCCAGGGCTCCCACTCCCCTTTTCCCTCTGGCATTTCTGGCCACCGGGAGCACCCAGGTGACACTCGGCTGCTCTTTGCTCCCATGTTTGTCCTGCATCACCAGAGAAACTGTGGATGTCCCATCCCTGGAAGTGTTCAAGACCACGGTGGACAGGCCTTGGAGCAACCGGGGATAGTGGAAGGTGTCCCTGCCCAGGGCAGGGGTTGGAACAAGCTTTAAGGTCCCTTCCATCCCAAACCATTTAGAAATGCATCCATCCACAGACCAAGCTGCTGGCATTTCTTTCCCTTTCTAGAAGCAGCAGCCAGGGCAGACAGCAACATCTCCATGTCCTCAGGCATCCCCATCCCACCCTTAAAACCACCTTGGGTGGAAGGAGAGCAAACCTTGGCCTCTGCTTCTTTGGTGAAAGTGAAGATTCCCATCTTCTCCAACCCACGTGGGCTTTGGATACTCATCAATGTCTGGGGAGAGCCAGGAGAGCTGAAGCCCTAAAAATGCACATTATCTTGGTGCTATGAAAGGCCTAATAGTGGCTTTCATTTGGGTGCAGGTGACAGCTGGCCCTGCCACCCCACCAACTGCAGCCAGCACGGCACAGGCGGTTTGGGAAGCACCACTGTCTCTTGGAGGAATCTTTGCCTGAAGGTCTCGGTTTGTTTTCTGTTTTGTCATGTGCTCCGTTGCCTGATAGGATGTGATGGGATGTTGTGAAGTGCATCTGGAACTGAAACATTTTTTTGACATCCATTTAATTAGAATTATTTTAATTAAAACGTTTGTCATTAAGAAGCAGACGATCTGGCGTGCGATCCCGCTCTTCGTCGTCGGGAATCTTCAAACCAATAAAATAATTTATTTAAACGTGACTATCAACTTCCATTTAAGGAATTGCACGAGGCCGGTCTGTATCAGTAGGGAAGATCAATTCCCTTCATGGAGCTCCAAACATGGGGTTATTCATTCCTTACGTGAGTTCCATGAAAGCCAGATCCTGGGGGGTGTGAGCAGCCTCCTGCTGCCGGGGGGAGGCTTCCCAGGGGCAGAGCCAACTCCTTGGGATGTTGGAAAGGGATGGGAATCTTGCCACAGGGCATAGGGAGTTACTGGGGTGTTGGTGCTGCCCACCCCCGGGCAGGGACCTGCCCCATCCTCTGACACCCAGTGAGGAATCCTGCCCCTCTCCCTGGCACAATATTCAATTTATTCCACACCTAGACCCTTCCCCTGCAGAATTACACAGAGGATGTGACAGCAGGGCCGTGGGGTCACACCCTGGAAGGCTCAACCCTCTTTGGTTCCTCCAGTTGCAGGTCCAACGTCAAGGAATGAACGGAGGGAGCCAAAGGGGGTTCATTTCCAGCTGTCTTTTTTTCCCAAGGTGCTCCAGAAGAGCTGGAAGATGGATGTGCAGTGGTGATGCCAGGAGTAACCAGGGCTGGATCCTGCTCCTGTGCTGCCACGGGAATCACTGGCTTGGACTGGGAATAGCAGGAGCTGTGCTGGCCACGGGCCAGTGCCCACGGCAGGGTGGCATCGGCACAGTGCCCGCCCTGACAGCTTCATTAGCCAGAGGCCAATCTTTGCAGAGCTAGAGTTGTCACGTTGGGTAATTAATACATCCCCCAGATATGCAGACTCACTGGGATTTTAGGGCAGAATAACCCTGTGAGCAGCACAGGGAGAGCTGAGAGGGGAAAACCTGAGGAATTGTGCAGTTCTTCAGAGTTATCCCTCATAATAGGTTGCAAGGGGGGGGGGGGGAATGTGAAAAGGCAACTGTAGGAGCAGAAAGAGTTTGCATTGTTGTTCACCCTGTGAAAAGCAAGGTGCAGGATGTAAAGCACCGGGGGAAAGCTGCCAACAATAGGCCCCATGGCAACAACAACTTCTAAGGGGGAGCGGGTGAAGCGTGGCAGCTGCAGATCCCAGTGCCCACCCTTGATGTCGGCAGCCCCCTGCTGCCCTCCAGACAAAGGCAGCTCCTTCCTCCCACCACAATGCTCCTGGCACCTTGGGGCTGGCAAATGGTACGGCTACACCCCTGCACCCTGAGACCCTGCACCCTGACACTGCTACACCCTGACACAGCTACACCCTGACACTGCTACACCCTGACACAGCTACACCCCAACGCTGCCACAGCCCTGCACCCTGAGACCCTGCACCCCAACACTGCTACACCCTGACACAGCTACACCCCTGCACCGTGACACTGCTACACCCCTGCACCCTGACACTGCTACACCCTGACACAGCTACACCCTGACACTGCTACACCCTGACACAGCTACATCCCTGCACCGACACCCTGCATCCCCAAACTGCTACACCCCGACACTGCGACACCCCTGCACCCCGACACCCTGCACCCCAAAACTGCTACACCCTGACACAGCTACACCCCTGCGCCCTGACACCCTGCACCCCCAAACTGCTACAACCTGACACTGCTACATCCCTGCACCCTGACACCCTGCACCCCGACACTGCTACACCCCTACATGGCTGTAGTCCTGCACCCCAATCCCCTACACCCCAATGCCCTGCATCCCAACACCCTGCACCCCAAAACTGCTACACCCTTGTACCCCAACACTGCTGCACCCCTTCACCCCAGCCCCCCGCATCCCAAAACTGCTGCACCCTTGTACCCCAACCCCCTGCACCCCAGCATCTGCAGGGTGAAGGCTGAGGGGTGGAAGGGGCAGGAGGAGGGCCCTGCAGGGTGTCGGGGTAACCGGCGAGTCCATCGGGGTCTCATCCCGGTTGGCACGGACAGGGTTGGCACCCCGGGGACGTCTCCTGCATCATCCCATGCAAAAGCAGGATGGATTCCCTGCCTGTCCCCTCCCCACCGCTGGCTCCTCCGCTGCCCTCGCCCTGTGGGAGCTATTTTTAGCTTTTGGGGCACTGCTGGTGCCTCTCCCCTCCTTTGTCCCCGAGCACAAACCACCGGGTTCAAACCGCATTTCCCTCGTTGCATTAGCGAGAACCAGAGTAATTTTGTCTCCATTTTTACATGCAAAGGTCACCATTAAAAAGTCATAATTCAGTGCTGCTCCCAGGGCTGGGTCCTGGCGCTGTCATTAGAGCAGAATTTAAGGAGGTTCTGCCTGAAACAAGTCGGTATTTTTAGCTGAGAGTGTCGGGAGAGGGAGCGGGGGGTGCGTGGGGAGATAACGGCACGGTTCAGATTTCTGCCTTTACGCTCCCTGTCACATTAAAAAAAATAAATCATAATTTTGATTTTCCACGTCCCTGAGGGAGAGATTGACAAGAGCATCCAGTCCTCATAATTGGATCATTCCTCTGGGAAAGTTGGCTCCTCCGTTGAAATCCTTACATGCTCTAAGGAAAATTGCTCTCAACGTTATTGAAAATGTTTTAGGAGACTGAAGGTTCTGGGGCCTTTCCAATTCAAGTGCTCTAGTCGGTCATGCCAAAGGAAGACAATAATGGGAACCAAATCTGGAGAGCATCACACTTAATTGGAGCCCAATCCTGCGAGCCCGGAAGGCGCGTGTTCCCTGCAAGGGCTCCCAACCCTCCTTTGGTGGGGACTTGCAGGAAGGAGCCATTCGGACACGTTCCAAAATAGATGCCTGAAATAAATTATTTAGAATCTTTGGGTTTTGGTTGTTGGTTTTTTTTGATAATGAAAAATTCAAGTGTTTTGACATGGGTAAGTGCTGCAGGGCTGGGCTGCAAGAGGCCAGGACGAAGCCAGTCCTGCACAAACTGTTTTCCTGCTGCTGTGGGGCCGTGAGGATTTTGGAGACAAACTTTTGGGATGTGTTTGAGCAGCTGTTTTCAGCCCCTGTTTGCGTGGGGTGGATGGTGAGGTGTCTTGTAGAGATTCTCTGTCTTCCTCAATCTCCACCTAAAGGAGGCTGGAGCCAGGTGCGGGTCGGGGACAAGGACAAGGACGAGAAATGCCCTCAAGTTGCACCAGAAAAGGTTCAGGTTGGATATTGGGAAAATTTCTTCATGGGAAGGATTGTCCAGCCTTGACACAGGGCAGGGGTGGATCCCCATCCCTGGGGGGATTTAACAGCCCTGTGGATGTGGCACTTGGGGACATGGGTCAGTGCTGGGGAAGGGTTGGACTCAGTGATATCAGAGGACTTTTCCAACCTAAAGGATCCTAAAGGAGTCAGAGGGATCGTAGTCAGAGGCCGAGGCTGGTGGGTGGCAGGAGGTTGTGTGGCAGCAGAGAGGGTGGAGAAGTTGACTCCTCATTCCTGCCATACAAATTACTGCACGTTTTTGATTGAAACTTGGCCTCACATGGAATTTGCCAACAGCAGAGATACTAAAGATGGGAATTTTTCATAAGGCCAGGCCAGAGGGGGGCTCTGAGGAGAAGACACTGCTCAGAGCAGACGCCGTCTGTCAGCACCTGGAGGGTGGTGGGCACCAGGGAGGGTGATGCTGGACATTTTCCATCATCTCACGTGCAAACCAGGGTGCCCTGCACCCACGGCACAGGCAGCAGCTTTTACCCAGCTCATTCGTGGAGGATGGGCCTGAAAAAGAAGATTTTTTTCTGAGACAGAGTCTTCCCTGCCTTCCACAGAAATTAATTGCACAGTTTAATAAACTAACAGGTGGTTCCACTTCAGACAGAGCAGATGTTACCCTGAATGAGCCGAGTCCCCCCTCGCCATCCCTTCGTCCCCCAGCTATTTTTCCTTTATACCTTCCCCTTTCTCTTCACCTCTTCCCTTTCCCCTGCTCTTCTCTCCCTGATTTATGAGCAGCTACAATATGAGACGTTTTGTCTGGGCCATATGAATATTGATGATGGGCTCGTGTTGATTTTAGCTGCATTCATAACTTTCTGTGCTTCCCGGAGTCACCCTTCTCTCAGGCACCGGCGACGCTCCCGCGTCCCGATTTATTTCACGGAGCACATTTTCGGGAGGCAGCTCCATTTGTTAAACCTGCCTCTGGCCTGCACATTTGTCTTCGATTACCTTCCAAGGAGAAGACGATAAGTACTTACACAAACCTACGCAGAAATTAAACACACAAAACAAATGAGCCTGGCGTGTTCACATTCTTTCATTTCCAGTGATAATGCCCGGGAGGAAACGCTCGTGTGACCGCAGATGGAGGATGGGTTTGAGAGCCCCAGGAGGATCGGGGCTGCCCTCTTTTAGAGGAAAGCTCTCTCCTACTTCCCATCTGGAGAGAAAAAACGATAGCACTGCTAATGGCTGGGGCATGGCAGGGCACCAAAGGGAAGGAGGAGGTAGCTGGGGATGGAGGGGAGACTGGAAAATAATAATGGGAAATGTTTTGATAAGAAGCGTTGTGGTCTTAGACAAATATTCAAAACCTTCTGGAGCCCATTTATCCCAGGATTGAACCCAGATGACAGCAAGCTGCTCGCAGGGGCTGGAATGTGCCTCCAACAGACACCCAGGCTGGGGACCCTGGGGGACCGTGGGCTGGGGGCACCCACAGTCCTGGGGGGGGTCACCCAGTGCCCCAAACACCCCTATCCAACCACAGCTGGGACTCCTGTACACTTGGGACCTTCCTGAGGTCACTCAAATCCCTTCTTTCAACAAAGGAGGAGGCTTCCAATGAGGGCACAGTCCTGGAAATCGTGGAAAAGCACCTTGAGCTTTTCAAAGGTTGGAGAGGGCAGGTCCCTGCCCACCCCACCCCAAAAGCTAAAAGCAGCCTGGCTCATCCCTGTGCCCTGGAGAACGCCTAAAAGAGACCAGCTCTGCCTTGGCCACTCTTTCTCTAGGAGGAGCCACCATTTAAACTTCCTTTGCATCCTTCCTAAGCTGCTTTGGATGTTCAGTGACAATAAAAAGTGTTGAACGCTAATCACTAATCACTGACTGCAAGCTTTAAATGTGATCCTTGTGACACTTGGGGACATGGGTTAGTAGTGGGCTTAATACTGCTGGGGCAATGGTTGGACTCGATCATAGGGGGCTTTGGCAACTAAAGAATTCCATGATTTTGTGGTTCCTTGGGCTGGTGTCAGCCCTGGGGCCCGGGCTGGTTGCACAACCAGCACATTGGCTGATGCTGAGCAGCTCCTGGAGAGCATTGATAGCGATCGGCAGCAGCAGAAATGAACTTGGGATGTGCAATTCCCATCCAGCAGGAATTATCTTCAAAGTCCTACTGGGGTGCTTTTTGGACGACAGCGCAGTTTTCCCTGCTGTAAACGGGATGTGAAAGAATTAACTGAAGTTGGAATGTTATTGTTTGTGTCAGACTCTGTTAACCACGTTAAAACTATATATAATACTTCAATTTCCTATGTCAAAACTCTCTAATGGGCAATATTCCGAAATCAAAGTCTTATGGAGCGGTTAATCTTCTGCACGGACAACGCCAAGTTTAAATCCAGTCCAAATGCCACTTCTCAGTCACAGCTTTAAAGGATTATAAATGATTATAATGGTATTTGTCTACTTGCCTGATACATAAGTTCATGTCAATGTTATCTTGCAAACTGACATTCGGTTTCATCTCTGAGGTGAGAGAATAAACTGTTGACGACCGGCTTCAGAGAGGAAAATGGATTAGCCATAATGTAATTAGAGCTCTATTCACAAATGATTATTTTGGGCCAGCGCACAAACGGCGGCGATAAGGACGCGCTGGGCAGAGCGGGGTGGGGGAGGCTGTGGCTGGATTTGCTCCTCACTCTGCACAGGGTGAGGGGCTCCCTGGGAGCAGCTCCTGTTTGAGACCCGCACAATGTTTGTGGAGGGCACAAAGGCCTTTGGATTTCCATGGGTTTGGAGTGTGTGTTAATGGTGGCCAAGGTTTGCTGACATGCCTTCTCCAACCATGATCCCGCCCTCATCAGAGAGATTCACTGTTTTGGTGCCTCTCTTTTTCCTGGGCCCTGCCCCAACACACCAGTGCCAACACCAACAGCATCAATGGCAATGCCAATATCAATGCCATGGTCAATGGCACCACCAACACCAATGTCAATGCCATTGCCAGTGACAACATCAATGCCATGGTCAATAGCACCACCAACACCAGTGCCACCACCAATGTCAACTCATTTCAATATCAACACCAATGTCAATGCCATTGCCAATGCCAATATCAATGGTATGATCAATGCCACCACCAACACCGGTGCCAGAAAGAACACCAATGTCAATCCAACACCAATTTCAATATCAACATCAACGTCAATGCCAACATCAACACCAATGCCAATGCCATTCCCAATGTCAACATCAATGCCAACACCAATGCCCATGTCAATGCCAATGCCAACACCAGCTTGGTGGCCTCGTCCAACTCTTGAGTTTGAACTTCTTCAGCACTCCAAACCCAAGATAACCAAAACTACTGTGGATCTTCCATGCTGTCTCTGTGACTCTTTAGCTCTTAAAAATAAATGAAAGAATGAGGCTTGTCCCTAAGGATGAAGGAACAATGGGAACAATGGGAAGCAGCGATAGTTTAATGGAAATAAATAAATTAATCTGCATGCACTGGTGCTCATACAAATGCTTTGTGAACAGCATGAAAGGTTTTGCATTATTTAAAAAAAAAAAGCACCCCAAACTATTTTCTTTGGCATTATAAATTCAATTTAATTTAAGCAACATGATAAATAATGGCAAATTGAACTTTATATTCATGAACACATATTATGCATTCATTTAATACAATTGTTACTGCTGTGGTTTAAAGATAGACCCTTCTGACATGATGTTATTCTTTAATGTGTCAATTCAGAAATAATGACCCGTGGTTTGTCTGGCCTGGGGGTGCCAGTGCCATGAAGTGGGGTGAGGCCTCGACACCAGTTTGGTGACGGCAGAGCCGAGCTGTGGAAGAGCTGCCTTCCCATCCCCTGGCTCTGAGTGAAGACCCACGTGTGGGAAACTACAGGGGAATTATGGAGATTATTTTCTGAAGACAATGCAAACTCTGAGGCATGAATGTCACTCCAGCAAAGCTCCTTCTCCTTGGCAGCAGGATAATGGCAGACCCAGCCCGGGGAGCTCCGGGGAGCGGCCGAGAAACCGCCAAGACATCTTGTTTTGGGGACTGGATTGTTCTGCCAAGTCCTCCTTATCCCTCAGCAAGGGGAGCCTCAAGGACAGGGCTGAGGGTTCCTCCCTATCCCCTCCCCACTGACACGAGCGTCCCTGTCACAGAGCCACCAAAGCAGGTGGCATCTGCAAATCCAATATTCACCTGCCACAAAGGATATTGAGACACCCACTCGTTCCCGTGATTAATGGTGTCCATCACACCGGCTTTTAATGGAAGTGGATTTATAAAAATTGTTTAAATCATGATGGGGATGAAATATAGCTGTGGAAACAGCAGAAATGCAAGTTACAGATGAAAAGTCTGTGGGTTTACTTTGGGTTTTTTCACACAGACAGAGCCAAGGAGAGGTTGTGACTGTTGGAAAAGGATGCACAGTCCTGAACGCAGCCCCAGCTTCAGCCTTGGGCTGAGATTTTCTGCAGAGACTTTGTCAGAAAAGCAACAGCAGTTACTTAGAGAAACGTCTCCTCTTCTTGCTGGATACCCCTTAAATTTAGAATCATTTCAGATGGACAAATTAAAAAGTACATTTGAGATAAAATACATAGTCAGGCGTAGATTTAAACTCCAGATCTAACTCCAAAACCACTTGCAGTTTGACAGGGCACAATGATTTACTGTGCTCATGATTATATCCTGTAGGTAGCAGCTCTGCAAGTGGGAAATAATTCAGTCAGGGATGTGGAAAAGGAATAACCTTTCTTCTGAATGGAGGACTTCAAGGGGAGCAGCAAAAGCTGAAGCCCCTCAATTGCCAGCACATGAAGGGGGCTTACAAAAAGAAAGGGAGAGTGACTTTTTACACTGGCAGGTAGAGATAGGACAAGGGGGAAGGGTTTTCAGCCAAAGGAGGAGAGATTTAGATTAGATATTAGAAAGAAATCCTTTACAGTGAGGGTGGGGAGGCCCTGGCACAGGGTGCCCAGAGAAGCTGTGGCTGCCCCTGGATCCCTGGGAGTGTCCAAGGCCAGGCTGGAGCAGCCTGGGACAGTGGGAGGTGTCCCTGCCCATGGCAGGGGTGGCACTGGATGGGCTTTAAGTTCCCTTAAGTTCGCAGGGCATTGTGGGATTCAGTGATTCCAAGCAATTCCAGCAGCAGTTCCACTGGAGGCTGCTCTGTGAGGATGGAGGTGCAGGTCCCCATCCCACCCTGGTCAGACTGTAGGGCATTCTACAATTAACCAGCAGCAGTGAAGGGTGGCGATGATGACGACGACGATGTGCACTGGGGATCCTGACCCTTAATTTATAATCATTTCCTCTTGTGCTCGGTGAAAACGATATAACCACACATAAAACAAACTCTCCCACCCCCTTCCTCTGCACACGAGGAAACTTTCTCTGAAGGCCCTTCATAAACACCCCGTCTCACCTTCTCGGATTTAATTATAAAAATACTTGAAACACAATAGTCCTTCACATCCAGGTCTCATTTTCTAATTGAGTTTTGATACGGATATGCACCCAGGAGACCCTCGGCTGATGCACGCACCAGATGGAGGGACTGAGCCCTCTGTGCTCCCTCCCTGAAGGAAAGGCACAGCAGGAGGATGTGCCACATGTCCGGGCTCATCTCTCCATCCCCTCCTGCCCAGGGACACCGAGCTTGCTCCGAAATGTCCCCTCAGTGGGGAGCTGGGGTTCCTGGGAACCTGCTCCTCCCTGGGCAGGATGTACTTAGGCCTTTGTGAGCGACCTGTCACCGACACTTCCCTGGCCAGTTGGATTACACGAGCAGAATTAATTCTGAAGAAGGGTTTAAACGCTAAATTAGAGGCCGAGGCCTGCGCGGCCGACGCGCCGGCGCGGGGCTGGTGGGCAGGCCGTCAAGGCAGGGATGACACCCCAGTGATGAATTACTGGCTCCTATAACATTGCCCAGCTGGAGTGGCTGGAGCAGGCCTTAATTTACTATTTATAAACCCCCTCCAGCTGTATTTTGCCTGGCAGAGCAGCTGGCTCGTTGTGGGAGTGTGAAGGAGGGGATGTTAACAGGTTGGCTGGCCGCACGCCGGGGAGCGTTTTCTGGGGGCTGCGCATGGGAAGGGGTTCACGCGCAGGACGGGGCTGAAAATCCTCCTCCAGCCAGGAAACCCCCCGGGGCCAGGCTGGCAAGGAGGATCTGGGTGTTTACTCGTTAAAAGATGACACAACCCCAATGATTGCTGGTGAGAAAACAGCTCTGAAAGGCAGAGCCGAGGGCTGCTCACAGCCTGTTCCCACCATGGGAAGTGGGGAAGCCCCTCATTTTTACCTTTCCACCCTCACTGTCCTGCTGAACCCCAGCCTGGGCAGCCCCTCAGCTCCTCACCCCTGTAACACCCATCCCTGGCAGGGTGGGCTGCAGCCCTAGGGGAGGATGTGCCAGGACTCACAGAACCTCAGCTGCCCCACCGGGGAACAAAAAACCCAGAGAAACAGCAAAGCCCAGCACAAACAGAGGCTTGTACCACCCACACACCTTCCCCAGGTCAGAACCGTCCCAGGGTTTCTGTAATTCTCGTGCTTTGTGCTGGGTGACACATCCCACCCTCAGCATAGGCTTCTCCCGCCGCTACTAATGCAAACATTTAATTTTGATGATTTATAGCGCAGCTATAAAAAAAAAATCTCTGGATTACACTTTGGAGTCAAGGTCTCAGCTCGAGAGCACATTTTTATAGAGTCAGCATCTCTGTTTTGAAAAGTTATACTTCAATATTAAATATGCCTTTTTTTCAGCAAGTGAATAAAATCCCTTTAGACCAGATAATAAACTCATTTTTTCTGAGCTGGTTATTGTTTCTAGCCTGGATCATATCCTGAAGCCTTCAAGGCTGCTCTTTAGCCTCTCTGATTAGGAATTTTGCCTTAAGCCCCTCTCAGGCACGTGGTGGAGCAGACACAGATCCACAAACCAAAATTTCCCTCATACAGGCTCCATTCTTCAGTGCAACATGGTTTGCAGAAGAAACTTCCCATAGTCAGTTAGTTCTCTCTGCTCCCACTCTGTGGCTAAGCCTGGACCTAAACCCTGCCCAGGCCAAGGGGCAGCAGAGAGATGGAGTCATGGCTTGTAGGGACAGGTTTGGGCTGGGTTGAGCACGTTGATGCATCTGCTGATGTTCATCCTTGTCTTTGTGTCTGTCCTGGTGTATCTTGTGCCCTGTGCATCCCCATCCCGTCCTCATCCCATCACCATCTCCGATGCACCTCTGGGAAAACCCTCATCCCATCCCTATCCCGTGTTCATTCCATTCCTCCCTGCCCAATCCTTCCCCATCCCATCCCTGTCCCTGTCCCATCCTCATCCCACCCCCTGCCCAATCCTTCCCCATCCCATCCCTGTCCCTGTCCCATCCTCATCTCACCCCCTGCCCAATCCTTCCCATCCCATCCCTGTCCCTGTCCCATCCTCATCTCACCCCCTGCCCAATCCTTCCCATCCCATCCATGTGGTGCCTGGTAGCAGAGCTGGGCTGGGAATGGGGCTGGGCTCCATCCCAAAGCTCACCTTGGGGCAGGAGCAGGATCAGGCCCTGTCCCTGGGCACTGGGGGGTGGCTGCAGGGAGAAGATGCCCCTGGTGAGGGAGTTGATGGTACCAGTCGCTGCAGAAGCCGAGCCAGTGTCACGGTGTGGATGAAGCTGCTGGTGAGGAGCTGTACAATCAAACACCACTTGTGCCTTTAAAGACGCTCAAGTGCTTTATGTTTTCAGAGCTCTCAGAATTACCCCATAATCTTATTTATTTTCTAATACAAGTTTCAGTGGAAAAGGGTATCACAAGATAAATAGAAATTAACTGATTATAAGGATTGTTGTTCCTTAAGTACATATTTATCAGGCCATTTGCTCATTTTCTTCTAATATCTTGACATAAGAGTGTCAAATTAAACACTACCCAGATTATGATAATTCTCAGCACTTTTGTAGCTTTCCTATCTGATTTGCAAAGCTTTTTTCTCTGCAAATGCACTTGAAGTTGGGGCTTTATGGGGCTTGATAGAATTAATTTCAGGATTAATAAGCCGCGTGTGAACCATTTAGTGAAATCTCTGCAGCATCCCAGCCTTGAATAGGGAATAGATTCCCAGCACCAAAGAGCGCTTTAATTAATTTGTCTAATTAATTGAGGGGAAACGGCAGGTTTTTTCTTCGCTGCAAATGGGTTGATGCGAGCTGGGCTGGAGGGGGTGCAGCCCCTGCACTCGGGGTTATCTGGGGGGGTTTAGCGGGCCATGAAACCCGACGTGTGGCTCTGCAATTCCCTTGGCCATTGCAGTCCGTCCTGCCCAGCCCGTCCTTATCTTGTCATCCCCGGTGTCATTAGCAATGTTTGAATGCATTAGTGACCCAAGGCAGGGCTGGCGGCAGCGATTAGAGCTCGGGGCTGGCCTGAGTGCTGTTTGAAATATTGGAATTGTTCTGCTCCCCTCTCTCCCGGTGCTGCTCCGAGGGGAGAGTGCCTCCCCCGTGTTATCACAGGCCATCACTTCCACAATTAACCTCCTATTAAGTGGGCTCCGGCCCCACGGTGTGCAGTGAAACGGGACACGCGGTGCAAGGGCTGTTTGCACAAGGAATGCCCTTGGGGAAGCGGCGGCTGATCCCCCTCACGGCTCCTTAACAGCTGCTTCTGCTGCTCCCAGGACATTATATTATATTAATTGTATTATATATATATATAATATTTACACACATGGGCACCTCCAAGTGCACGACAATTCCATGGCCACAAGGTCCCCATGACCAGCCTGGCGTGGTCACGAAGGGAAGCAAAAAAAGGGGCTCCCTGCTGGACACATCCAGCCCTGCTGCAGCATCCAAGCAGCTGGAGCAACACCTTTAAGGGATGTCACAGCGGCAGGAGGAGGCACAAAGAGCTGGGCAGGGGTGAGAGCTGTGTGACACCCCCAGGAAAAGGCTGGAGGGATCGCTGGCCCAAAACCAGAACCCCCTGGACTGTGTGAGGGGTGATTTGCTGCAGAACAGAGTTCGTGGGGCTCTCTGTGCTGTGAACAAAGAGCTGCGTGTGCCCACAGGGGGCAGGGGGAGCAGCCCTGGGGGCCTTGTCAAATTTATGGGAGGGATTCTGTGCTGAGGTTGCCTATGAACACAGAATTTTTTTCACCCTGAACTTGAACTGAAATCCCTTAAGTAGGAATTGCTGCCACTTTCCTGGCTCCCACGGCAAATTAAATCAAATACTCGGGCAATTAGTACAATCATCATGTCAAGGGAACAGCCTGGAGATACAGTAAACACACCGTGTGTCTGATAGAGCTGAAAAATCTTTATAGTCCAGATATTTTACACGGAGCCCCATTGATTTCCCGTCACTGGTTTTTATATCAGTGGATGTAACACCGGCCCAGCAGCAAATACAATAAATACCAGCAGCCATAGATCCGAGTGGCATCCAGCAGACACGGGGCAGTAACTCACTCCACAGCCTCCTCACAAATAAATCACCCTCAAAACAAAATCCCAGGGACAACCTGAGCCCTCGCTGCCATGGGAATTCCCTGGGGAATTCCAGCCCCTGGCTCTCCTACTCAGCCAAGAACTTGCTTTGCTCCTTCCATTAAATTTGGCAAATATGTTGGAGCCTTTCAGCTGCCAGTCCTGACAGCAAAGGGACAAATTCACCCATGGAAAACAGATTAACCCATGGATCACCTGGGTCTCCTGGAAACTTTGGTAAGACCAGGTAGGAAAAGCTCAAAAAATGTGCAGAAACATTTTGTGCTCTGAGTGGGGCTGATGGAAGTGGCAGGAGGAGATGGGAAGGAGGAATGGGAAGGATGGAATTAAAAAAAATATTCATATGTAATGAGGAGGAAGAGAGAGAAGAAGAAGGAGGAGGAGAAAATAGGTAGAAAAGAGGAAGATGAGGAAGAAGAAGAAAAAGAAGGAGAGGAGAAGGAGGAAGAGAAGATAATACATGATGCACATATATGATATACCTATATATATAAATATATATGAAATATAGAATCATAGAATGGTTAAGGTTAGAAAAGACCTTTAAAATCATCAAGTCCAACCATTAACCCAACACTGACAGATGCAGATAATGATGTATTTAAATATTTAGTTGCTGCCATGGTGGTATATTTTAGCTGAGTGAGTTTAAAGCCTCCCCATTCAGCGTTTCATGTAATCTCCTGTAACATTTCAGATGTTGCAGATGTGTCCCTGGAGCTGATACTGGAGCTCCCACAGTTTCCTGCAGCTGTGCTTGGAAGTTGCTTTTTCCAATTGATTTTTTTAGCTAATTTAAAATAACAACACCACCAGCCCATGTGCTGAATTCAGTACAAATGTGCATACTTGAAAACGGGGTTCGAGCAAGTTGAACTAGAGATATTTCTTGAGCCTGCCTGCAGGAAAAAAATCAAACCAGATCAATCCTAACTTAATTGGAGGCCACAAACCAACTTCCCTGTTCGCTGCTTGGCTGTGAGGAGGAGGAGAGGCAGGATTTACAAACAGGATTTAGGGCAGGGAGCCTCAGAAGCCTGTTGCAGAGCAAGAAATTAGAACTTTTGCTGCTTTAGAAGCCCAGTGGCTGCAATGGTCCCAGGGCTGGGGAGGGATTGTCAGAGCCAGTCGCTGTTCCAGGGCTGTGCCAGAAACCCTGAAGCCCTGGAAGCCCTGTGGGAGTGCAGGGGGTTGTTTGGATCACATCAATGCCTGCAGGTCTCCTTTGAGCCCTATTTGCTGTGCAGCCCCTGGGAATTGGGTGCTGGATCGATGGGTCAATCCTGCCCATCCAGCTGTGCCTCTGGACGAGCATCTCAGGATCCCTGGGGGGCTCTGAGCCAGGCTTTGCACCCCGTGAGGGTTCTGCATGAGGGACCAGAAATGCCCTTTGCAGTGTCCCAGCTCCACATCCAGGCCAGGGGCAGGACCAGGGAATGGCTCCCTCCCCTCTCCTCAGGAACTTCGGGTGTTTTCTTTGCCAGCTCTCCTGAATGTGGGAGGTTTCCCGCAAGTGTTTTATCCACACCTGCAGGGAGGGAGGTCGATCCTCTCTGGATCCTCCAGCTGTGGCTGCAGCAGGGAAACAACACTGGGGCTGCTGGGCACGGACAGTGAGTTCATTTCCTCCCCAAAATCAACCCAAACACAGATTCCAGGTGTGGGGGGTGAAAACCTGAGCCCACGTGGCAAAACCTTCCACACTCCGATGGTTGTGGAGCAAGAGGTGGGACAAGGTTTCTCCTTGTCCATGAAACTGCTGTTTGAAATGGGATTCACAATGTAAATGCAAAACCCAACAGGCATGGGGAGAAAAAAAAATAAATAAAACAACAAATAAAAATCGTATTAGTGCTGGAAATTCAACTTTCTACTTTCCTTCCTCTCCCAGAATTTAATAAACCCTCAGCCGGTCCCGGCGGCGCTGGAGCCACACAAGCCCCAAGCAAGGGACCTGTGCACGGTGCAGACACCACTGCAAGGCTTTATTAAACCCAGTCCCAGGGAAAAAAGTGTATTCCTGCAAAACTGGAGACACAGAAGCCACAAACAATGTGCCTCCAGCAGTGAGGGTTTTTTTTTTTAACAAGTCACAGCTCTCAGGGAAAGGGAGAGGAGTGACTCAGGCTGGGGGAGGCAGAGACCAGGGGAAACGTCTCTGCCTGCTCCCAGGAATGGCCAAAAATCAGAGAGCAGCCCAACAGGGGGGATATTGGCGATGCCAAAATTCAGGTTTAAAAGAAGAAACTCCCCTTTCTTTGTCCCTTTTGGGGAATTAAATGACTCTTTTTTAATAAAATTTTAGAGTCAAACTAGTACAGGTGGTTCTGAGGGTTTAAAGGGGCGTGTGTTCTCCTGCAGCCACACTGGGATGGGCTTAGGGGCTTTGGGGGCTTGAGAGTAGATTTGGGTGGGGTTAGAGTTCAAGTTTGGTTTGGGGTTTGGTTTGGGTTTGCAGAGGAGTTTCAGGTTTGGTTGGGTTCGAGTTCAGGCTCAGGTTTGGGTTTGGGGTGAATTCATGTTTGAGGTGCAGTTGGGTTCAGGTTCAGGTTCAGATTCAGGTTCAGGTTCATGTCCAGGTTCAGGTTTTGTTTGGGTTCAGGTTCAGTTTGGAGTTTGGGGGTTGGGTTTGAGTTCCCGTTCAGGTTTTGGGTTGAGATCACGTTGGGGTTTCAGCCCAAGTGTGAGTTTGGGATGGGGGTCCAGGGCCCTCCCTGAGCCACCCCCAGCTCGGGAGGGTCTGAGGCAGGGGGTGGTGCTGAGGGAGGGGCTGAGGACCCAAATCCCAGCAGGATAAAGGTGTTTGCTTGCATCCGAGCAGGACTTTGCCAGGGCCCTTCTGAAGCACTGCCTGTCAGAAGATGACTTTTCTAAATGACTTTTCTAACTTCTCTTTTGGCTCACGTTGCCAATTGGTTCATTTCCAGGTACCAGCAAGAATGGAAATATGGAATGAATCAACTTTTTCCACGTTTTTTTTTTTTAGCAGCCCTTTTATGAAGAACAGATTTTTCCATAGAGGAAATTAAAAAGTACATAAAACTGAGAAATCGTGGTGTTGTTGAGAACAGCATCAGCTTTCAGTGTCACTTTGTAACTGGCAGCACAGAGAGGATTCGAGTGGCATTAATAGAAAGTACAAAGTTTGTTCCAATTAGCTCCGTTTTTCTTTCAGAACAGGGATTATCATAAATCCCTGAAATAACATTTGTCTAAGAGAGATGTGTATCATTCCTTCAGAAATCTTTTATGTCTGTTTTTAAATTACACTTCCTTGTAAAAACGACTATACATTGATTTAATAAATACACTTGATTTGTGTCTATTGCTTAAATTAAAAAAAGCCACGACACAACTCCCATTTCCTGTACAAGACTCTCAAAGAGGTTTTTTTTCTGCAGTAAATTCTGCAGGAAGGCCCTTGACAAGTCGCTCTGTGCATGGGCACGTTAGAGAAGGAGAAATAAAGGAGTTGCATTAGGAACTGGGTGGTGTTTCTTTTTGACCATCTCCTGAGATAATCTCCCTTCTCGGTGCGTCTGTACATGTGGCAGGGCCTGGAATTTGGTGGGGGTGAGGTGTCCCCAAGCTTTCCTAAACATGCCCATTCCTTCCAGAAAACTTTGAAGTTTAGAGGAACTTGGACCCAAATCTCATCAAACCCTTATAACTCATAGAATGTTAGAAACCTCGTCAACTTTCTGAGCTGTACGTGAGCCCACCCCAAAGGCACTGTTCACTTCCAGGGCAGTTCTTGGTCACTTTGGATGCAGGACCTGACCTGGCCTTGCAGAGGGAGAGGAGAAACCCACCGGAGGGCTGGAGCCTCAGGAGCAGCTGAGGGAGCTGGGGGGGCTCAGCCTGGAGAAAAGGAGGCTCAGGGGGCACCTGGAATTCTCTCCAGTCCCTGACAGGAGGGGGGAGCTGGGGGGGATCATGTTCTGCTCCCAGGGAACAAGGGACAGGAGGAGAGGGAACCGCCTCAGGCTGTGCCAGGGGAGGCTCAGGGTGGATATTGGGGAAATTCCTTCATGGAAAGGGTTATCCAGGCCTGGCACAGGTGGAGTCCCCATCCCTGGAGGGGTTTGACAGCCCTGTGGATGTGGCACTTGGGGACATGGGGCAGTGGTGGCCTTGGCAGTGCTGGGGATGGTCGGTGTCAGTCCTGGAGGGCTTTTCCAACCTCAGCAACTCTGTGATTCTGTGAAGGGTTGATCACAACCAGATCCCAGCCCCTGGCTCCAGGACGGCCATGGAGCTGGGTAAGGCCTGTCCCCTGGGGTGAGAGTCACTTCTGGGCATCCCCAAAGCCAACAGGAGTTGTAAAAATCCAGGTCCTCGTGTACCAATAAAGGCAGCACCTTCACCAGAGATGCTCTGTAAATTTGAATTATCTCGAGCTGGTGTTGTGCCTCGTGACTGTGTCCCCTGGAATCCAGGCTAATCCCAGCAGCTCATTTACAGGAGCACCTCAAAACATTTGTCCTCCCCTTGGCAGCGTGACACAGGCCTTGGCTCTCCGTGCCTCAGCAATGAAGGTTTCCCAAAGCAGAGGAGCTGCAGCACAGTCTGTGAGTGCAGCTCATCGTGGCCCCGTGAAATGCAAATTACAGGACAGGCTGAGCCGTGTTTTAGTGTCACTGTCACATTAAATATCTGTTTCTTCGAGTCAGTAAATGACAGAGTCATAAAGTGCACTGGGGCAGTGGTCTGAGGTGGTTTTGATGCCTAATGTGATATTGGAAATAAACCACACGCATTTAGCACTAATTACACACAAGCTCTGATAACAGATTTATTTTACAAGTGCTGAATTTGAATCCACAGCTGCAACAACAAGCTGGGGGAAAAAACTGCTGAGATGAGTAAATATGGAATTGTGAAGGTGAACTGAACTTTTTCTCAGCACTGGTTTGGGTACCTGGGGGCAAATTCTGGGGTTTTAGGGCTGGTGAGGTGATTAAGGAGCAGGAGACTCCTAACATGGAAAGGCAGAAACCTGATAGATTCTCAGTTACACTGGGCTTGATTAAATCAATGGATGTACAAAGTCATCCAGTGTCACACGTGGGTAAATGTGGGACCAGAGAATAAATGTGGGACCAGAGAAACCCAAGGCTGGGGCTGGGCAGGTGGATGGATTAATCTTTGCCTAAGAGTGTTTCCTTGGACACATCCCACTGCATTTACCTGTTTATTGGGACTGGATTGTTGAAACTCTGAGCCACAGAGCTGGAAATTGTCTTCCCTTTGGAGTATACAATCAAAAATAACCTCCATGGTAGGGAGAAAGTTATAGTGTATTTAGATGTTTAAAGGTGATTTTTTTGTGTGTGTCTGATGATGTTGATTTTGGTGACGATTTGCAGAGAACTTTAACAGGAAACACACCCAGAAGGGGTGCCCATCACTTCTAAAATATTGCATTTCACGGTCTCGTGTCACCCCAAACAAATACAGGCCTTAACTCTGGGTGTGCAGGAGATGCACCCCAGATCTCCGTGGTGTGGCAAGGAGCTGGAATCGTGTGGTGCCTGTGCCTTGGTGGAGATGCACAACGAGCTGAGGGGGAGCCTGGTTTTAATTAAAATATCACAAAGGTCTGTCCGTGCAGCTGACAACAGATGTAATTTATCTTGTCAGCTGTCCCCACATCAGAAGTGTTCTCTTTGAAGTAACAGTAATAATAATATTAATAAAAATCATCCCTGCCTGCAGTGGGGAGCGAGTTGTGGCTGCTCCCCTGCCTGTGCCTGCCCTGGGTGCTGGAGCAGCTCCAGCTCTGCCCAGGCAGGACGAGGATCCCCCACCCCACCACTGCCCCCAGGGACTCCCTCCCTCCTTCTGCTCCAGGAAATGTGGATGTTCCCAGACATTTGGTGACTTTCCTCAGGAGTGCATCCCACATCCCCAGGGCACATCCTGGATGGTCCTGCCCTGCACTGAGGTGCTCTGGGGAAAAGGGTGATAACTGCACATTTGCTGGGAATTTCATGGGATGGAGGCGGTTGTAGGATGAAGCCAATCGTTGCCTGAAGCAGGTCTGATGCTGTTTCGCTCCATTCCCCAAATTATATTTCCTTTTTTGCTTCTGAGTACCACCCAAGTCCCTCCCATGTGTAAAGTTCTGCTAAAGGCATGTGGCCCCCCATCCCCTCTTCCTCACCCAAGGCCCTGCAAACCTCGACCCCTGGGGTTTGTTCCCTCCTGCCCTTTACAAACACCCCCTTTCCTTGGTGCCTCTAAAAGTTGTAGAATTAAAATGATGGCCGAAGTTTTGGATTTCACTTCCAGGGAAGCAGGTGGATGAACCCCTGGGCACTTGGGCTCTGTTCCACGCGGGCTCTTCCATAATCATCCCAAGGAGCCAGGGCTGGGCGAGTTCCAGCCCCATCCCTCTTCCCCTGCCTCCACCGCCCCCCTTCCAGCACAATTATCATGCAAACCAGCACCTCGCAGCCTCAGCCTCGTTAATGCCTTTCAAACCTGAAGTTCCTTGAAGTTCTGAGGGCTTTAAAAACACTGGTCATTGTCAGCAGCGTTATTTCCACAGGACACCCCCGGAACGTGCTGGAAAACAACAGCAAAGGCCATGGGGGGGCTGTTTGTGGAAACACCAGGGCACTAATCTGTGCCTGGTCCTTAAATCCTGGCAGCAGTTGTAAAACAGTCAGATCCCACCCATGGGAGCGTGTGCCCTCCTGAAACACAATTACAATGAGAATATCTCATTATCTCATTGGCTTTAGCTTACTCTTCTGTTACCATGGTTTCAAATACACAGAGGAGCCTGAAACTAAGCGTGCTGCTAACAAAGAACATCTCCTTGTACAATGACATCAGATCGCGTTGGACAGCGCCGACTTCATTAAACACCCCCCCCCGGCACGGGGCAGAACGGGCAACTTGGGGACACTTGGAGAAATGGCATCTCCTGGACACCCTGTGGGGCTGGGGACGCTCAGCCAAGGCCCACCTTGGTGGTGGAGCAGCAAACGCAGGGACGGAGCTGTGGCACTGAAATGGTTTGGAGGTGATGTCCTGCTGACCCTCAGCCCTGCGTGTGCCCTGACAGAGCTCTGGCACTGAAATGGCTTGGAGGTGATGTCCCTGCCCACCCTCAGCCCTGCGTGTGCCCTGACAGAGCTCTGGCACTGAAATGGTTTGGAGGTGATGTCCCAGCTGACCCTCAGCCCTGCGTGTGCCCTGACAGAGCTCTGGCAGGGAAATGGTTTGGAGGTGGTGTCCCTGCCCACCCCGAGCCCTGTGTGTGCCCTGATGCTCCATGAAGGGTGACAGGACGTGAGTGCCACCAACCTGCCCCAGCCCACGCTCTGCCAACCTTCTCCCCTTCATTTTTCCATCAGGAGCGACGTTGCCCCGGGGAGGGCAGGGCTGGGAGGCTCCCACCACCCATGTGGTGGCTCAGCTTGGCCTTTCCAGCGGCGGCATTAAAAATTCCACAAATCATTTATTTACCCTGGAGTATATCCGGTGACATAATGTGACAATAATGACATCCCTGGTGGTGTTAATTGATTTTGTCCTGCTAGAGGAGGTAATTTGGCGTCCACAGCAGCTTCTAGATCACGGACCTACTGATTGTCTTCCGAGGTAATATTACTGTTAATGAAGAGAAAACATGCTTTCCTCTTTAAAAGACAATATGCTAATTATGCCAGACAATAGGGAGTCAGGGGTCATTTATTATTTTTAAACAGAGAGTTAATGCTCAGTGACTGGAAGTGCAAAACGCTTGTAAATTAATAAGTGCAATTCTTAGCTCATAAAATCCAACGTCGCTATTAAATAAAGAGAAGGGCATTCATGAAATATTCCAACCACTGGAATACTTGAAGCTGTGAATAATTAACAGGCAGAAGTTAACATCCACCAGCTTGTAAAAGGTCTGATTAAAGGCAGTGTTCATCATCCACCCAACTATCACAGCACATCGGGTCAACATCTCCTAATTAATGATTTCTTATTACAGAGATAAAACGTGTTTTCTCAGGATAATTATTTTTAAAAAGGAGAGAGTGTTTTCAGTGTGGAATAATTAAGGCTTGTTTAATGGGGATGAGGCTGCCTGGGTTCCTGAGGGGGTGTTGGTGTGGGCACCGGGGGCTGCTGGTGACACCTCTGCCTGTCAGAAAGGTCCCTGGGCAGGTGGGTCACTGGAGCCTCCTACTCAGAGCTGTATTCTCTAAAACCCAACCCCAAAACTCTGTATTTTCAGCTTTCCTGGAAAATTCCACCCCAGCAGCACCCAAACCAGCAGCCAGCTCTAGATCTGTGGGTGTCCCCCCAAAGCCAGACCCCAGGAAGGGCGTGGGCTAAAGGCTCAGCTCCTGCTTTGTGTCCCACCCTGCTGCTGGCAGAGGCTGGTGGAGATGACATTCCAGATGTTTTGCAGCTGCTCTTTGCCAACAGGTGATTTGTGGGCTGAGAAGTAGCTGCCAGTCAGGGCTCAGAGCCAGGCAGGGGCTGGGGTGACCCAGATGCCCTGGGACATGCACAAGAGAGGTTGCAGGTTGTTTAGTCACCCTCTGCTTCTGCTTCCAGAATGAGGGTCCAGCTGCCTCACGCCCACAAGATGCATTTTTTAGCTAATCTAGTCTGAAAACCAAGATGTGCCTAATTTTTACTGGAACTTTAGAAAACCTCCTGGGCACTTTCAAAATTATTTTACAGTTTGTCTTCACAGGAAGGAAGGACACAGGTTTTTTCATCTGTTTAACCTGCTCCACTGAATTTGTATATTTATTTCTACAGCTTTTCTTCATAGGAATAAAGGACACTTCTCCTGATCTGTTTTAACCTCTTCAATTGAACTTGTATGTTTATTCAGCTCCAGGAATGAGGACTCCTTGCACTCACTTCACCTGCTGCAGAGTTCACCACAGGACAAAGGACTGGCATCCCATCAAACTGGGCATCGCCACGGAGGTGCTGCTTTCTTGACTTCTACTCCTTGTGCAGCTGCATTGATACAAATAATCTTATTTTCAGTAACAATTTGGTTAATGGCTGAACGAATATTGAAGCATTATGAGTGTCTTGCAGAAAAGGATGACCACGTTCTGTTGAACCCCTCCCTGGGTTATGGGATGATTGTATTCCCACAGGTATCCACCTTGGAAAGGTCAGTGGAGAGTGGTGCCAACAATTCTGTTCCCCCTGTGGAAGAGGAGGCACTGCTGGGGCTGTAGGGCTTTTGGGGGGCGACCAAAAAGGGTCTCTGCTTTGGGTCATGAATTATGAAGAAAGCTGGAGACACTCAGGTCTGGTTAATGCAACAAAAGGGAGAGTGAAAGGGCAATATCCCAGAGATATGTGGTGTCCTGGAAGGGAGGGAATTAATGGGGATGAGATGTCAAAGAGCTTTAATAATTGAAGAGCCACAGGTGAGGGGCTGACAGGATTTCCTGGGGTAGGTCAGAGGATGTGGTTCCACAGGGACAGCCTGGGTTTGGAGGGACTGGGCTTGTCTCTTGCCGACTTCATTAAACACTAGTGCTGGAGATTGGGGTTAGTGCTGGAAGTGGGAACAGTCACCCAATCCCAGTGCTCCAGGTGTGCACAGCATCCTTCCTCCTTTCCTTCCTTCCTTCCTTCCCAGCTAGGGGCTCTCCCTCCCTGGAAGTGTTCAAGGTTGCTTGGAGCAATCAGGTGTGTGGGAAGTGTCCCTGGCCATGGCAGGAGGTGGGATGAGATGGGCTTTAAGGTTCCTCCCAACCCAGACCATTGCAGGATTCCATGATCGTGTGGTGTCACCCACTGGAGCGAGGGATCAGAGGAAAAGAGTTGTGGCAGACCTGGCAATTCAGGCCTGACCCCCCCAGAGACGAGAGGTGCTGGTTTATCACAAACAACAACAAAGAGCTCTGGTGACAGCGTGGTCCCCGAGGTTTGGGGGTTTGGGCTTCAATTTACTTTTTAAGCCCCGATGTCTAAGCGGTGACCTGCATTAAAAGCATCTCCTGGCGCTCACTTGCATTTGAAGAAGAGAAGTTCGAGCTCTCAACCCCCCAAATCCTGCACGGGGCAGGGGCTGATGAACCAATATTTACACTGGCTCCATTTTGGTGGCTAAATGGCATTTTAGTGCTGCTCTAATGAGGGAGCAGTGCGCATGCCGCGCTGCTCTGCACCCGCTCTAATGATCTGGAGGCGTGGCCAAGCTTTAATGATGTGTTTAATAATTTATCAATAGAGTTTGTAAGTGCTAATTTGCACTTTTAGGTGCACATTCTCCTTTTGAAGCCGCCGTACAAGCCCCTATTAATGTTAATGGGAGTTGTGCTCACATTAAAAGGAGATTATACCCCCAAGGTGTTGAACATCTGACTTACCCAGGCCTCAAATTGCATTGCTGAATGTCACTCCTTTCATTTGGGGAGATGGCTTTTGGTTGTGCTGTCACCACGCCAGCGCAAAGGCAGGGGAAAAAAAAATTGGGAAGTGGTAAGTCAATGCACCAGCCTTGACTTCTTAGTCTTGAGCTTAAATCCAGTTCCAGAGCGAGGAGAGGCTGGAGGCTGAGCGGCTCCGTTGGGATGTTTGTCACCCAAGGCACCTGGTGTCACCCACGGCGGCCACGGGAGCTGCTGGGAGGGAGGCAGGAGGTTAATTTATGCCCAGAAAACGGGCAGCGGGCTGGAAGACAGATTTCCTCGGCGGGGTGGGTGTTTAAGAGGAGCTCTAATCACTTCTGGGGGCAATCTCTGCAGCGTTTATGAATTGACACCTAATTAACGGGAAGGAGGTGAAGGCCCGTATTTATCAAATCACTTCGCCGGGAATTTAAACCTTATTTACTTCCCTGGAATTAATTGGGTTAAACCACACGGCTGAGGATCGATGCGGGAGGTTTTCACCTCTTAACCCTTTCCTAAGACCACACCTCCTAATCACTGGGATTTGGGAAGACAAATTGAGATGCAGGAGGTTATTTGGGTGCGGGAGCAGGGCAGGGTGGTCTGCACAGGGACACTGTGATGCAGGGAGGGGAGAGCAGATGATGATTCGTTGCTGAAAATGCTTCTTCCCCAGAAATAGTGTCAGGCTCAACCGCTCACCTGAGTCCTCAGATCCATTCTGAACTCCTTTGGAGGGATTTTAGCAGGGGACAAAGGATGTCCCTGGGGTCAGCTGGGGTCAGATGTCCTGGCTGTGTGTCCCCAGTGCCTTGTGCACCCCCAGCTACTCCCTGGTGGGGTGAGGAGCAGAAAATCGCTCGTGTGAGCCTTGCTCAGCAATAGCAAAACCATCCCCGGGTTATTAACCCTGTTCCCAGCACAAACCCAGATCCCAGCCCCATCCCAGTGACTGGGAGGAGAATTAACTCTCCCCCAGCCAGAGCCTGCACACATGTTAATCAGGAGCGAGGCAGAGCAGCCTGAGCCTGCTGATGAATTATGCATCTGCCCCACCTGGGAGTTCATATTTACCATATCTTGCTGAAATCTATTAGGAAGAACAAACATTGTATTTATCCAACAAGCTCCAAACCCGTTCATTTGCATCCCTGCCTGTGAGGGGAAGGGCCGAGGGCAGCCCGGGTGAGCCGGGCTCTGCAGGGCCGGGGCTGGGGCAGTGACCTCGGCAGGGGGAGGCTGAGCCCTGGCTGGAGGTGTCCTGGAAAAACCTGGACACACGGGGAGGAGACCCTCAGTGTGGCACTGGACTCGGGCACCAGCAGTGCAGGGCTGAGACCTGTATCTGTGCCCCCTGAGCTGCTGCACCAGCAACCCCAGCACCTGCAGCACCCCAGTACCACCAGTGGCCCCAGTGGCCTCAGCACCCCCAGGACCTGCAGCACCCCGGTGCCATGAGCACTGGGAGCATCCCCAGCACCCTCAGTACCCTCAGTACTCCTGTAACTCCAGTGCCCTCAGCATCCTCAGCATCCCAGAAACCCCAGTACCCTCAGCACCCTCAGCATCCCCAGCACCTCCAGCACCTTCAGCATCCCAGAAACCCCAGTGCCTTCAGCATCCTCAGTAGCCCCAACATCCCAATACCCGCAGCACCTCCAGCATCCTCAGCACCCCAGAAACCCTCCAGCACTCCAGTACCCCCAGTATTCCCAGCACTTCCAGCACCCCTAGCACCCCAGTACCTGCAGTACCCTCAATACCCTCAGCACCCTCAGCACCCCCGTACCCCCAGCATCCCAGTAACCCAGCAGCATGGCCGTGGTGGGAGCTCCCCCAGCTCCCCGAGCCCCTGCACAAGCGAAGGCTGGGTTTGAGAAGGAGGGAAAGCAGAGCACTCCTGGTTTGAAGGGATCGATGGCGGAGGCAGAGGCAGGAGAGGCCCAGGCTTCTAAGGAGCGCAGCACATTTCATCTCGCTCCCCATCCCGTCCCTGCAGGACCTCGGCGGCCGAGCCGAGCCGGCGCCTTCAATCGCTGCCGCAGCGTCGTGATTGAAGGTGCCGCGGGAGAACGGAGCTCTCTGTGAAGAGAGTTTCAAGAAAATAGACAGTTCCCTGTCCCTGCTCAGAGACGAGCTCTTGAAAGCCGTCAGAACCCCCCGAACCGGCACCGCTCCCCTTCCCAGAGTGCGGCCGTTCCGCCACCCGCCTCAGCAGAGGAAGACAACGGTGCTGGGGAGGCTCAGGAGCACTTAAATACCCCTTTTCCTTTTCTTCCCGCTTAACTGAATTAGAAAAAAATTTTTAAAAATGTAACTTCTTTCCTTCCTTTCTTCTGACAGCTCATCGAAAGCAGTCGCAGTGTTTTCTGTGGAGAAGGAGCTCCAGCGTCCCCCGGGGTCTCCTCTGCCCACCTGGGCAAACCCTGGGCAAACCCTGGGCATGTTCACGCTGGGCTGAAATAATGCCCGTCCTCAGAAGCCCAGGGGGGCTCTGCAGTGAGGGAATGGAGAAAGAAAATGGGAAAAATCCTCCCTGAATAGCAGGGAAGTCCCATAACTGAAGTGAGCACGTACATAAGGGGGAATGGCTTCCCATTGCAGAGGGCAGGGTCGGGTGGGAGACTGGGAGGAAATTCTTCTCTGGGAGGGTGGGCAGGCCCTGGCACAGGGTGCCCAGAGAAGCTGTGGCTGCCCCTGGATCCCTGGGAGTGCCCAAGGCCAGGTTGGAGCAGCCTGGGACAGTGGGAGGTGTCCCTGCCCATGGCAGGGGTGGCACTGGATGGGTTTCAAGGTCCTTCCCAACTCAAACCAGTCTGGGATTCCAGGATTGATGCTGCTGGATGAATAAGTGGTTAAATATTGATATAAATATTTAAACTTCACTTAGGGCCTTCAGCGTCTATTTACTCCAAAGCATCCCCTTGCAAAGTTTACCCGACATGATCTGCAAGTTAAACAACTTTTCAAAAGACACACCAAGGGACACACAAAGGACCAAACCTGCCGGTGCTGTCCCGGGGCTGAGCTCCAGCCCTGCCTCAGAGATGGGTGGTGGGTGTGGGCAGGGGCTGAGGGGCACTGGGACCAGTCCCGGTGCTCCCAGCAGGGCCGGGCACTCCCCACAGCCTGGGGACAGAGCAGCAACATGAAAGAGGGGCTGGATTTGCCTGGCAATGACAGCTGCATATTAATCTAAAGAATTTCTGAAAAATCAAAAAGGCATTTTTCAGCAAAATACACCCCTAGAGCCTCCGTCCTAAAGCAAGGGAATAAACTTGAAACAGGATTGATTTCATCTTAAAGGGAAGAGCTCTTTGAAATGCTACCAGCTGCAGTTGTCTTATTTGGTTTTCAATACTATAACAAAATTGTGCCATATTGTGTCAAATAAGGAGATAATATAGCAGCTTTAAACAAATTTTGTAATTATGGGATCAATCAGAAACGAATTAAATCCACGTGCATTAGGTAAGTGGTGCCACTGAATACTGAGTAGCTCCAAAGAGCAGCTCTGAGCCCATCTCCAGGGGCACACCTGGAGCTGGGAGTTGGGTGTGACACCAGCCAGGGGGTGTGGGGAGTGTGGAATCTCCCGGGGGATGCTCCTGGACTGGGGAAAGCAGCACAAGGCCCCGTGTCCTGATTAAAAGCTGAGAAGTAAAAAGGAATTTGTAGATTCCCCAATCCTGTGCCAGTAGAGCAATGCCCAGCACCATCTGTCACCTGGGCCAGGGAGTGGGGGAGGATTTGGGCACCTCAGGTGGGTTTTGTTACTGGAAATGGGGATGCTGGTCCACCATGGAATTGTGGTGGTGACACTCCTTGGCTCAGGATGTTCCTCCTGCCTCAGCCCGAGGGGTTAAAGGATGGATTGGGTTCCCTTTAGTCAGGTTGGCTGGAAAGTCACCTCTCTGTTAAAGCTGTGTGCCTCTGGGAATTTATGCCAGGGTTTTTAGGTTTGTCCCCAGGGTCAGACACTGTCCCGTGTGTTGGGCCGTGGCCAGATCTCCCCTCCCACCCCAGCCAGGGTTGTGCCATCACTCCCAGCACCGGCCAAGGCATCCCAGAAAAACCCTGTTGGTCAAGAGCAGGACTGAAAAAAACCCTGTGGAATGAAGAAAAACCCAGTGGAATGAAAAAAAAACACCTGTGGAATGTGGTTCTGGGGCATCACTGAGGGAACAAAATACACCTAAAGCAGTCACTGCTCCCGTGAAAAGCTCCGGGGTGAGATCCTGCCCGTCCTGCCCTGCCTGCTCTGAGCCCATCAGCTCCTGCCATTTCATTAGTGCTTAATGAAGCTCTGATGCAAATGAGGCACCGAGTGGCCCTGCCAGCCACGCTGTGGGGCACAGGGTCACTCGGGCCCTGCAGGGAGAGGGGACCCGGGTGCCGCCAGGAGCAGGGGAGGATCCCACTGCAGGAGCAATGAGCCAAATCCCTCTGGGACTCCACCAGGGACTAAGAAAACTATTATTTGGAGGAGCTTCTGCATATTTAATGTTCTTATATAAACTGGAGCATTCCAAATCAGGCACTTGAGCCGTTTCAAAGAACGGGGAATGCTGTCAGGGAATAATGCATTAATAGCTGGGATGCTGCACACTTAAATAATTCTGTTGATTCCCCCACTGAAACATAAAATTTGTATTTGAGCTGCTTTCTCAGAAGCTTCTGCCACAGCTGGAGGTACAGGACGAGTCACAAGAAGAATTTATGAACACAGGGAGCACGGGAGGGGGGTCCTGTGTGCAGGAGGGCTCGTCATCCCTCCCAAAGATCAGGCTCTTCATTTCTTTGTACTCCCAGAGGCTGGAAACTTAGTGTCTTAAAGACCAAAAATTTCTTTTTAGTGTTGTTTTTTTAAAGGATTGATTTGTTATTCCTTCCATCCCAGGCAGGGCCAGGCTCCTGGGCAGCATCTCTGGGCACACACCTGGAGCTACTCCCCAGTGTAGGAACATCCTGGAGGATAACTCTGAGAGGAGCCGGATCTTTTCCAAAGGAATTTTCCAATTCCCAATTTCTTCCTCCTTCACGTGTTTTATTGACTGTGGTCTTATTTTTTAAAATGAACTTCCCTTCCCACCCAAACCATTCCGTGATCCCATGGGAGGCAGTCAGGGAGGAATCCTCAGCAAACCAGACTTGCTTTGCCATCGACTAATTTGGGGTGTGGAAGGGGCTCTGATCGTGCAGTGATTTAACCCGAGCAGTGTTTGGGTGCTCACATGGATGGGCTGCACTTCCAACAGCTTTTGTTGGCTGCCAGGGGCACGGGAATGCTGGAGGTTCCCACGTTTTGGGGGAAGGATGGCCATGTGCAGCTGGTGCTTCCAAGGCTTCACATGGCTCTGGCTTATCCATCTTTGGGCAGGTTCCCGAGCCTGGGATGCCATGGCATCACCCCTAACAGGGATGTGTGGCAGAGAGGGGTGTGCCATCCCTGCTCCAGCAAGGGACATTGTTTTCCGCACCTTTCTCTGGGAAGATCCCACATTGTGTGATTGTGCCGTGAGAAATGATCCCCCATTTGTTTCACACAATGGATACTGTGTCGTTTAATTAATTTACACTAAGGAGGAATGATCAAACATTCGCTAACAGCTTCACCTCTGGGACTGGAAATGAAAAAGCCTTGAGCTGCAAAGCAGCCAGAGCCAGGAGAGCATTCCTGGAGGGAAGGGTTGCATGGAGAAGGAAATGCCCCTCAATGAAACCAGGGGGGTTATACAGGCAATGCCAAGCTGGCAAAAACCTTTCTGTATTAGAGCAGTGAATTCCTTAAAACAAACAAGGAATTTTAATAGATCTGGATGAGGGGAGGGAAGTCCTGGACAACCCCCCAGGGTACAGGACAGACCCATGGCAGCAATGGGAAAGAACCTCTCACAACCTCTCACCCTCCTTGTGCCCAAAAGGAACCAAGGGCACAACAGGTACCAGCAGAGCCACTTTCTTGACTAATTCTTGAATTTTTTGGTTGGTTTTTTTTCCAGTTGTTCTTAAACAAACAACAGGAAAGCCTAAAGGTGCCCCTGTAACGCTGATGTTTCTGGTGCAGCACACCCACCTTCCCGTCCCTGCAGAACCCAGGCCTGGATTATGGAGATTTGTGCAGACCTTAGGCCATGAGTATTGACCAGCCCTCACCTCTCCCAGCTCCTCATTGACCCGAGCCCAGCACAGGCTGTTTTGAACATGAAAGCGCCATCGACAAGCCCCGGATCACTCCCAGACACTGTTCACCCACATGCTCCAGGAGACTTTTAAACTTGCCGCTAATTAGAAGCCCGTTAGCGAGGCCAAGCCTCCAGTTAATTACCTCCCCGAATCCTGACTGCACGGGGTGGGAAGTCTTCCAAAGCCGTGTGGATGTGGCACATGGGAACAGGGGTCAGGGGTGGGTTTGGCAGTGCTGAGGAGGGGTTGGGCTCGATCCTGGGGGCTTTTCCAACCTCAGGGAATCTCTGGTGAGTGCTGAGGTCCAACCCTTTGCTCTGCACTGATGGAGATACCTGGGATACATCCCCTGCTCTGCACAACGAGGGTGACACCACCGCAGACCCCGAGATGTGCCTGCAAACCTTCAGTGCACCTCCCGCCTCACTTTTACCTTTCCCTCCCACATTTCCCTCTCTCTGCACTCCTGCGAGCACCATTCCCACCCTCTGCTGAGAGAATTATCCTAATCACCACCAGCAGAGCTCCTCACTCCAAACCCATCTTTCCTGCCTGGGAGAGATGCTGTGCCCTGTGTCAGCCTCAGTAAATCAGGCACGGAAAACTCCTTCCTCGCAGCCTTTGGCAGTTGGAGGGTGGAAATCCAAGCACAGAGCTGCTGCTGGATGTCAGAACAGACTCTCCCCTGTGCTGCTGGGTTCGATATCAGTGGTTTGCCTCAGATGTATCACAGCTCATCCATCCCATGGCTGGTGATGCACTAATAGCTTCGCTTGTGCGTTGAGGTCAAGGACAGACATTGATTCCTTTCAACAAATCCTGCCATTAATTAGGGGTTGGCTTGCCCTGAAATCCTGCCCTTTGTGGGACATGGACACCCCCAAAGAACTGGCAGCAGTTCTTTTCCTGCTGGCTCTGCTGGTGGGGTTGGTCAGGGGAAGGTGAACCCTGAGCACAGGATGGGGAAGGGTTGGAGGGATTCCCCCGAGGATCCCCCAGTGTTGGAGTTCCCTCAAGCTGATTTCCAGCCAGGGTAACATCAAAAGACAACCTCAAGGGTAAGTAAAGAACAACCCCAAGGATAACTTCAAGGATGACCTCAGGACAAGCTCAAGAACAACTGCAGAGACAACCTCCAGGGTCACACCTTGGGCCTCAGCACCTTCACTTCCCCATGTACCCAAGAACGTTATCCAAACACCCTGGAAGGCTGCTGGGCAGGGAGGGGGGCAGGGAAAGCACTTGGGCTGCAGATATTTGGAATCACCTCTCTCTTTATTGTGGCGCCCAGGCAGCACAGCAGGAGCCTGGGAATGACTGGGAATGCTCCCGTGGCAGCACCAGGAAAAGGCAGCAGTTGGCATGCAAGACTTTCCTGCACAAGCAGTGATGGGTGTTGGTGTCAACAGCATGCTCTTGGGGGGTCCTTTGCAGCAGCAGCTCAACATCCAAACATTTCCTCTCCTGTCCTGCTGCCAGCCAGCTTGGCTGCTCCAGGCTCACCCTGTGCAGAGGGCACTGCAGTTTTGGAGGCACAAACAGGCAAAAGGTGTTGGTTTCCTTTGGAAAGACTCTGCCCCATCCCACCCTGGGAGGGAGTCCTGACAGGTCCCCACCATCCCCACCAGGAAATCCACGGAGCTCATCCACCAGGAGTGAGGGTGAAGCATCTGTGCAGGGAGAGAAAGCAATAAATAACAAATGAGATCTGATTATGTAACATAATATTCCTCTCAATGTGAAAACGCTGCCTGCAATAATAAATCTCACCTGGATGTTTCAGCAGCACAGAGCCTGCACCAAACTGCAACAGCTCGAGCTCAGGCTGAGCCCTCCAGATTTTTGGGGTTACCTGGACCCCAAGGCTCACCCCCAGCAGCTCAGATGGAAAGTTCTCCAGTTTTAACTGTCCTGGTTATCATGGAAGTACTGGCAGGCAGGGAGAAGGCATCACACTCCACTGCAGGAGGGCTAGATGGGTTGGGAACAATTTTTTTAAAGCAATAGGAAAGTCGAGAACCCCCACATTTGGTAGTTGGACCAGGTTTCCTACTCCCTGCACAACCTGAGGCCATTCCCTGCCATCCCCCCAGTTGTTCCCTGGGAGCAGAGGTGATGGTTGTGTGGGCAGCACATCGTCTGCTCCCACCTGGGAAGGGCACCCCCCTGATCCTCAGCTGAGTCCCATTTTGCTTGATTTTTAATCACCTGTTTGGCATTCTGGCCAACCCAGGTGCAAAGAGTTTGGCAAAAAAGCTCCAGCCCCTGTGCCCAGCTGAGAACAGGCAAAGGCGGGACAAACATGGACTGAGAGAGCTTGGGGGAAAAAAAACGAAGGAAAGGATTAAAAGAAGAGGAGCTGAGGTTTGTTCTTGTGGGCCTGTGGGACATTTACAGTCGGGAGTGAAGGTGAGGTTGGCGGGTCTGTGGCTGAGCCCCTCGGAGCCCGCAGGGTTCGGGTCTCAGGGCTGCGCTGGAACAGCAACTGCTCCATCTGCTGGGAACGGCTCCTCTGGATCCCACGGCGGGAGGAAATCCTTCCTCGGGAGGGTGGGCAGGCCCTGGCACAGGGTGCCCAGAGAAGCTGTGGCTGCCCCTGGGTCCCTGGGAGTGTCCAAGGGCAGGTTGGAGCAGCCTGGGACAGTGGGAGGTGTCCCTGCCCATGGCAGGGGTGGCACTGGATGGGCTTTGAGGTCCCTTCTCACCCAAACCAGCCTGGGAGTCCATGAGGGTTTTGGGGGTGGGAGTGGTTCCAGGCAGGGGCTTTGCTGATGAGTTGGACACTTTAAAAAAACCTACACAGAAATGCAGACAAAAAAATCCATGTTCAGCATTTAAACTTCTGTATGAATTTTTTGCTTCCTCATGACACAGGGGAGCACTGAGAGACCAGGCTGGGCTGCAGGACTCCCAAAATTAATGATTATTAGTGCTTAGACATCACTGGCTCTGTGCATTTGTCCAGGGCCACCTCGGATGAGCACAGGCTCCACAAGGGACTGAACTGCCCCTGATGCAAATAAACCGACCCAAAAGGGATCAAACTGCCCCTGATGGCAACAAACAGCCCCAGAAGGGATCAAAGTACCCCAGATGGTATCAAGTCATCCCAGAATGGCTCATTCTGCCCCAGAAGGTGCCAAACCATCCAGCTGTGGATCTGTAAACCCCTGATGGGAGTGGTGGCCCAAGCCTGGCCCCGTGGCCCGGGGCTCCCAGTGGGTTTCTGTCCTGTCCAACATGCCTGAGGTGCTGTTTGGACACACACAGACAAAGGTGGATGCTGGGAGAAGAGGGAAAGAAATACTTCCCTGCTTCCTGAGCGTGGCATTTCTGTACCTCAGCAAATTGGCATTGCTGCAACCAGCAGTCCTTATTTTAAAATATGGGCATTTCTCTGCTGGAAATGCTCTCCTGCACTATTCCCTCGGTCTGAAAGCTGGGAGTGTCAATACATCAGCACTGAAGTCTGCTGAGTGCTTACAAATAAGGGGATCTCATCTCCAAAATGAGTGACCACCAGGCTGCCGTGAGCTCTGCCAGCACGGGTGGGGGGGGGGCGGGGGGGGGCAGCTTTTTGCAACTTTGATTTACTGGCAATTGTTGGAAAAGGAGCAAGCAAGGAATGAAAACCCAATATTTCCATTACCGTTTACTTAATAAAAAAATATTGTAGGGAAGTCAGACATCATAAAATGCCCATCCTCACTCTGTATTTACAGGGTCATACAATAACTTGAGCCAGAGCAGTAATCAATTTTAAAAAGGCCTTTGCAACTGAAGGCACAGACTGTTCAATATCCCCCTCGGCAAAGCAGCTGCCACGTTTCAGAGGAGCACCCTGAGCTCTGGCAGAGCCCCTGGAGGGGACAAGGTGGCTCACACGGATGCTCCAATTCCAAGAAGCCTTTTTTGAATGCTGAGCAATTCCTCCTCCAAGGTGCCCAAGAGTTCTTCTGCATCATCCACTCTCAAAATATCTCTGGATGCAGCAGGTGCCTTCCAGCCCACAATATTCTGGGTGCAATAAAAGATCACTTCTGAGGGGGTTTCTCCTCCTCTCCCCCAGCATTCCACCCCCTTCCTTGGCTTCTCCTGGTCCTTCCCATGGCCACAGAACCCCAGGATGGTTCGGGCTGGAAGGGACCTTTAGAGACCATTTCCAGCCCCATGGGCTGGTGGGTTTGGGGCTGCCCTGGGTCACCTGAGGCTCCTGAAGAACAGCACCAGGTACCTGAACCTCCAGGGAGCAGCAGGGGCCCTGCTGTGAAGTCAGAGCAGCACTTCTGCCAGAGACAACCAGCATTTCTTATTTCTCAGTCGATAGTTTAATCTATTTTAATGATTCTCAATACTGATGTTGAGTGTAATCACCTTGTCTGATACAATTGCTAGAATCTAAAAGTCAACTTGATTTTAATGGTTTATCATTAGGAGTATTATTTAGTGGGATTAAACTGGTCTTAATTCCTCCACAGTCATTATTTAAAAGCTGTTTGGAGCACATTAGGGCAACCCCCCTCATCCTGGAATGAATCAATGCCCTGTCTCCATCCCATATATTTCCAGCAGCATCTCCCAGGCAGCCACACGATGGACACCAAGGTATTACCTGCTGTTAATATTCATGAATCATCCCCACCACATTAAGATTTCTTTAAAACACCCCACGGCAGTGGCTGGATTTACCTTTCCTGGCGCTGCTGGAGCCCGTGAACCATCCCCTGGCAGCTGGATCCTGGGAAATGCTCACGGGCTGGGATGCGGAGAAGCTGGAGCTGCAGTGCTGAGCTTTCAGGGCACAGACCTGGACTCCCCTGGAGGATGTGCTGAGGTGCCTGGGCAGCTCTGGGAGCATCCCTGGCATTTCCTGGCACAACCCAGCAGCAATCTCTGCTCCTCCAAGCACAGAGCATGGGAACTGGGAATCTCCAGCTGGCCCAAGGCTCCCTGAGCACAGGGGGCACCAGCCCTTGGCTGCACAGCTGCTGCAGGGAGCAGGGATGTGGCACCAGAGAGTTTTGGGGAACAAACCCTCTGGATCTGCCCCAGATCCTGACCCCAGAGCAGGAAGTGGCAGCGGAACAAGGGGGGCTGGATCCATCACTGCCTCTGGCTGCCTGGGCACCAAATCCTCCTTCTCCTCCCTCTCCTCCCTCCTCCTCTTGGCAGGGACCACCAGCCCTGCCCTCCCTCGCCCTCAGGTCCTTCATAGGCCAGGAATTTCCTTCCCAGCCTTGTGTCCCTGGGAGGACAGGCAAGGGTTGTGCTGCTGATGCCCAGGACGTGTCTGAGGCGCCGCGATGCTCTGGCTCGGTGCTGTGGCATCGGCTCAGTGGCCCAAACATTCCATGTCTTTTCCATGTTATCCATCGAGGTTTCCTTGCTGTCTGTTACCTGAGTACGACTAAATGCCATCTGTAGGGAGCCCAGCCCTGAGGGTTTCCTGTGGTTCCCTCAGTTAAAGGTTTGATTAATGTGACTTGCAGCCTCTCACTGACCTGTAACTCTGCACCGAAAATTCCACCTGGTTTTCCCCAAGGGAAATATGGAAGCAGACCATGATGGAGCAACCAGAACAAGGTGGGATGTCCCTGCCTGAGGGTTTTGTCCCTGTGGATGAAGCCATGACTTGCATGGGACCCTTTGGAGCACCGACGGCAGAGACACGGCCTCGGCTTCTGCTCTGGGACCCCAAAACCAAACCTGGGTTTGTTGCTGGGCCTTTGTCTCTGGTATTGCATAAAAAACCTGTGGGAGCATCTGCTGCTGCTTCCAGAGGATTCTCCAGACCTGAAAAGCTGGTTGCTAGGAGGCAGAGGGAATGAGATGTGGGAATAACCCAGCTGTGGAGGTGCTCCAAGCTCAGGGTGATCCGACTCTGCCTTGGAATAACAAGCCTTGTTTCGTCAGGATGAGTCCAGGAAACGCTTCCCTCCCAACAGACAGGCAGAAGTTGCAAATTAAGCACATTTTTCTTATTTTAAACACAGTTTTCTTATTGAAACAAGTGATCAAATCCGACATAGTAACAACTCCAGTCCTGGAGAGTCTTCTGAGGACAACTGCAAACTCCCCGAACGATGTGATAATTCGGTTCCAAATGAAGCCCTGGAGACATTTTAGATGTTTCCCTTAGTTAATGAGATTTCCATGATAGTTCTAACAATAAAATTAGCACACAATGCTGTTAATCTGGGATTACAAGCAGCACCAGGGAAGAATTAGTGAAATAAATGAAGACGATTAAGACACTCTGCCTTCCAACAAAGTCGCTGGGATGGAGCTGCACGCTGTGTTTTCCCCAGATTAAGGAAGGGTGGATCAGGATCTGCCCTTCAGCCTCTGACCTGGAATATTTGGGAGTGGAAATAATGTTTTCTCAAGTGTCAGCGTTGATTTAACCCATACATTAAATATTATATAGATGTGACCTATTAACAAATAACTGTCACTGCCTCACGTGGAAAAATTTAAATTATTCTCCATTAAAAGCCTCCCATTAAATCACAGCAACTTTACACACCCCATATTTGGCTGGTCTAACCAGTATGAAACGGGGATAAAAAGCCATCCCAAAATAGGATTACAGAGAGCAGCAATAAGAGGGGAAATAATCTTCGGAGAAATGATGGAAGAACAAATTCTAAGGGCATTAAGAAGGAACAAGTCATGGTTTCAATCACCAGCCAGGCAAGAGATTTCTAAGCCTATAAATCCACCAGGATGACAAATTGCATTTTAATTTATGGACTGAAAAAGGTTAATTTTTAATACCTTCAGAAATCGGGGAAAGCACAGAGTGAAACTAATGAAGTTACAGAGTTCTCTGAGGTGGATCCTCAAAACTTTTCATAGAGAAAAACTCTTCGTTTTTAGTGGCTTGGCAGGATTTTAAATACAATCAATTGAAGTCAGTAGTTTATTATTTAAAAAGAAAAAATATTTATGTGTGTACTGTTTATATGTTATTTATTTATATTATCGTTTCTTAGGTTTTATTTGAAAACAAAATTAAATTGTCCCTTAAACTCACCTGAACTCAAAGGGGGTTTTTCCCTCTGATATTTATTTAACTCAGAAGTCACCGAGACAATGTAGAAGATACATTGGTGTAATGATAATATTATATAATGTATATAATTATTTTTATATATATATAATAAATGTGGTGTAATGATAATATTATATAACATATAATGATCATTATAACCCTTGGAACAGCCAGGAATTGATGAATAACAAGAATTTAACTCTTAAAAATAAGAGTTAAAATAATAATCTGAGTGATATTAATAAGAGCTGAAAACAAAATTCTCATTTCCAGAAAAATTTCTGGGCAGTTAAATTTACAAACAATTTACAGACAAGAACATTTAATTCTGTTTTCAACACAAATTAGACAGAATTATTTTTTGCCACTGCAAACCATTGAATCCAAAAAGAATTCCCAAATATTTAACTTGTCCTTTTTCCTCATGGTTTCAGCTCAATAAAATTATTGACCTGCAGCACACCCAGCCCTTAAATAAATCCAGAAAAAATCAGAATTCTTCAGAAGTTTTGCTGAATAATTGAGTTTTATGTTGGAGCTCTAGACTTGATCCAAACCATTTCCAGGATATGGATGGGGTCAAACGGGGAACTTCCAACAGGAGGATCTGCATGAAATTAAAAGGGACATGGAGGAGAAACAAGTGGCCCCCTGGTTCCTCCTAATTATCCCATTTTTTTATATATTTTAGGCCTTTCTGCACCTGCAGCACCTTCAGCGCTTAAGGGTTGCACTGGTGGAAAAAGGAACTGGGAAAACTGGGAAAGCTGCTGAAGTCACAGCATGGATCACATGGGATCAGGAAACTGGAAAATTCCTGGAAAATCCTCAGTTTCTGGGCATCGTCAGCCTTGGCCACCAAACTGGCACCAGCGACGAAGCTTTTAGGGTGAGTAAAGGATAAATACAATTTATGTGGAGTTTATCAAAGAGTGTTTAGGTAACAGGTTTGACTAGATTAGATTAGGTAACAGGTGATAGGTTGGACTTGATGATCTCTATGGTCTTTTCCAACCTTACTGATTCTGTGATTCTGTGATTCTGTGTTTCCAGGTTATATTTTCAGGGCAAATGTCCTCAGCTGCTTCTGTATTTTTTAAAAAAATGCTCAATTACCGAGATTACTTAATGCAGGAATTAACTTGCTCCTCAGTTTTGACTTTTTGGGGGGGAACTTTAAGATCTAAACAGCCCAAAGAGGAGGAGACAACCAAACTCAGATTAAACCTGGTGACAGTCACTGAGCCACATTTCCAATTTGCTCCGTGGAATTAAACGATTTAATGATATTTTGAGGACTGAGATGAGTTTAAAAGCTTAGGACAAAGCCCAGCATTTCCAGGAGCTGCAGGGAAGTTGTTTGTGTGGCTGGGAAACTCTCCGGGACTGAATGGTCGGATTTTTAGCGCAACAATTAAACTCCAAAGCGGGATGTTTTGTGGAAGGCCAGGAAGGATTCCAAAGGTGCGAGAGGAGGCTGAATAAACTTGGGCTAATGAAAGGAGAGCGTGTGGAGGAGCCGAGCTCTGACAATGGCCAAAGCAAAGCAAACAAGGCACAAACTCTTGGTCAAGGCCTTTGTCTGTCTAAACACAAAGCAGAGGGTTTGGGCTTGGGGGGGAGAAGGGCAGGAGACACACGGAAAAGGGGGAAGTTTTCCAGAAAAAACTTGTGTTAGATTCAGTCCCTTAGAAACTCAAGTGATGCTGCTACAAGAGTTGGGGCAGAACTGAGCGATTATTTTAAAATATGCAGCGTGTGCAAGGGAAACATCAAATAATCGGGCACAGAAAATAAAGCTCTAATAAACCCCAAACCTGGATTAAGCATCTCTGACAAGATTTGAAACCCTGAGCTCCTCAGGATGTTGGGAGCCTCCGACCACCTCCCGCTGCAAAGGGGAAGGAAACATTTCCTGGCAGAGCAAACAGGGCCAGTTGATCGTTGCAATGTGTAATTCCATGAAATTCCCTTAACGTGGAAAGGAGGGCAGCTCCTGCTTTGTAGACACTGCTTATGGAAATCCCTGGCTTGTTGTGCATCCAAAGAACTCTGAGTGCAGCTTGAAGGAAGGGGCTGAGCGTGTTATCCTGTTAGAGCCACACTCCCGAGGAATCCTGCACCGGAGCTGCTGTTCCAGCCCCTTTGTCCCCCAGATTTGTCAGTGGAAGCACAGGAATACTGGGGCAGACAGTGAGTGAGTGAACTCCTAATCCTGCCCTGGGCCTTGAGAAATGAGAGTTTATCTTCCACCTGGCAAAACTCTGGCCACAATCAGGAATGACTCCACTGGAACGAGGCACCTTCTGCAATTACTGCTCCAAACAGGGAATCCCAGTTGTGAAACACTTCCCTCCCAGGAATTGTGACTCTGGGGGTAAATTCCTCCCTCTTCCAAAACCCAGGTGATGTCGTTCCCTGGGTTTGGGACTAAAGTGATGCATAAATTTGTCAGATTTTTGGTTTCTTGCTTGGCAAGAGGCAGTAACGAAGGTCTTTTGCGAAGCTCTGCCTTCCTTACCTTCAGGGCTTCTCCAAGCAGGAGGTCTGCCTTTGTTTGCCCTTGATTACAAATATTCAGCCATTTCCAGCTCACACCACACACTCCACTGGATCCTCCAAGCTCCTCACCCTGATTTGGGGCAGCTGTTTCCAATAGAACTTGAACTGGAGGATTATTAGCGAGATTGGATTCAGACCCCAATCAAGGCAGGAGCAGGAATTGATGTCATGGGAGGCTGGCACTGCAATCCCAGGGCAGGGGATGGAGACGGGGAGCCTTGGGGCCAACACAAAGTGGATTTTCAGAGCACACCACACGAAGGCATCTGCAAATACCTCCAGAACGTTCTGTGAGGGTCATCAAGATCAAGTTTTAGGAGGTTTTATGGGTAAATAAACAGTGGGTTATGTTTCCAGCTGGGGAGGGAGGAAGTCACTACTTTGTTCCTGGAAAGGAATCCCGGATCCTACAATCTGCTCACTGTCCATAAAAGATAAAACTACATTTTGTTTCAAAACAGGACCCCCAGTTTAGTCTCCCCACCATAGTGGGGTGTTGTGATCCCATGAAATGTTTCAGACAAGGCAGAGCTAGGGATTTGGAATGACACTGGAACTCACCAGCCCATCCCCAGCCCAGGGATGGCTCTCGGGTCACTCATCCCATTCCAGGGGCTTTGGAAATGACTTTAATCAGGAAGACAAATCTGATGCCTGGGAATCAGAATTCCTGGAAGAGCTCCAGGTGAATCTGGTCAGGAACTTCCTTTTAATCTGGACTGGATTAACACAATGTGCTGCAGCACGGGGCTGGAATCACTTCAGCCTGGTTTGGGAGTTGAGCACCAAACTGAACTCAATTCTTACCTGAGGAAGAATCAGAAAATGGAAAACTGGGGTCATTTGAAGTGTTTGTTGGTGGTTTTTTTTTTTAAATATATTGATAGAAAAAATAGAAGTCAGTAATGGCATCTTTATGAAGAGGGGCTAAAATTCCAACCTGACTTAAGGCTAACTTTTATTCCCATGGTCGGTGACTTCAGGAATACTTTGGAGAAAGAAGAGGGAAGAGTTTATTTACTCATCCCAAGGAATCGTTCCGCTCATGGCTGATAAATCCACCTGTAAATACTTCCCTTCCTCTTGCCCTGCCAATCAATCCTCTTCCAGCAAATAAAGACCATCATTTTCCTAAAATTTTCTGAATAGGGGGAAAAAAAATCCCATCTTTTTTTCTTTCCCATTTTCCAGTCCCAAAAACAAAATGGGGGTTGAGTTCCAGGGGATTCACAGTGAGGGACAACAGAGAGTAAAATATCCAAGTACACTCAGCCCCAAACCCACTCCCGTTTTTCTGGAGCTGAGGGAATCTGCTTCCCAGGTAAAAACCTCAGGATTTGGAGCCACAAATGAGGGCTGACATTTCAATCTTATCGAGAGCTCTGAAAAAGAAAGGCTCGTGTATTTTGGCAAGAATGGGCTGGGGCATTTCAGAGGAATAAACTGATTTTGTGGACAAAACTCCTTTCAAAGCTGCTCCTCAAGTGACCAAAGAGGGCTGAGAAAGGGTTTCATCTTCATCTCCCAACAACGCAGATCAAAACAAGTGCCAGGCTTTGGGACATGACACCAGCCCCAATCCAGTCCTCCTGCTAAAAAAGCCCAGGCACAATAACTCAAACCAAAACTAACAACTGCAGCTCGAGCCACTAAGCAAAAAAATGAATCATCCTGTCGGGGGAAAGCAAACTCCTCATTTTTCACAGTCTCAGAGTCGCTGCTTTCCTCCCGGCAGGGCTGTGTTTTGAAAACAAGCTGCCTCCCTGCTGGGCACTGCTGCTGGATTACAATTATTTCCCTGGCATTAGGAGGAAGGGCATCCAACTGCTGGAATGGCCTGTGAACTTTGCTGCTGGAACGAGAGCAGCAGGTACAATGGGGATGTTCCACTTTTATTGATTTGGGGGTGGGGGGGTTGTGTGGGTTTGGGGCTCCACGTGGATGTTTGGAGCGTTTCAGAGCAGGAACACATTTACACACGTTGATCCAAAGCTCAGAACCAGCTCAGGAAGCTGCAAAAAAAAGAAGAGATTTTGTGAATTCTTTATTTTGGGGTGCAAGCCCAAAGCAGCCACAGATCACTGTTAAAAATCCAGATTTCTCCGAAGGACACAAACTTCTCAAGATGCTTTTGGGCGGGATTTTTTCGGAGGGGACCCAGGTAAGACCTTACATTATTCCTCGGGATCGCTGTGCTCTGCCCCTGGTTCCTCAGAGGCACACCGACCTCCAAACACCACCAGGACATCCCAAAATTCCTGCCTGGAATGACACACCAACAAATTAGCTGGAAAAAGAACATCTGCTGTCGATTTGAGGTCACTTTCTGTTTGCAATACAAATATGTAAATGCAAAGGTAGGATTTCATGGCTCTCTCTCTTGGCAGCAGGGCGAGTCCCACCTCCTTTTTCTGGGCTCTGTGCCCACCCCTGCTCACTGGCAGAGCTGTGCCGATGGCAAAAACTGAGGGAAAATGTTCATACTCACCTTATCTCTTCCATTAACCCCTAAAAATCTCTGATTAAATAACGGCTGATACACAGAGAACTGCTGAGTACAAGGGACTGTGAGCTTCTCTCAATGCACCTTGATTAAAACCTACAAAAACAAGGATATTTGAAATGTAAACCACTAAAGTATCATTCTTTACGATTCCATAGTATATTTATTTATATTTATGTTACCTCAGGGCTGTGCTGGACCAGTCTCCAAGGCCGTGGTTACCTGGTATCAAGCCTTACTGAGACTCCCCCAAACCTCTTTTTAAGGATCTTTTTTTGCCCCGTCCCCAGCTCTGCAAAGCCCTGAGCTGCAGGAGGCCCTGGCACAGAAACTGCTCCAAAGGCTGGCTGGGCTTTCCAGAGGAGGCAGCAGGAAGGAAACCCCTCAGCACTGACCCATCTCCAGGTTTATTATCAGTCCCATATTGAAGGAATCTGCTTTATCCCTATTTAGGCTGCTGGGAGGCATCTGTTTTACTTCAGCTTTCTGTTACCTCTGCTGTACCAGATTTTCTTTTCTTTTTTTCTTTTTTTTTAAATTTTATTTTAGATTGATGAGTTAATGTTTTTGATTTGATACAATATGAACTGTGGAAGATTTGGTGTCTTCCACTCCAGACAAAACAGTAGTTGAGGAGCACTCCCACCACTGCCAGGGTTTCCTGCAGCACAACTCAGGGCACTTCATTCCCCTTGAATCTGTTTTTTTAAATGTATATATTATTGAAATGTCAAGATATTTGATGCCATAAGTCAGGGTTCAATCAACGTGGAGGAAACCAACTGAACCCCACAAAGACACGAGGTTTGCTTTCAACTTCCACAGATTTCCACAAAAACCAGTTAAAACGTGGACCCAGATTCCACAAATCTGTTGCATTTAAGGTCTATATAAACTGAAAGTACTGGAAGGAAAATATTTACAGATATGTGTGGATCCGAAAAGAGGGAAGGGAGAGGGCAAAGGGAAAACTGGATGCAACAGGTCTCAGAACTCCAACCAGGATTTGTACACCCTGGGCTTGATCCCTCTGAAAAAAATGTCTTCAAATGCTGCAGGAACATATCCCAGACTGTGCCTATATCATGGGGAACATTTTAATCGTTGAAAAAAACTTGTATTTTGTCACCTTCTGATTCTTGAGGTTACAGCAGGCAAATTGTGAAATCATAATTAGATCCATGTTAACATAAACCCCAGGAGTGACAACCTGGAAGAGAAGACACGTGTGCTTGTTCAGTAGATAAAGAGTCTGAAATACCTGAACTGCAAGGAACTGTTGCTTCATAATCATAATGGGAATGATAAACACCCAATCACTGCCAGACGAACAGTATCAATGTCAATATTTGGGAAATTATGGGTTGTTTTATAGGTGGTACATCAGAATTAAGAACTTTTTTCTCTCCCGGGATGTGTTGAGTTGTGCAGTGCTAAGTTGTCCCTGAGTTTGAAGAGCCAGTCTGAAAAGGGTAAATCAGAAATGAGGAATATTGGCAGATGATCTGGATTGGCAGCTGATTTGTTAAATGTCAGCCTAAGAAATTGGGAAGGTCTCCAGCAATCCAACCCAGCAGGAAGGCCCAGGACGGTGCTTGATCCACTCCTCCATCCTGGCAGGAAATGGGAATCTGCCTGGAACAGACTCCAGGAGGAACTGTAAAATAGTGTAACCAAAAAAAGGGGGGTTTGAGGCATTTTTACCTGCTGGGTTCATCCCTCCTTCTTTCCTCTGTCCCCTCCTACCTACAAATCTGCCACCTGAAGGCAGTGACCAAAGAACAAGTGATTCAGCGCCCTGGAAGTGCCAACTCAGGGGCTGCTCCCCAGCTCTTCCCAACCCAAATGCAACTGGCAGGAGCCTGGGATCCAAATAAACCCTGAGCCAGCTCCTGCTGCAAGTGCTCACACAACTCAGGGTGCAGGAGATAAGAGGGAAGAGGTGATTTATTCTCATTTGCTCTAAGTGGCAGAGATTAGTGTCAAGTCAGTACAAGAGCACAGTACATCAAGCTCATTTGTCAACCACCAAATATTTTTGCAAACATGAACAACATGCTTCTCTGGCACATTATATCTGGATTATGCAGACAGAGAAACACATCCAAGGGAAAATAAAAATAATAATATAAAAAAAAAGAAAGAAAGAAAGAAAGCAATAGACAGCTTTTGAAAAAGGCTTCAGGCAAGATTAGTCATGTTTGAGAAGGGCTTAAGACTGAAGTCGGGGCAGAGCAGCAAACTGGGAGCAGACAATGGAAAGCAGCGCTGTGACAACGCTCCAAGACTCCCACACGTTATTCCAGGAGGTGCCAAATCCATGGGGCTGGGAGCTGCTGGGAAGCCGAGGCTCCTGCACACACAGTCAGTCCCACAAGGTGATTTCTGCTCCTTTCCCCCCACCCTGCAAATCCCCAAATCCTCTCCTGGGTGCTGGATATCCTGGGGGAAAAGCCCTCTGCCCCCGGGTGGGTGTGGGTCTCACCGAGAGCTCCCATCTCCCCCCAGACCTGCCAGAGCCCACGGAATAAACACAGCCAGGGCAAAGGAGGCACTGCTCACACCATGCCTGCTCGGATTTACTGATTACAGCAGAAACTGCACTTCCGAGAAGGAAAAACACCTGGGGGTCCATCACATTCTTAAATTCACACTCCACATTTGTACCCCTGCAGCATTTCGGTCTGAGGTGGTTTTGGATGAGACTGGCAGTGACACCGAGGTGGCAGAAATCTGCTAAACCCAGGGATTTCTTGTCAAACCCAGAAATCCCACGTGAAAAGGACGTTCCTTTTCTCCCTCTACGCTTGTTGTCAATGATGAGAAATCATATTCATATTGAAGTTGCCCGTGATGAGAAAATCATGGAATGGTCGGGGATGGAAGGGACCTTAAAGATCATTCAGTTCAAACCCACAAATAACAAAATTACATTAAAAGGTGATTTATGTTCCTACAACGATTCTTTGCCTGCAACCTTGCGTTCCCTCCTCAGAAATGATGGTCCCTCTCATCTGGAGAAGTTGCAGTGAAGGTGTTGCTGTCCCAGAACAGTTAATGGGAACCTTGACTTCATCCCTTCCTGCAAAGGTTTGGAGTTTATCCACAGACCAATTCCAGCTCATCTTAACCCGGGCTAGGGAAGGAAAACCCTCTGGAAAACCTGCCCGCAGCCCGGGATGGAACGGGCTTGGAAAAAACCAGTCTGGGATTCTACGATTCCACGATTTTATGAAAAAATTAATAAACCAACAACAATAAAAACAACAACATCATCATACAGGGGGTTTATCCATCAGGAGAGCCCAGAGCATCACATCCCGGGAGCCCCATCCCGCCCCATCCCTGCAGGAATGCGGGTCCCGGGGGCATTCCCGGGGGGCTGCGGGCGGGGAGGGAGGGCCGAGACGAGCGGGATAACCGGGATAACCGGGATAACGGGGATAACCGGGCTGAGGGACCATGTCCCCCCCCTTCCCGCCCCTTCCCTTCCCGCCATGAGCCGCCACAGCGGCGCCGGGGCTCCCCCTGGTGGCACCGCCTGAGGGGTCCCGGCGCTCCCCTCGCCGCCCTTCTCGAACCCAACCCCTTGATTAGTTATTGTAATTAACCGTAAACTGTGTTATTCCCCCCCCAATGAAGTTGGTTTTAGCCGGAAAGCCGGTGTAAGGTGGTGTTCTGAGAGCGAAGCTTGGGAGAAGCGCTAAAGAAGTACTAAAAAGTGCTAAAAAGTGCTAAAGTTGGACTTGATAGGCTTCAAGGGACAAAGCCAGGGGGAGGAAGATGCTCTTAAGGCTTGGTATTTGTGCTGGGAAAAGATACTGAAAAGATTAAAGATATGGACTAATAGTTGCAGAAAACGAGAAATGAAGACGTAACCAATAGAAGGCAGAATAGTTCCTGGTGAAAGAGAATTATGTCATTTAGAACCAATGGACATTAATATCTCTGTTCGCTGAAAGTGTAAGAATAGGTTAAAGAGTTATTCCTGCTGTGTGTGACTGGGATTCTGTCAGCTTTGCACACACGCCCCTGGCCAGAAATAAAGTGATGCCCCTCTTCCTAACACTGCAGAGATGAGGTTAGAGGGTTGCACTTATCTTACCATCTTTGGAGTATTTGGTAACACTTCCAGCCCTAAATACTCATCGATTCTGTGATTTAACCTCAGCCTGGGGAGGCTGGAAGGGCTTCCTGAGCATCAGCCCCTGCCTGTTCCTCTTGTGCGAGTGCTGATGTCCCTGAGCAGAGCCTGGTCCATCCTCTGCCCCTCCTCCAGGGACACCCAAGGATGGGCTCCCAGAGCCTGCTCCATCCTCTGTCCCTCCTTCAGGGACACCCAGGGATCGGGTCCCTTGTCAGGATCTCCTCTGGAGCTGAACAGCCCCGGCTCCCTCAGCCTTCCCTGGGAACAGCTGCTCCAGTCCCTTCAATCTCTTTGTGGGCTCCATGTCCCTCCTGTCCTGAGGAGCCCAGAACTGGACACAGGACTCCAGAAGTGCCTCCCCAGGGCCGAGCAGAGGGGCAGGATCCCCCTTGACCTGCTGGGAATTATCATTTCATTCCACCCCCTGCCATGGACAGGGACACCTTCCACTATCCCTGGTGGCTCCAGCCTGGCCTTGGACACTTCCAGGGATCCAGGGGCAGCCACAGCTTCTGTGCCCAACCTGTGCCAGGGCCTCCCCACCCTCACAGCCCATAATTCCTTCCCAATATCCCGCCTAACCCTGCCTTCCTCCAGCACAAGACCATTCCCTCTTCTCCTGTCACTCCATGCCCCTGTGAAAAGTCGCCCTCCAGCCTTCTTGTAAACCCCCTTTAGGTACTGGAAAGCTGGATATGAATATTTTAAAATATTTTGATAGGAAAGAGTGTTGTATAATTTACTGCATTTTTAATACAGTTTTACTTTTCATTCTCACCCAGGCTCATCATTTCTGTGGTTGCTGCAGCCTGGCTAATTAACACAGGGCTGGGAAGATGATTAAAGGAAGGCTTCGGGTATCTGCATTGTTCTACTTTAATTGCAGCTCAAGCAATGATTCAGTGTTGGTTTTGGCAGTTGAACAGCACTTGTCTGGCACTGTGAAATTCCCTGTTTATATCCATGAGACTCATCTGTAGTTGGGGGGCAAAAGCAGGAAGATTTGTGGCATTTTTAGCGGGAGGAAGGAACAGCTGATGTTGGGTGCTCTCTGTTGTTGTGGCTGAGGTGCTGGGGTCACAGAACCCAACAAATGGAGTGTCCTCACTGGTGTGGCCAGATTTGGGTCTCATGGCCCAGTTCAGCTTCAGCTGAGTTTTCCAGAGGCCTGGACTGGTCTCAGCCTGGTGCCATCAGCAGCTTGGCTCCTGCAATTACATTTTGACCGACATCCATCCCTATTCCTGGGACAGACTTTGCATCTGTGCTGTAGCCTGGTCACAGGTCCTGTCCCTGACCTTGTGTCCTGTTCATCCTGGATGTATTTAAAAATGCGTGGTATCAATCATAAGGGAAAAGGAATAAAAAGCAATTTATATATGGCAAAACACCCTAAAGATACCTCCCAAACCCTTCCAGAGACTAGAAAGCATTTCCAGAAATAGGGGTTGAAATTCCAAGGAACATCCAGGCCTGTTGCTGTCTCTGCTCCCAAATAAACACATCTTCCATGTCACGAGCTGCATTTCATGACATCCCCTTAAAAAAGAAGTGACTAAAGAGAGGCTAATGTGAAAGACAGCCAATTATCCCATAAATGTGAGCTACATTAAGAAGTGGTGTATAACATTATATATTTATGGCTACAGTTTTGTTCCGCTGTCACATAACAAAATGAATAATGCATTAGTCCAAGAAGTTGTCATTAAGTGAATTTCTTTGTTGCCTTGCTGTTAAAATATAAAAAACCCCTCCTTGCTGTGTGTGTATGTGCAACATTAACCCTTTTCTGGGAGAAGAAATAGGCTAGTGAAGGTACTGTTAGGCTGGGAAATTAAAGTAGATTTTATAATTTTTCAGGTGAAATAATGCTAACTACTCATCAGAGGGATTTGAAGACATTCCAGATGTTGTTGTTCTTTAATTCTTGTCCTTCTGAGAAGAAAGAGGAACATCTATTTACAGCCTGACAAGGGAGACTAAGGGGCCAATTAATTTATGACCAGGAGAAAAATCACCTTTATTGGAGTTGGAAATGGAATTTCCATTTATTGGTAATGGAATTTCAGGGAATTTGGGGCACCAGCCTAAATTCTTGTCTTGTCCCATGAGTCCTGCTGAGGGAAAAAAGGAAACCCTGATCCAGTTGGATGGTGGGACTGTCCCTGTGTTGAGCCTTCCAGGTGTCCTGCACAGCATTCCATGTAGGTGTGTGGGATGAGTTTGCACCTTTCCGAAGCACATTTAAACTTCTCTGAAACATCATTTACCTCCAAACGCATTAATCTGATTTTTTTTAACTGTTTTCTCCTGTTTCTCCCTGACAATGGACAGCAAAGTTGAATGGGTTTCCTACAGAATCGGACTTGAAAGGTGAACGCTGAATTTTCTCCCGCTTGGGTTTAATGCAGCGTGTTCACCTCACGATCTGGTAACTTCAGACCTGCTGGGGAGAAGCCAGGAACCACATTTTGGACACAAAGGGTCAGACCTTGTCTCGCGTTGCAGAGACTATTGGTTTAACTTCTGAGGTTATGAGAGAAAAACAAGTTTTGTACACTGTGTTGGGAAACCTCAGGGAGTTGTTTTCCTGCCGGAGCTGCTGCTGTGCCACCAGTGGGGAGCAGGAGGTGCTCAGGTTTGGGGGAGGATGTTTGAGGAGAAAGACAACAGGGACAGTGGGGCCACACAAGAAAACAACCACCACCACACCAGGAACAAACCCCAAACTAACAAAAAACCACAGAAAAACTGAGGTAATGAAAATGAGAACAGAGATGAGGTGTGCCCAGACCTCAGGAGAGGCAACCCAGGCTTTTCCAGCCCATTGCTACTGTTTCACGTTCACTTATTTCTATAAAGTCTTTCTTCTACAAATCCAGCAACCAAAATTCTGCCAGGCATTTCCATAACCCCAGTGCTCTAATTAATTAATTGAAATAACTTGTCCCACGAGGTGTTCTGTGTTTTCCTTAAGCTCCCAAACAACTGCTGCTGCTTAGCTCTGATTAGGAAATGAGTTTCTGGTGGAACCACTGTTCCTTTTTTGCAGAATTAACCACAGAAAGCTCATTAAGCACCTGAAGAGATGTTTTAGTGTCTTACAACAGGATTTCCCCCCAGCCAAGAGCACAAGAAAAGCACCTTGTAGCACATGTAACTCCACACAAATCCCTGTCTTCATTTCCAGCCTGGATCCCTGGTACGGATTATCTGCTTTCATTAGCAGGCTGTTTAATATTAATGACCCCTGTTAGCCTATCGACTTAATTAGGATGGGAAGCAGCTGGATGGTGGGCAGAGCCTGATCGCTGAGCTCTTCACTCAGGGCAGCAGGGGACAGTGTGGCCTCGTGGTGACATCAACCCCCTTCTCCTTCCAGGACCCTTTCCAAAGCTCCTGCCTTATCAACTCCCTTCTTCCTCCAGGACCATTTCCAAGGCTCCTGCCTCCTGCCCAGGAACAGGACTGTGCTTGGAGCAGTCCCTGCAGCCAGGTAATTTTTCCTCTGGGTGGGAGTAGCTGCCTTTGCTCCCCTGGGGTGCGTTTTCTTGACTCGTGCTCTCAGGAACAGAATTCAAGGGTTACTTGGAGCGTCATCACCGGCTTAATTCATTTTTCCTGGCTGTCCTCATAAAAACTTGCTCGAGCCAAGCACAGGTTCTGACCCACTGGGGTATTACAGAGTAGGAAAAATGTACAGGAATCTTAGGGGTGAACAATGCAGCAGAGCTGTTGGAGTGCTCCTCAACTTGCAGAGCCTGGAACTCCGGTGACACCAGTCCAGCCCTGGATATTCCTCTTGGTTCAGGGTATAAAGCCCCAGCAGCAGCCGAGTTCTGCAGCTCAGTTAACGCACAGCTCATAAACTATGCAGCTCAATTAAGAAAGCCCTGCCTGTGCAAAGCAAAGCGAATGGAAATAGGTGCCTGAAGTAAGAAAATATGCCCTTCAGGTGAAAATGATACAGGTGGTTAAGGACAATAATCTCATATGCAAAGCACGGATGTGAGAGTGGGTGCAACAAAGATTTTGGGTGGGTTTGAGTTTGTCCATTGCAGCAGGAGAGGCTGTGGAGGGTCTGAAGTGATTTTTTGTGTTGCTTCTGAGTGTTTTGGAGCCACCTCCAAACCAGCAATGGCTGTGAAGAAATGAGTGTGTCAAGTTTTCCTGTCTCTGATCTATTTCATCACCACGAGGTGCAGCAGATGTTGTGTTTTGTGAGGCAGATGAGCCTTTGGAGCAGTGCAGCTGCAAACCTGCCCAACCAACAGCTGGGGCAGGGCCTGGCTTCTCTGACACTTGGGTCAAATTGGAGAGTTCTTAGGAAAACTCACTTCTAATTTTAGTGGGGTATCTGGCTCTGTCTGGTACACAGGATTTGGCCTTTAGAAATAAACAGTGTTTCTAGAAGTGTAAAAAAAAATTATGGGGCTTTGCTGGGGAATAACTAATGGTTGGTATGGAAAAAAAATAGGAGTAACTGCTGAGAGAGGTGGATTCTCTATCCCTGGAAGTGTCCAAGGCCAGGTTGGACAGGGCTTGGAGCAACCCGGGATGGTCGGAGGTGTCCCTGCCCACGGCACTGGATGAGCTCTGAGCTCCCTTCCAACTCAAACAGCTTTATTAACTAATATGGAATGAATTATTATTTTGACATTTAACATTTCTCACTTGGCTGTGGTTACAGTCGTGAATAATCCACTTAGGGGGCAGTGGAAACCATTTGCACAGTTTCATGCCGTGCAAATACACCAAATATTGGGCTGCTGGCAGTCAGGGCATGGCCTAGAAATGCTCCTGACCTGGTCCTGTGGAACTCGAGTTCTTCCCAAATGCCTGTGGCATTATCCACTTGTTTGCCTGGCTCAGGGGGAGGTAAAATCAGGCTATACCTGCTGGGAGAATATAACACTGTGGATCCCTGGAATGGCCATCTCTCCATTAACTGCAGGGGGCTTTTGGAGGTTCTGGTATATTTTGGAGTGAAATATCCCACCCTCACAGGAAGGGAAGCACCAGCATGAGTTTTCTGAAGAAAGGAATGAAAAGAAATCAAGTTGTGCATCTCCTGTTCTGCCAGAGGGGACATCACATCCAGTTCTACAATCCTTGGATGAAATCCTCAATGTCTGTGTAAAAGGAGTGAATTAGTGAACCCCAAGGCCTTGCTCCCAAGGGAAACCTTGGCATGGAGCTCGAGGGGTTTGTGTCCTCGGTGATTCCAGCAGGGTCACGGGGATGCTGCCTGGTTTGGGGGGGTTGTGTCCTCGGTGATTCCAGCAGGGTCACAGAGGTGCTGCCTGGTTTTTGGGATGACTGGATGAGGGGGAATGTTCATCCATGTCTTGCTTGGCAGGACTTGGAGAGGCACAATGTCGTACATTAATAGGTGATCCCCCTCCCCACCCCACAGCACAGAGCAGGATTTCCAACTTATTTAGGGCACCACAGATTCCAGCTTCAAAATCTGACAATTATTAGCCAAACTCAAACCATTTGGAGGTGTGAGCTGGGATTTCCACCCTCTTCTCCCTGGTTTGCCAGGGCTGACTCTTGGCATGCAGCAGGGACACACAAACCTGGGGTTTTTTTTCATGAACCTTTTATGTCGGGAGGGGGTGTGGGTTTTTCTGAATTCCCCGAATTAAAGAGACTCCAGCCTGCCTGTGACATTAATAGAGCTATCAAAACCCCCACTGTCATTATACAACAATTGTTAATTATTTACAAGCAAACTTGTGCGAGAGCCGGATTGTAGCTGTCAGTGGTGTCATTATTAAAAGGAAAATGCTTTGTCTGGGAGAAGATAACATGACTCATTTCAGTGAAATGCGATGAATATGGAATATTCTGTTTCTCTTCACCAATTAGTCAGAGCGAGAACAATGGCGTGTCTCTTTCCTAACAAGATGTTTGTTTTTTAAAGCCCAACAAAATAAATATTTTCAGGGGCTTTGCTTACAAAGGGTGTAATTCATTGCAGCCATTAGAAGAGAAGTTTAAAAAGAATTATTTTTCTAGGATGGGGGAAACTATTTTCATGAAGTATATTCTCCTTTTTTTTCAGCTAGTAAAAAATGCATGTGAAGCTTTTTATTATTATAATATCTTGGTTTGTCTTATTGTTGCAACAAAGACTTTACAGCACATCCAGTTCTAGACCCTTCCACTGCCCCAGGTTGCTCCAAGCTCTGTCCAACCTGCCCTTGAACACTTCCAGGGATGGGGAATGCACAACTTTTCTGGTTGCTGTTAGAAGTCAAAAGTAAAATTGCAGTGAGACAACCTCTTCGTTCCTGCTGTGCAGTGATTTAAGGATTTATTGGCTGCAGAGGTTAAATCCAAGCCTCTTGTTTGTGCTCCCCTTTCTAGGCAATGCCCTTTGAAATGCATTATTTTGGAACGTCTTGTTTAGAAAACGATTTTTACAGTTGGAATATTTATGATCTGCTGTTATACCAAGGGTTTTCAACAGTCTCATAAGAGGAGGAGAGAAGCCAGCTTTGGTCTCCTTGCCCTCCCTAAATTACAGGGAAGAAGTAGGGAATGCACAGTTGCATTTTCTTTCCAGAACAACAACAACCTTCTTAATGTCATTAAGAGAATGTGTTCGCCCTCCATTAATTTTGGATTTGATTTAGGGGCTGTGGTGCAATGAACAGGAGGAAAAAGCCATTTGGTGGAATTGCCACCAAACCCAAGGACTTGTAGGACTGAGCATTGCGTGGAGCAGCTCTTTTAAAGCTGCGTAGTTTATAAACCCTTTCAGGATTAAAAAAAGCCTGAACAGGAATCCTACAGACATTTCTCCTCATTATCTCTGGGCAAACAGTCCTTCTTTTCTCCCAGCACTTGGCTGGGAGTGTTCGACCTTCCCCTTGGCTGCGGGGAGTTGGTTCATCCCATGTTTCTTTGGCTGCTCTCAGAGAAATGCCAGTGCTGGGGCACTGCCAGGGTGGCTTTGCTCCTGTGCCCTCCCAGGACAGGAGGGCACGGCCGATGTCAGATCCATGGGTTTGGAGTTGGAATCTGGGCTTTATTGATGAGGGGCAGTTAAGGAGGAAAGCACACGGAGGTGGTTGGTGTGGAAGGGAAGCAGGATCAGGTGTGTGCACACCTTGGAAGTCCTTCCTCCTCTCCAGCTGCCAGGCTGTGGAGGTGCCCAGCCCCTGGGCACCGGTTCCACTTTGGAAGGGCTGCCTGAAGTTCCGTGGGCTGGTGAGATGAGATGCAGGGAGTGTGTCCTCCAGCGTCCTGCTCCCTCCTCGCCCTTCTCTGGGCTTGTGTTCCTCTAAAGACCCTGACAGGGTCCAACCTTCCCACCAACCTCTGAGAAGAGGCCCCATAAACCACATTAACTTCTGCAATTTCCTTGTTACTCTTGCGCAAGTTATTAATTAACTGAATGTAACCACTGGCTGTTGATAAATCCTTTTAACCACAGTAATTCCGATTCCATATCGGGCTCAGAACGTTTTCACCCGAGCTGCTGCTCGAGTTAAGCCGGGTGAGGAATTAGCCCTGATGTGTTTTTGAGCACCAGGCTCGGGGAGAACGGAGAGAAGATATTTGTTTGCTTGATTCCACATGACAACTCCAGGGTAACTGCACAGACTGTACGCTTGGGTTGACAGGGCTGTGCCAGCAGCCTCACATTCCAGAGGCAGGGGGATGGAAGGGGCACTGACAACTGCAATGGATTTGATCCGAATTTCTCTCAAGAGCGACAATTTGCCTTCAATTATTCATGTTTTTCCGCGGTTTCTCTTCTGAGAGGTATGAATAACTTAATATTCAGTCGTGTAACATTCTCAGTGCTGAATAAATTAGTGCATGGGGGAGAAGTTGAGGAGCGGATCCAAGTGTTAAATAATGGAAGAGGTTTTTTTGAGGGAACGTGGTCGTTGATGGTGTGAGTGTTGCTGGGTGTTCTCCGATGCAGGGCTGTGGTTATTAGACGTGTAAATTAATTACAGGGGTGTTGTGGGTTGGCTGGATGTGCCCCAGAAGGAAAAAGCAGCGTCTGTGTGACAGTGAGGACATTCACCTGCACATCATCCTGGGGCTGGACGTGTCTCCTCTCCCTCCCCTTTGTCCCCTGCGCCACAGAATTAATGCCTCGCTCTGGGGGAACTCTGACATACTGGGAAGATGCTGGTGCTGTTAAACCATGAGCTGGAGACACCCTGGAGTGGATTCCCAGGAACTTCAGGATGTTCAATGATTGCTCAGTGGCTGCTGTGTCAGGAGACTTTGAGGTTCAGTGGTTGTGCATTTATTTATTTCACCTGCATGGTGGCGTTTTCCAGGCAGGGTTCCTGCATTCTGACCCTCTGGTCCCTCGTGCTCTGCCCCCTTCGCTCCTCCTCTGCCTTTAGACAGAATTACTTATTATTCCCTGTGTAAGATTTTAGAACCAGTTGTTTTTCCATGACAAGACTACAGCTTTGGAAGTGTCACAGATGCAGAAACTCCTTCAGCAACACTGAAAAACGAGAAGTTTTTGAGGATTTCACCCTGATAGTGAGTGAATTGGTGTTTGAGATGAAGCAATTTATTCCATTTTAGCAGCGTGTTGTTTAGTTCAGCATAATATTTTAATGTTGTGAAGATATTTAGATACAGAACTCTTATAAATCTGTCTTCTTTACATAAAAAACCACTAAGTCTGATGAAGTGTGTTGTGTAGTATTGGTGTGTGCTGGAGCAGCAGCCAAATATGAACTGTTGGGATTTCTTATACACTGGAAACTAGAGAAAATTGTCTCGACAGCACATAGATTATCAAATAGGTATAGATAAAAAAAATCAAATTATCTGTTTGCAGAAGTGGCAGCTGGAAAGTTTCTAAATCCACTGTCACCCCTCTGCATCAGTGTGGACGTGCAGCCAAAAGTGCCTCAGACCTGAAATCCGGTTAATTAAAGCAGCCTCTGCCCCCTGAAACCTGCTGGAAAAGCCACTTCATCCCAGGAGAGAATTATTGAGGCATCTGGAAGGGCTCTGAGCTGCTTCAGACTCTGGATAATGGTCCAGCCCTGGAATTCTGGTGGGGGAGATGGATCCTGAAAGGCTGTGATTGGTTTTGGTTGTGTCCATAAGGATTCTGCTTTCCTGTGTGTCAGAGCTGGATGTGCAGAGCAAGTCACTCCCCAGGACTGCAGGTGTTCCATTAACAAACCCCCATTTTTAACACCAGCCTAATTAATAGATACCATAATTTACTGTGCCATCATCCAATCCAGCCTCCGCATCCAGGGGATTTCAAGACATGGAGTGTGGAAACCTGTCATGACAGGAAAAAAAACCCAGGGAGGCTCGTCGGAAACAATGGTTGTGTTGTGGGAAGAGTTTAAATCTATGCAGCTGATCCCCTGGGAACTGCTGTGGTCTATTCACCCTGTGTGAAAATGATGCTCTTTCAATATGATCTTTAATCCTTTTCTTTCATGGAAAAATGTGAGAACTTTATTTGAAAGTTTTGAAGGAACGCTCTGTTTTGGTGAGTAAATGCTTTTCAAACACACACTGATAACTTGACTTATTTTTAATGCAGAGGGGGAAAAGGTCTCTGAAATATCTGTGATATTCTGTCCATAAACTGCATCTGTGGATGTTTCTGGGAAATGTATCCAGGCTTTTTTTTTTTTCCCCTGGGTGGATGCAGGGAGGGAGGGAGGGAATCATCCAATGGTCCTGGGGATGCTGCAAACTTCTGTAACTGCCTGAGACACAAATTGCACAAACCAGATTCTTCTTGTGTGATGGGGAGGGAGAATCAAAATACCTTGGAATTTGAGGTAGAATTCCCTTTTCTTTGGAGATGATTCTTATCTTCCTCCTATTCATGGAAAGGGAGAACAAAACTTAACTCTGCAGTTGTTGAAAACATTTCTCCCCACCCTCTGGGAGAATGGAAATCAGACCTTGCCCTGCTCGCTCCAGTGTGAGCAGCATCCCAACCCCCAGGGTCTGGCAGAGCTGCTGCCCCGGTTTTTGTGTCCCTAAGGGCTGTTGGCACTGCCAGAGCTCCGGGGGGCAGAGTCACCAACACCCTTTGACTCGGGCTCTGCTGCAGCCCCTGTGATCCGAGGCATCCCAAGCATTCCCTGTGTGTTAGGGATGGACACGTGTCTGCAAGGTGAGGAAACGACTTTTGGTGTCTCCTTTCCCTTTCTGTGGGTGCCCAGAGCTCTGGGCTGTGCTTTGCCCAGCACTGCCAGGGTAAAGCCAGACCTTTGGCCTCCCACTTCTTTAACTCAACTCCCTCATTTCAGGGGAATTCTCAGATCCTTTTCCTCTCTTGTGTAACTTACTTGACACCTTAAGTTCCTTCCCCTGAGCCAGGGGCTCGTTTTTACCTTTTAGATTTCTTTCTTTAATATTTCTCTAATCTTGCCTCGTGTTTATCCAAGAGCTTTGGCACCTGGCTTGCCTGGCCCTTGGGTAGGGACCAAGAAATTCCATCTGGGAGTTGTGCTGCAGCGTTTGGGGAGAGCCACGTGTGGTGCCCGCAGCAAACTGGGTGTTCCAGGGGGACGGGGGGGGGTTTGGGAAGTGCTGAATGATTTGGATTCACTTGGCTGTGCCCTGGGTTTGGAGCTTCCCTGTCCTTGCTGCAGCTCCAGCAAGTGAACAAACCTGCAGAGCCCAGAAATGTGAATTCCAGGGGCCTGGAAATTCCTTAAACATAGTGAAGGGTCACCTGATTATCGCTGCTTAGCATGGCAGCAGATTAACAGCATTATTGCACAGCTATTTGGAGGTTGTTTTCAGTGAGATAAAATTAAATTAAGCAGCCATATTTATATTTCCAGTCTTTTGAAAGTAGCATTTCCTTCACTGTAAATATAAAAACTATTCTTTCTCTTCCACTTTGGTTTAAAAGATATTTTTTTCTTGTCCTTCTACTGTCACCCCATGGAATCTGAGTTCCTGATAAACTGTAAGACTCTTTAGCTCCAAAGTTCAATTGGCTTTTGGATGCCCTCAGGTGCAACTGCCCTTTTACATGGAATTTTTATTGTTAATCTTCTAGTATTGGGGGAATTATTTTGCAAACAGACCAAGTGAGTCCCTTCAAGCTCCGAAACCTGCCAGGCTGCCTTTTATTCCGATTGCTTGTGATAAGGAGCTTTGGTAAGAACGCTGTGCCTGCAGCAAGAGGAGACACTCACCTTGGAGGGGAACGGCTTCAAGGTCCCAGGGAACACGGGGCTCTTTCAGCTCCTCTTGAAAAGGGAGAGAAGTGTTAAAAATCCTCTCAGACCTTTGAATCGGGGGTGGGACTGCACCGGAGCCAGTGGGAATGGCCCGTGTTAGGCACACAGTCTCTGTTCCTGTAGGGTGATGGTTGGAGCTGGTTACAAGAGTTGGAGTTGGTGTCCTGTTCCATCCCTGTGGGCTGTGGGAAAGTGTGGGATGCTGCAGGGCACCCCCTGAGCTGCCCTCCCTGGGGGATCCACCAGCATGGACAGACTTTGGCAGGGTTAGGACACAAAAACAGTGAAGGAGGGGACACTCCAGGGGATGGGACAGCTCAGGCACCACACTCTGAAGTGACTATCATCCAACCTAACCCTTTGAAAGATGAAAAAATTACATTTTATAGGACACATAATTACATTTTCCTTTTTTTCTCCAGTGCCAGCTGCCCATTAAGAGCAAACAGCACAGCCTTGCAGCGAGCAAGGAGATGCTCAAGGAACAAGTCTCTCCTTGAGATGCCTCTGCAAGGGAGGTATTTTCAGCACTGCTACAATGCAAGCATTGAGAAGCTTTGCTGTAATTCCATTTCAAAGAGCTCTCACTAACATTTTCTGCACTGTCCTTAGTGCTGTCTATAAAATTTACTTTAAAATAGTCTGTTCAGGTGGACATCAGGACTGCTCTGAGCATCTCCTCTGCAGAAACTCACTGAGCAGAGTCCCATTTGCAAAGGGCCAAGGCTGATGGAATACCCTGAGCTGGAAGGGACCCACAGGGATCCCGGAGCCCAGATCCTGAAGAAGGGATTCGTGCTGTGTTTCAGAGCAGCTGAGCAAAGGGAGGCTTCCATGGCTCTCCCCTCCTGGAGCATTTTCCTACATCCAGTCGGGTTGTGGTAAAAGCCAAAGCAAAGCTCAGCCCCTCTTTTGTGCTCACAAAGGTTACAGAACACCAACATTTCTTCCTTTGGCCGGGAAGCCTCCTCTGGGACAGGTCTGGTCACTGGTTCCTTTCCTTTCCAAGGGGGTGAGCTGACTGAGGGTTGTTTTACCTCCTTCCCAGGCCAGGATAGCTTTCACTAACACAGACACTTCTGTTTTCCCCGTTCCAAACAAGTGCCCTGAGTGGATGGAGCAGCTTTGTGAGCCCTGCGAACAGTGCGGCTCATTCAGAGATAAGGCTCCTGCATTTCGGTCCCTTGGGTCACCTGACAGAGCCCTGGGGGACTCTGGGGCTGCATTCCTGGAATGCCTCCCCTGCTGGCACTGCCAGCAACAGCCTCGGCTCCGGTGCCCCGTTCCTGAGCTCTGCTGCCCTGGGTGCTGCAGGGGAGCGGCGCAGAGGATGGGCTGGTGGGATCCCCCCGCAGGTAAAGGCTCCGGGGCTTTCTGAGCTCTGATTTCTGAGCTGAGTGTGAGTGTGATGGGCCTGAGCTGAGCTTTGGGGGTGGGTGGTTTGTGCCGTCCTGACTGCCAGGAGGGTCCAGCCTGTTTGCAACCTTAGCTCCTTTCTGCTTCTGGCTAATCCAGCTACAAGTCCTGTTTAATATTGCTTATTTTTATTTATTATATATATATAAATTTTATAACTTATATATTTTTGTATATAACTATATAGAAATATAAATGTTACAAATTATATATAGATGTAATTTTAATATATATTATTTATTTAATATCAGTATTGATTAGGAAACTTGACTCCTGGAATCCCAGAATGGCTTGGCTTGGAAGGGACTCCAAAGCTCTTGTCATTCCACCTGGGTTGGGAAACCTCCCATCCCAGGTTGCTCCAACCCTGGACACTGCAGGGATGGCACATCCTCACCCAAACCTCTTCATTTACCCACATTACAAATAGCCTATACATCGTTTTTCCAGTGTGTAACATTGGAATCCATCTCAAACTCTGGAATTAATGAGTGTTGTATCCAATATCTGCCTGTCTTAACGTCAGAGGTGCTCTTTGGGACTGAGAAATCAGATCTTGCTGGGGCTTTTTTTTTGACATCATGGAGAGAGTTGATGGGAAAGGATGGAAGAAATGCAGCAAGATGGGGAGCTGAGGGAGGAGGGACCTCCCTTGTCCTGCTCCTACTGGCAGGGCCACCATGGAGACCCTGGGAAGACACCACGACTGATGTTTTGTGCCTTCATGGATTTGCCAGAGTCCAGGGAGGATGTGCAAGCCCAGGGGGATGTTCTGGGCTTGGAGCTCCCTGTGCTGGTGGTGCCTTTGCCAGCACCCTCAGATCCCAGGGGTGTGAGCAGGGGGGACCCTGGAATAGCAAACAGCCCAAGGGAAACGTGCAAACCCCAAGTTTCTCCTCTAATTTAAGCAAATGTTTCCTGGCCTGGCTCAGCCCTGGGACACTCCCCAGCCAAGGACAAGTGCACAGTCCCGCCTCAGCAGCTCTTTGTGTCACAGGAGGTGAAAAGCCCCAGGGGATCGTTTTGGCAACAAAACTGACTGGTTTTAGTAAACAAAACATCTTCTCCATCTTGCTGATAACGTTTTTTCTGGAACTGAGACACACCAACCCAGAAACAAAAGGAAGAGGCTTCACCCACCTCCTGGAGCTCTGCTGCTGACCACGAAAGGTGGTTTGGCACCCTCATCGCTTGGTCCAGTCACCACAGAAATGAGATTCAAATGAGAAACCCCTTAGTTTAGTCAAACAATACATGACTTAGTAAACAAATTTTTAGCTATTTAGTGTTTGAGAGGAAAAAATCTGTAGCCAGAGGATGGGCAGCCCCTGGCACAGGGTGCCCAGAGAAGCTGTGGCTGCCCCTGGATCCCTGGCAGTGTCCCAGGGCCAGGCTGGAGCAGCCTGGGACAGTGGGAGGTGTCCCTGCCCAGGGCAGGGGGTGGAACAAGAGCATCTTTAAGGTCCCAGACCACAGGATTCTGAAAGATCCTTCAACACTCATTTCCTGTAGGTCCTTAAGGATATCCCTGGATCTGGGGATCCTCTCAGCTGCTTTCACACACCACTTAAAACCCTTTCCTTAACCAGAATATGACAATCCATAATTTTCATATTTCTTTTTTTTCCCTTTTCAGACAGGGTGCAAGGAAGTCCTGACATCCACCTGAGATTTATTCTCCCTGTTGAAGTGATCGCTGCTCCCCAGGTCTGTGCCCACCCTGTGCCCAGCTGAGAGCTCCATGCCCATGGTGCCCTCAGAGGGTGGCAGAGCAGGGCCATGCATCAGCTCTTCGGGCTGGTCCTGGCACAGAAGGACCTTTCCCGGGCAGGGGATCTCTTCTCCCTGGAGGATGAGGAAATCGAAGGGAGCCTCTCCGAAGCTCTGGAACAAATCAGGATAATCAGTTCGGCTGCAGTAAGTGAAACCCTGTCCAGGAGGATTTTTCCATCCGGTGAAATGTATAAATAAATATTAAAATCAGGTTTAAGTTTCTAAACACACCTGAAGGGCAAAGTGTGAGGTTGGAAAATGTGGTAATGAAATGCAGTTGTCACCAGCTGAGTTTCCTTTAAAGGTGTCTCATGTTAACCTTTATAATAATTTTTATTGAGTAGTTATTTAAAGCGTATTAAAGATTCACATGAGGTTACATAATCCACACCCTCACAGCAATGAGAATTAAGACCTGAAACAGTGAGTTGCCCGTGGGCTGATGAATTTCTGTGTTTAATTATGCTAAAAGCTCACTGTGAAGGTGGAAGTGGGACAGTGGCCACTGAAGGTGCCCTCAGGTTAATTTTGTGGGGTCCCTCAAAGGCAATTCATTGCCAGGAGTGTTTTGGTTCGGCCCAGGACTACCAGAGCAACGACAACGACCAGGCTGTGGTGGAAATCTGCATCACCCGCATCACCACGGCCATCAGGGAAACTGCCTCCATCGAAAAGCACGGCCAGGCCCTCGTGGCCCTCTGGGAATCCTGCCTGGAGCACAACCTGAAACCTTCTGGGAAGGATGAGGATGCACCCCACGCCAAAATCGCCTCGGACATCACGAGCTGCATCCTGCAGGTAACGCTGAGCTCAGGTTGGGGCAGGTTCAGATTTCTCTTCTAAATGCATCTGTGCTTTTTGTTTTTGAGAACCAAGGGTTTGAGCACTGAGGGTGGGTGGTACAGCAGGGGGTCGTGTCCACTCCGCCCTCCTGGAGTGGCTGATCTGGCAGGGAACACCCTTTCTGGAGGGGTTGGTTCCCTCCCTTTTTGCCCCCTGTCCCTGCAGGTGAGACAGGAACCAGAAGCAGCACAACTTGAACTCTCCAAGAGACTGTGTATTCTAAAATCCTATTTTATCGTTGTGGTGCTTTAGAAATCAGATTAAATAAGAAGACTGAACTATTCAATAGTTGCTCTACACTTTGACTAAACCAAGCCAGCTCATATCCCAACGTTTTGGGGGCTGTGCTGTGTTGCAGATTCATCGTTTTGTAAAGTAACTGAAGTGACATGAGGCCGTTCATGGAATGGTTTGAGTTGAAAGAGACCTTAAAGCTCATCCAGCTCCACCCTGCCATGGGCAGAGACACCTTCCACCATTCCCAGTTTCTCCAGCCTGGCCTTGGACACTTCCCGGGATGGAGCAGCCCCAGCTTCGTTATAAAAGTCCAGTTACTGCTCCCTGGAATAGAACTATTGGTAGCAAGTTCATTTGCCTAAAAAAAAAGGCACAAAACGAGGTTTCTGTCCTTCATGTGAGGGAGAGTTGGAGCTGCAAGGAATACAACGAATATCTGCCAGCTGGGTTCACTCTCCCAGCAGGGCTCTGCTGACACGAGCAGCAGGGAGGTCCCTGAGGTTTGCAAACGTCACTGTATCACACGATGGAAATGTGGTCACTATTCTCACCTTCCCATTCTCTGAGTGTCCATTCACGCCCTGATATTTGTCATGGAACAAAAGAAACCTTTCCCCTTCCATTTGGATTCAAACCTTCCCTTAAATAAGTATTTTATCTTTATTGTAGAGGGGGGGGGAAGAGAGACAGAACTGCTCTTTGGAGTTCTCTTAGATGTTTTAAATCCTAGTCCAAGGGCCAAATCTTATCTTCCCGTTCCTTCCATGGGGAGTAGCGGGGGATAACTTGGAGAGGCAGCCCTTGGCTCCTTCTCAGTGGTGCCTCTCAGCCAAACATAACGAGGCATTATGTTGATTTAAACACGCTGCTCAGAAAGCTCTGTTTATTTTAAGGGCTTTTCTTGTTAAAGACGCAGCTTTTGGTCCAGTGGAAGTTGCCAGAATGATCTGTCTTGACACCAAAGAGTTGTTGCAGCCCCTTCTCCCTCAGGGGTCTCTCAAAGGGACTCTTGGCCAGTCTCTCAAAATCCTCAGGGCCACTTAAACTCTGTGGAATAACAGACTTGGGGTTTCTCAGCCTAAATTTAGTCTCTCCAGCTCTGCTCCAGAAGGGAAGTCCAGAAAGTCTGCTCTGCCGTGCTTTGCTCTGCAACATCTGGGTTCCAGTGGTTGCCTGGGATTTCAGATGCTCATTAAATACCATCCTATTGCAGGATGACTCTCCAGCCAGGGATGTGCTCCAGATTCAAAGGGCTGCTGGAAAGTGAGGGAAGGGCAGAGGATGGCACTGGGTAAGGAGGCTCCAGGGAAGAGTGTAGGTGCTTAGTGACACACAAACCGATGCCAAGGGCAGTTCTGTGAGGGAATCTGTGAGGGGGAAGAGGTGGATGAGGTTTGTACCCACAATTTTGTGGGGATAAATAGCACCTTCAGTGGTGCTACCAAAACCACCTTCCTTGACAGGGTTTTTTCCCCTCTTGTTGTCATTGATTTTTGTTTCCTCCTCTGCTCAGCACGAGACTTTATATCAACCCCGTTTTCCAGCTGCTTTTCCGTGTTTCCCCAGAACTACAACCGGCCTCCGGTGATGGCCTTGGCAGTTCCCGTGGCCGTGAAGTTCCTGCAGAGGGGCAACAAGGAGCTGTGCAGGAACATGTCCAGTTACCTGTCCCTGGCTGCCATCGCCAAGGCCGAGCTGCTGGCGGAGCACACGGACACCATCGTCACCAGTGTTCTCCAAGGTATGGCCCAGTATGGCACCAGTTTGGGGCGTGATGGGCACCAGTGTTTGGGGCAGGATGGGCACCAGTTTAGGGTGTGATGGGCGCCAATGAGGGTGTGATGGTCCTGGGAGCTCTGGGATGTGGCATCTCCAAGGTTTGGGAAACACCTCCAGGATCAAGTCCAACCATGAACAAACGTTACCCATCAAAACATGAGCCATGGTTAACAAAGGAGACGTATGGAAATATCTCTAAATGTGATCAAACACGTTAAACACAATCCAATAATGGGCTGGATCGTGGAATATGTGGATTTACTGGACCTTGCTGACTGTGGAGGTTTTATGATGGGCAGGAAATGCAGCTGGACTTGTTCATATTCTGCACTAATGGACTTCAAATTATCAGCCCTGATGTGAGGCACTAGTTCTTGAGCTCTTATCCTTTCTATTAGTGTCACTGGCAAGCCTCCAAAATATAAATGGGGATGAAATTAATCCCATTCTGTGGCGAAATAGTCAGATGTGAGATATAAAAGCTTTGTGGTGGTTCTTTAATTTTGCCTACATTATTAGCTTAATATAGAATATTGTTACTAATCTCCTTACATTTTTTGTGGTTTTAAAAAGCCAAAAGTATTCATTCTTCTACAAAAGGAAATCCAATTTAAATGAAGTAATAAAGTTCCCAGTGTCAGCTGCAGTACAGAGTTCCTGCAGTAGTAAATTCACTGTTTTGCTTCAAATATGGGTAACAATTAGACAGTTGTGCTAATTACTGCCATTAAAAGGACATTATTATGTAGATGTTAAGCCCTCGAATTAAATGTGTGCATCCTGTATTGGTTAATTTATTAATTATTATGTTATTTTAAGTTGTGGCGTTAGTATTTCTGTGTTAACATTGTGCACGGCCACTCATAACTCAGATAATAACAGAAAAAAATTAGAATATAGTCACGGGTTTGGGGAAAAGGGCTGCAGAGCTGAAGGTTTGAGCCGTGTACTTGTGTTGTTCCACCAGCAGATGATGCTGTGGATATCGAGTTTGGGGATCCCAGCCTGGCAGAGGGAGCTGTGGCTGAATAAAATTGGGTTTGCAGCAGGATCAGCCCCACCCTCACAGTCTGTCTGCTGAGGGGGGGGGATGTGAGAGCAGGAGGGGCCGAGGATGGAATTCCGAGGCAGTTTCTGGACACAAAGTGCTCTGGGATCAGCCTGATGGTGCCAGGGAGACCAAGAGCAGCCTCCGGCCCCTGGCCTGGGAATGCAGGAGCCAACTGGAGTTGTGGATTCCTTGGGGCAACTCTCTGGCTGCACAGGCGGGTCCTTATCTCAGGAGCTGGAAAAGAGCCCTTGGGGAAGAGTTTCAGTGCTGTGCTCCATGAATTCAGCTCCCAAACACGCGACAGCCCTGTGCCCACACCTCGGGAGGGATGGGACTGATTTATTCCCATTTCCAGGGATCAGCAGCAGTGCTGCCCTGCAGCCTGAGAGTCCTGGGGCTGTCCCACCTTCCTGAGGCATCCTGGGGAAGCTGCACCCAGCAGAGCCTCGTCAGAGAGCAGAGCTGGGCTCAGCACCCTCCTCCAGCCCTGCACATCCTGCCCTGCCCCTCCCCTTCTCCCCTGGCACTGCAGGACCAGGGGCACAGTGGCTTGCCCAGATTTGGAGCCCAAATTCCCCCCCAAATACCATTTACCTGGTGTAAACTGTCGGGCTGCTGAGTGAGGAAGAAGAGAGAGTTTTGGTGCTGGTCCACAGGGGGCAGAAAGGGAGAGCAAAGCAGCTGGAAGGAGGAAAGTTCTCCAGCAGAATCGGTGAGAATGGAAGGAGTGGCTTTGCAGGGCAGGGACGGGAGAGGGCTCCTTCGCACACAAAGCAGCTCAGGTGTGAGGTACAGGCAGAAAAGCACCCAGGAAGGATTTCTGGTGACGTTTTCCAGGATTTTCCTTCTCCTGCTGCACTTCATGTGTTTTCATTTCATGGAGAGAGGATTTGAGTGGGTTTTGCCTTGAAGAGCATTGGGACCCCAAAAGTGTTTTTGTGACTCTGAGGATTTGCTTTCTGGCTGCCAGAGATGGCCAGAGGTAACGTTTCATGGTTCTATAGTTCAGGTTATTCACAGATATTATTTAGTGAGGGATTTTGTCCAGTTTACCACTAAGCATTTCTAACTTGGACATATATTTATTGCAGGGGAACAGGAGAAATTCCAGCAATCTGAGCAATTATTTCCCCCTCAAACAAACAGTGCTGCCAAACCTGTGGTTGTCTAACTTTGGGGATGAAGCACAACCCCTTTGAATGGCACAGGAAAGGGGAATTTGCCTTGTCATGGCTTTTCCTTGCTGATTTCTCTCCTGGGAACGAGGATCTGGTGTCATGTTCAGGAATAAGCGTAGCAGCAACACGCCAAGAAATGTTTCCAAGTGTGTTCTCAGGACACGTGTAGGGAATGAGAAAGGATGAGCTGCTTCCAGGGGGAATAAGAATTGTTTGAACAAGACATTCTTAACCATAAACTTGTTCAGAGGCTTCAACAGGTAATTGCTCCTGTTGTAAGTGGTTCTGTAGCCAGTGAGCAGCTATTCATCATTCTCTGCTTGGGCTCTGTTTTCTACATGAAAATCACTGGTGCCTTGGCTCTGCATCTGCTGCTTCTGCTCTGGATCCAGGGTTTTTATGGGATTTTGGATAAGCTTGTGAAAGGCAGGGAAGGAAATCACTGGCACAGCAGCAATTCCTTGCACAAAGCTCCTGTCAGCAGTGAACAAGTTGGTGACTTTGGATGGTCTGAATGTGCCTTAAAATTGAGTCTGTCCTCAGAGGGTAGCGTTATCCATGGGGGACTGATTGGTTTTTATTTGGGAATAGCCCAAAACTATTCCTTCCTTCATCCCCAAGCTCTGTTAGCACAGCCTCAATGCACGTGAGGGTCCCTGTTGCTGTGGGATGGTGCTATTTATGGGTTTTTTTTCTATTAGCAGCTAAAACTGTGTGGCTCCAAACACGGAAAAATTCCCACTTGGAACTTAGTTCCAGAGTTTAGAAGCATGGAGAGTCTGAGTTTAGTAAAGTATCTTTAATTACAGAACAACTTTACAAAAATAATTTCAATAAAATTATCACAAAGTCCATTTACAATATAATACAGCTGCTTTTCCTCTGTAACATCAGGTTATGATGGGGGATATTACTTTTATATCAATCCATGGCATAAATAATGTATTAAACACGGAGCTAATTTTGTTATAGTCTACAAATTACTAACACTGATTAATAACCAACACATTTCTTGACTCAGATGGTTCCTCTGTGCAGTTCACATTAACGCTGTGGAACCCAAGGACTGGAGGAGCCTGGAAGGTCACGGAAACATGGAATGGTTTGGGCTGGAAAGCACCTTAAAGGGACACCTCCCACTGTCCCAGGCTGCTCCAGCCTGGCCTTGGGCACTTCCAGGGATGCAGGGGCAGCCACAAGCTCTGCTGTGCAGAGACAGGAATGCCAGGAGCACCCTCTGGCTCCCAAGGGTGCCCAGTGCCCCTCACTTCCATCCACCAGGAGCCTCTGTGCTGGAAAGCCTGAGCTGCCTGAGGTCAGGATCAGCTTTTCCAAAGTCCTTCCTTGCTGGGGGGGGAGGTTTGTCCGTGTTTTCCCGAACAGCAGCAGACATCAAAGCCCATCTCCACAGTCCCTCGTTTTGTAAACCTGCAATGCTGATCTTCCTTGGGAACGTGAGCCGGGGGCTCCTGCAGCTCTGGTTACCTGGAGTGTTCACGTTCAGCTCTTTGGGAAATCCCATTCTCTGAGCAGGAACTGCCGAGCCAGAGTTTAGGACACGTACTGGGCCCCTCCGTAGGGCAGAACTTCCGTGACCCCCCATCCGACGACGTTGCCCCTGATGGCACAGGATCCCTCCCCGCTCAGGGCCGTGATCTCTGCGGGGCTGAGCACCCTGTCCCACAGGTTAAAGCCAGTCAACTTCCCAGAGAAGGCCAAAGCTTCATCAAACCCTCCTCCCACGCAGCAGCCGTTCTTCTCCTGCCCGACCTGCAGGATCCCTCCATCAGGGATGGTGTGAGCGGTGGCCACGTCCAAGGCTCGGGCTGCCACCTCCCCCTGCACCCACAGGGCTGCAGAGCCGTTCCCTGAGCTCCACGTGCCACAGAGATGGATCCACCTGCCAGGAATGGCCGCCTGTGGGGCACTCAGCTTGTGCTGGCTGCCCCCGACCACGAGCACTGCAGAGTCCCCGCTCAGGTACAGCTGGATTTCGTAGGGATTGAACTTGGTTCCGTAGGAGAAGATGATGGTTTTGTCCAAAGCCTCGGTGACCTTGATCCAGATGCAGGCAGTGAAGGACTGAAGGCTCATTCCAGCAGTCGGGTGAACGCTCCCGAATATCTTTTTGGAGCGCATGGGGAACAGAATTGCAGTTTCACACCCTGGAAAAGTGAAAAATTGCCAGGTAAATGGGAACTGCACAGGCAGAGCTGGGGCCCTGGACATAGAGGTGTTTTCCAACCATAATGTTTTCATGCTAAGATCACTAACCTGTGGCTGCCCCCGGATCCCTGGAAGTGTCCAAGGCCAGGCTGGACGGTGCTTGGAGCAGCCTGGGACAGCAGAAGGTGTCCCTGCCCATGGCAGGGGTGGCACTGGGTGGGCTTTAAGGTCCCTTCGCACCCAAACCACTCTGGAATTCTGTGAAGTCCACTCACAACTCCTGCTCACCCCTAAACCATCTCCTCAAGTGCCACATCCATGTGTTTTCTGAACCCTTCCAGGGATGGTGACTCCACCAGTTCCCCCAGCAGCCTGTTCCAATGATCCAGTGCCCCCTCCTGGGTTTCCTGAGGGGAGCTCAGCTCCTCCAGTGGGATCCAGGATCCTGCCCACAGGAGGATTTGGAGCTGATGGAGGAATTTGTGGAACACTGCTAAGGGGTGTAAGTCTAATCCAGCCCTCCCCTCGCTGCACAGGGTGGGTGTTGTGCCATCCTGAGCCAGCCAAAGTCACCTTCAGGGGTGGTACAGCTTGTCCTGGTGCTTCCCAAGGCCCTGACTGGAGCAGCAGCTCTGCCTTCCTCACCTAAAGGATTCAAACTGGGGAAGGATGCCAGTAACCCTCCCTCAGTGCCATGCAGGACTTGTTTTAGCCTCAGTGTTCTTTTTAAGTGTTAAACAGTGAAAATAACGTTGTGGCGAGGGGCTGGGGTCAGTGATCCATCAAACACCATTCCTGGGATAGAGAGGGAGGCTGTGGCTGCAGAAGGGACCTGCTGGGCTGTTGTGCCCCAGGGTTGTCCCACAGGTAACTGGGCAGCACAGGAGGGCAAGAGCTCCCAAAAAGCGGCACAGACCATGTTGGCAGGAGCGTGCAGAGATGGGCTCATTTATTTATTTAATATAATGGTTCCCTTTCCTGGCCCTGCCTTTAGGGTTTTTTTGGCCAGTAACACTCTTGGGCACTGGGGGAGAACAGGAAATGCATAAAATCAACTTGTATTTCTTAAACTCTTTCTTTCATGTCCAATTAACCGTGTCGATAACAGTAGTTACAAGAGTTAAAATCACTGAGAGAAATTCATGAAACTTGGAGAAGCATCAAGTAAATGTTGGTGGTTTATGTGCTGTCCCCTAATTGTACATAACTTAATATTGGAGGTGAAAGGAGGGGGGGAAGAATCAGCCCCTTCCCCAATTAAGCTGCTTCATTTCGTGTTTAAAGAAGCTGGAGGATCTGAAATGTCTAAAACGCGTGTGGAAATTTCTGCTCCGGGGAATGAAGGAGCCTTTGTGCCCTCCAGGACTGCTCTGGTATTTCATGGGCTGCTTCCTTCCCAGCTCCCAGCGCATTTCCCATCTCTCCACTGGCCCTTTTGAGGAGGGGCAGGGTCAGCAAACCACTGCTGGGGGGAATACTCCTTAAAATGCTACTCGGGAGCGCTGTTGTGAAAAAGCTTTTAATTAGCAGGCTTTCAGGCTGTATTATCAAAGCTTTAAACAAAATTAAAACCAGGCTCAGCGAAGAACAAAAAGTGTGATTAGAGAATCCCTCAAGAACATGGCTGGCAGGAATTCAAGATGTGAGAAATTAAAGTCAGTTGCTAAAAATTCCCTTGGAAAAAAAATAAATCAGGAGAGAGGCTCTGGAAGTACTTAAAATGTAGCTTTTAAATTAAAAAAAAATGAAGGTTTTATATAAAATCATGTAGGAGCCAGTGGAAATAAAGTGAATTTGTAGCGAGGAGAGTGAGATGCTCAGCGCAGATCGAGTTTGTTGCTCTCACCTTGTGCAGGGTGAGGCTGGGCTGCCTGACAGGAGATAAGGAATGAGCTCATGCTCGGGGAGTGTTTGGGGAAGGGAGGACAATGCCGAGATCTGCTCCCAGAGATTACCGAGGTGTGATGATAAAGGAGTGAAAGCAATTTATGGACTTCTGAGGCTGAATCCGTGCCCGACGTGCGAGGAGAGATGCGGCTGAGGTTGGGAAAGGCTCTGATGTAAATGTTGTGTCTGGGGGAGTTTGGCAGCGAGGAGCTGCTCCTGCTCCCTGGTGTAAGATCTCACGCAGGAGATGCTGCTACGGGTCACTAGCAAGGCTGGTGTAACTCCACCCCCCCTTCCTACACCTTCCGTGAGTGGAGATTTGTAACTTGGATTTGTGGAGAACAGTCATCAATCAGCTTTGGGAGGACAGGCAGTGACGGGTCGTTGATATTCAGTGTAATTGTATCGTTCAGGAAGCAATTCTGCAATGCCCACTTCAAACAGATGAGGGGCTGCTCTGCCATCCCCCTGCTGCTTTTTTGGGTGTCCCATTGCACTGCACATGGATTTTGAGGCATGAGCTCATCTTTCTGCCGTCACCTCGCTTGCTGAGCAGTGCAAACGTTTTGGAAGGGGTAAAAATACCCCCCTCTCCTCGAAACTACTACAGTGTGTGATTTACCCAGTTGGGGGCAGGGATTGTGCCCTCCCTGCCATCCAAGTGTGCCTGGCTGGTACCAGCAGCATCCCTCTGCTCCTGGGCAGCTGGGGAGGGTGGGGAGATGTGAATTTGGGGAGAGGGAGGAGCGGGAACACACGGGGGGGGAACAGGAGAGCTCAGGGAGTGATGCCCGTGCACAGGAGTTCCCAGCTGGGCCGGTGAGAGGTGAGGGAACACAATGGGGATGTCTCAAATCTGGGAGAGCCTGGAGCAGGTGGGATCGTGGCTGGCACTGCCCTGCATCAGGACTTGGATTAAACCCTCCTTTGAGCCCAGCTTTGAGGAGCTCGGTGTCTCTTTAGCCGGGAGTTGATGGGTGTCCCCCCTTCATGAACAGACTGTGCAAAGCTGCCCTGCCGTTCCTAAGGTTTCTTTGGAGCCCCCTGGAGAGGAAGGTGCTGGGGAGGGGTGTTGGAGGATCCCAGTTTGAACAGTCCCGTCCCCCTCCCCCAGCAAAGCTCCCCGGACTCACCTGCAGGCAGCAGGTGCTGAGCCGCCCATTGCTGCGACACCTTCAGCTCCTCCCGGGTTTGCTGCAGCTCCTTCCACAGCGAGGCCAGCGCGGGATTGTCGCCCCTGGTGCCATCGAGCTTGTCCTGCTGCCCCGCCGTGCCCTGCTCCTGGGCTCTCCCGAGCCAGGCGCTCTCCAGCCAGCCCAGCCTGGCAGACACGTTGTGGCTCAGCTGCAGGATGCGCTCCAGAACCTTGCCCTGCTCAGCCTCCTGGAGCCTCTGGGCTCCCTCGGCGCGGTCCCTGCTCCTCGCCAGCGCCTGCTCTACCTGTGCCACCAGCAGGGAGGTGACGCTGTCCAGGGCAGCCCTGAAGGTGCCCGCCAGGTTGGTGCTGAGCTGGCTCAGCTCCGCCCTCAGGCTCTGCGGGTCCGCCTTGGGGAGCTCCTCCATGGCCTGCAGCATCATGTTCTCCTTCATCTGGGAGTTCTCCAGCATGATGAACAGCTTGTCCCACTTGGTGTGCTCCCGCTGGCAGTCGCACGGAGCAGCTGGAAGGGGAGATGCAGATGTTGCTGTTCCTTTGTACTTGGTTTTAAACAGAAGGAGCGTTTGACAAAATCTGGCTCTGGGCAAGGCTGATGTGCTCCAGACTGTCAGAGAGTCATGGAATCACAGCCTGGTTTGGGTTGGAAGGGACTTTAAAACCAGCTAATTCCAGCCCCCCGTGGTGGTGGGATCAGTGCTTTTCCCTTTCGTACCATGGAAGGGACAAGCAGCGTGTGTTAAAGCAGTTCTAAAACTGTCAGCGACAGTATTTTGCAGGAAAACTGGAAAATTAAGAGTATAAAGCAAACTGCAAGGCACAGCATCCCGGTGCTTTAGCATGTTATCTCTGATAATCCACCGAGACAAACACAGGCTGAAAAACACGCTTGTACTACATAACAACTCTGACAAGAGCCAGGCAGCAAGGAACACAAAGGTTCAGTTTAAACTCACTTACTTTCCTCCGCGCCCGGCGCCGCAGCTTCGATCTCGTTGTCCAGGTTCACGTACATCAGGTCGTAGTCACCGCCTTCGTCCAGGGCAGCCCCAAAAACGCAGCCGAGCGTGAGCAGCCCGAGGATTCCTTGGGGCAGCATCGTGCCGGGGCTCCCTGCGCCGGCTGGAGCTGGGCTGGGAGGGAGCCGAGCCCCTAATAAAGGCTCAATGAATGAGCGCGGTAACCGGAGCGCTCGCGATGTTGCTTTTGGCTGCGGCGGCAGGAGGAGGAGGAGGAGGGGGCGTGCGGTTCGCTCGGTCCCAGCCTTCCAGCATCCACGGGGGGATGTCCTGACTCGGGGAGGGGAAAAAAAATCCGGGGGAGCTGCTGCTGGAGCTGCTGTTGCCACCCCCAGCCCGTCCTGGAGGGCTGGTTTTGGGGAGGTGCGGCGGGGCGAGGGCTGAGCTCAGCGCCTGCGGGGCTCGGGCTCTTTGGGGGTGGTTGTGGAGGAGAAAAGGGCTCCCCGAACACTCAGTTTGTGGTCAGAGCGTGGCGGGGCTCGGGGGAGGAGAACGCATATACCTGGAGTTGCTTTGGTTTCACTAAACAGCGCAGCTTTTTTGGATGGTTTGGTCCCTCCCTTCTGCCGTGTAAGGTCTGTTACAGACTCGCAGTTCGTTGCTTTAGGCAGTAAAGGAGAACAGCTTGTTGGAGTTTGGTTGACGCCACCAGAATAGTGGGTAGTTTGTTCTGTCTCGGTTTGGGGGGGTGTAAATTAACAGCTGCTTGATCAGAGTTATGTCTCTGCCTTCGGAAAAACCAAACCAAGGTGCTCTTGGATGAGACATTAAAGTGGTGTGAGTATATTCGTGGTATTAATCTGGTTTAAATTCCATAATTTTACTGAATCAATGGGCCATTAATCATTCCAGAGATGCATCGTTTAGGTGAGATTAGGGATAATATGGTGCAAATTATGTATTGGCTGTGAAATATCCAGAGAATAACAAAAACAACCCCCCACACAATTACATCTGACTTGCAATCTGTGATCCCTTCCCATTTGTGTCTCTGGTTTTGCAAACCTGGGCTACCTGTGCCTTGGCTATTGAGAAGAAATCCTTCCCAGAGAAGCTGTGGCTGCCCCTGGATCCCTGGGAGTGCCCAAGGCCGGGTTGGAGCAGCCTGGGACAGTGGGAGGTGTCCCTGCCCATGCTGGAAAGTCGGAGAAAATCTAATCTGGAAAGCACTGGGGATAAGGGTGGTAGGGATGGAAGAGGGAAGGAAAGTAATTAAGGAGCTGAGTAGGATGTTTTTCCATCCTCAGACTCTTGGTTTAGACTGAGGCAGATGAAGCAAGACGAGGAAAAAGTGAATTATGTATTTGTAACTCACCATATCACCTCTGGCTGCCCGAGAATTAAAAGGTCAGAGATGTGTTTGTGAGTCCCTTAGAGACCAAAAAGGTGTGACAAACAAACAGCAAGGGACGCTCAGAGCCAACTCCAACAATACCAGAAAAAAAGCCAATTCCCTTGTGCCTGACGACCTTTGTTGTGGTGTGTGGAGGACGGGCACAAACTGGGGGTTGTTTGTGTGTGTTCACAGGTTATTCACTTCAAAGCAATTCCCTGGTGCTGAGGTCACTGCAGCCTCCCTGCAGAGGGCTGGGGTGGCTCCTGACCTGCCTTTGCTCTGGTTTCTGTGCTCAGGGGGCTGAGCCCAGCGCTGGGGGCTGCAGGACGTGCCCAAGTGTGCTTGGCACAGGGTGGTTTTGTTCCCAGCCCCGTGTGTCACATCCAACTGTGTTGTTCCCTGGCACACCTGGCACTTCCAAGGCCTGTTTTCCCAGATCAGCCTTCCCTTCCAGGTCCCTTCCTATCTGTGACATCCCAGCTTAGGCAGTTGCATGGCTCAGGTTTAGTGTCAGAGGTTGGACTTGATGATCTCAAAGGTCTTTTCCAAACTTGTTGGTTCTGTGCTTCTGTCTTAGCGCTCCTATTTTTGTTGCTTCCTGTTGAATTTCCTCCCACCAGAATTCCACAGATGAGATGAATTTTGCCTTTCCAGGAATATGGGAATTTCATCTTTTGCAATCATTACAATTGCTGAAATTCTACTGGAATTTAAGTGTTCTGCTCCGTATGGGCAGAAAACTTCCAGTGGAAACTAAACTGGGGCAAGTGCAAAAAATGCCACGACACCGTCCAGAGGGAAAATGACTTTTAGTGCATCCAGTACAAAATGTTCCAATACTGAACTATGATGCCAGTCCAGAAGAGTTTAAGTAGATACATCCCCTCACCTTTTGGTCGTGGAATTCCAGAATATCCTGAGCTGGAAGGGACCCCCAGGGATCATCAGTCCAACCCCTGGACCCCTCAGGGATCACCAGGAACTGTTTGACTCAGGGCTGTCTGAACTTGCAATGAATTCCTGGCTCAGGGGGGGATGTCACGCGACCCAGCCGTGTCCTGGGGGTGCATTTTCTGCCTCTGGCAAGAGCCTGACACGCTCCAGCCTGAACCCAAATATCCTTTTGCTGCCATCCGTGAACAGATCTGCTTATCTTCCCAAATTACACGGGAGAAAAAGCAGCAGCCAGAGACCAGTTCCTCTTGGAAACCAAACCCAAGGAGACCGTGAGGACTTGCAGGGGTTCACAGAGAGGAGCCATGCTAGGTCTGCAACAGGCAGATGTTTTCCATATGTTGCTCCAGTGAAACTTAAATCCGTGGAGGCAGGCGTGTCCAGAGCTGGGGGGTGATGGAGTCTGGTATGAGCCCGGCCTTCAGGCTGAATTATGCACAGACATCCTAAGGAAACGTGTGAGAGAGGGCTCAGCATATCTCTGGCTGCCTGCAGCTCTCTCCCCCTGCCTCCTGCCTAGTCCTGGGAATGGCATCCTTAACTAGTTGTGTGCAGAGGCAGATTTAGTTCCCTTAAAAACCCGCTGTTCTTTCCATATGCTGCTTGTTTCACCTGAAAGGCTGAACCTCAGCAAAGGAGAATTAGAGCTTTTATGGCTTTTCTTTTCCTCTTCTTTCTCTTTTCTCTCTCTTCTCTCTCTTTCCACCCATTTACCCCAATTTCCTCCCCTTTTTCTCCGTTTCTCCTCTTCTTTCCCCTCTTCTCTCTTTGTTTTCTTAATCGAAATCACCCATCATTTGGTCTAAGACTCAACAGAGCATCATCCAAATCCGAGAGCTCATTAAGCAGCGTTCTCATGATACTGTACTTGAGAGAAATAAAAGCATAATTAATAGGAATTTATTTGGGTTGCTACACCAAATTAACTCCATTTTAGTTATTTATTTGCCTTGTTGGCCCAGCATATAATTTTCTGCAGCACGTTTGATGCCTCTCTGGTTTTGCAGGGATGATCCTTCAAGGCCAGGTTGGGTGTCCCAGGAGGGGTCCCTGCCTGTGGCAGGTGGGGCCGGATGAGCTTTAAGGTCCTTCCAGCCTCAACCACCCCGTGATTCTCACAAATTTTGGGGGTGTGCTGGTTTCCCAGGGCTCTCTGAGCTGTGGGGCCCTGAGCACCCCCCCAGGCCCTGCCCTGTCCTTGCTCTGTCCCCAGGGAACTCGATGCTGCTCCGTGTCCTTCCCGCGCTCTACGAGAAGCGACCGCGGCCCATCGCGCTCCGGCTGCCCGAGCTGGTGGCACTGGTGGCCCAGCTGGACCAGGCTGAGCAGCACCACCTCCTCAGGCTCCTCCAGACCGTGGCCAGGAACAAAGAACTCGGGGTAAAACCACCTTGGGAACGTCCCCCTGGTAACTCTGAGCTCCCCTGGGAGAGGGTTGGGTGAATTCGAGGGGTCTGTGTCAGCACTGAGGGGTCCCACAGCATCCAGACAGCGCCTTCCTGTGCTAATTCCCTGAAATCCTTTCATTCCAGTCCAAAGTCTCCATCTTAGTCATGAGGAGAACATAACAATGACTGTGCTGCACCGAATGGTTTGGGTGAAACCGTTTGTTTCTGTTTTTGGCTCTTTCTCTGTCAGCTGAGTGTGAATTCCCACTGCTGTCCCTGCCAGAGCACACGAGCTGTGTTCAAACACACGTCAGGGAGAATTGAAATGAGTTAGGAGCTGATGAGAACTGATAATCCTCCAGGAAAGAACAGAAGAAGGGGTTGATTCATGCCCCGTTTCTGTGTGGAAGTGTCTCTTCCACGGGTGCAGGTTTCCCTGGATCTGAGGTGCATTAGTGTCCATGTGTGTTTAGACAAGAATTAATTACTCAGTGGAGAGCTGTAAACATTCCATCCTGTTTGGGAGACGATTTCAAGCCTCAGCCTCCCCCAGAATTGGGTTGTTACAAGAAATGACAACTCACCCACAGCGGGTTTTTCATGCAATGAGGATCTTGCCCTTTGTTCCTCCCTCTGTTCCAGCTCTTGACCTTGTCAAGTTGGTTTTTTAGTCTCTGGTGGAAACCCAAAAGTTTCTACAAGTCCTTTAATTTGCTGGATCACTGGGGGAGGCTGAGCCTTGTGTTGTTTAATCAATAGGACTGGCTTGGAGCGAGGGAAATATTTGGTAAAGGTGGGGTTTTTTGGTGTTTTTTTTATTGAACAATTGGGCATTTCCTCACTTATTTATGCATAACTGCCATATTTCCAGGCTACAACTCACCCTTATTCCATATGTTGGGCTGAACTCGGGTTGACCTCAGCAATAACTCTGTGCAAAGGTCAGCGAGGGTGGAAAACTGTTTTATTAAATCAAAGTCTAGTGGTTTATTTTTATCACTCTGCTTATACGTGTCTCTTTTGGTGATGTGTGTTCACAATTAATAGAAAACTGCATTCAGTTTGTTCCTGTCTGATTTTTAACAGGTGCTGAAAGAGTGTTTGCCGTTTTTATTTGGGCATTTGAGGGACCCCAACCACAGCGACATGATTCTAAACATACTCACAGAAATATCCAGCTACGAACCAACAGCCTTGGCTCCTTTTCTTCCCCTGCTAAGAGAAATCGGTGAGAGTTTTCCAGGCCTGATTGGGCAAACAGCAAAGATCTTTGGAGCTGTTGGACATATCGATGAGGTAAGTTCAGAAACCAAAGGAATGAGCCCCAGTGACACATAAACAGGGGTAGTGCCCGGGTTCCTGCCCTGATTGAAATGTCTCAAGAGTTACCAGCGCTCCAGGGACTCACTTCTGTTCCTACAGTCACCTCTGAGCCGTGTCAGTCCCTGAGGCTCCTGCCACCAGTGCCAGGCTGGCACATCCCTGTCACCTGGGCACAGGTCACCCACCTGGGAGAGCTCACCCTGGGTCTGCTCCAGAGGTTGTCCCCACTCCTCTGCTTCAGTTTGGCCTCTTTACCCTGAGGAGTTTTTATTCACTCCAGGGCACTTGAGGGCTTTGTGCTCCACAGTTTTGGGGTGTGTGAGGAGCTCCTTTGGTGGCACAGTCGCTGGTCCCTGATGCCTGGGGTGGCATCAGACCAGACGAGGTGCCTGGACGGTCCTTGTGGCTCTCGTGTGTTTGGTGACACAGTGGCTCTATGTCCTTCTTGGCCTTTCTCAATGTTTTCTTTGCTTTATTCTGGTGGTTCCTGTGGCAGTTTTTGCTCCCACCCATTTTGGGATGGATCACATCTCTGGATGCTCCCAGGCAGGTCAGGCTTCATGAACCTTGTGCTGGAAGGTGTCCCTGCCCACGGCTGGGGTTGGAACTGGATGACATTTAAGGTCCCTCCCAACCCAACCCAGTCTGTGATTCCGTGCCTGAAAGGACCAGCAATTCCCTGGATTTCTGTGAACCTGGGACATCCCTCCCTGCAGGGCAGACAGCCCTAAAACAAGCAGGAGCACATCCCAGGGGCTCACACAGATCAGTGAGGCACCACAAGGAGGAATTCAAAGGACACTCTGGTGGCCAAGTGCAGAGTTCAGGCCTTGTGCACTCCCCTTGTGCAGGTCAGGTCCCAGCAAAGTGGTCCCTGCAGGCACAGGAGCTGCTGATGGGCTCATGTCTCGCCGTGTCAGTGCCTTCCTGGGCCCCTCCCTTGTCCCCCTCTCCCTTTCCCTGTCACTCCCCTGTCACGGGGCTGTGTTACCCATGTGCTGCTCATTCCCAGACGTGAATCAGCAGCTCCTCCCCAGCCAAGCACCACAAGTGGGGAAGGGAACGGCCATGGCAGTGCTGGAGTTTTATTTGTTGGTATTTCACTTCCCTGGATGGTTTACTTGGGGAAGAGAGGTGGCAAGGGTTGAGGCTTGGCCCTTCACAGCATAGATCGTGGGTATGAGCAGCACATCCTCTCTGCTGGCTCCTGAAATCAACCCCTTGTGCTTCCCCTGAGCTGCTCTGTCCACCTGGGCAGTCCCAGGGACCCCTGGAGAGATGAGGGCTCAGGCTGAAGAGAAATCCCTTTATGCAAAGGTTTTGCCTCTTATTTACACCCCCCTCTTCTCTTGATGTCAGGGACAGTCTTGGGGTGAAGATGAAACCAGAACCTGCCCCCAAACCATGGATTTGTGCACAGCAAAACCCCATCCTGGGGCCGAGGGCAGTTGGACATTTTAATGTGGTTTTTTTTTCCCCCATTAACTGGATGTTTGGAACCAGCTGGGACCAGGAGTTCTGAGAGCCTTGTGATCTCTTCTTGTAGCCTTTGATTTGAAGCTGAAGCCCAGCGCTCTGCCACTCCTCACTGCTGGTAGTTCACATCTTCACCTCCTGGCAGATGTAACGTGATAAAACGCGAGGGCTGCTCATGAAAACACACCCAAACCCATCCAACCAGTGTTGCTCAAATAACAACGGGTTCTGTGGGTCCAAGTGGGCTCTCTGAAGAATTTTGGATGAGAGCTGGGGCAGGGTTAACGACTGCTTTCATGTTGAGCTATTCTGCTGTAATTTTGTTTGGTATAACAGTTCCATATTATGTTTCTCAGCCGAGTTTATTGTTCTTTTACCTCACTCCAGGCGAGTAGCAGCATTTCAGCGAGGCTGGAGACGCTCCAGCTGGATCAAAGTGACAGGGAAATGGTCAAAAGCTGCTCTTCCAGTCAGTCTGCCGCACAGTTTGTTTAGGAAACAACAAAATGTGTTTTAAATGTTAATTGAGCCCGTGTTTATCTCTTGGAGGGAGGATTGGCTTTCAAATAACCCAGTGATGTGCAGCAAAAACTCAACCTCTGTCAAGCCATTGAGGGAAAAGCTCCTTCAGCCCCACCAGCCCAGCCCAGGGTGTAGCTGGACTCTTCCCCATATGGCTGAGGGGAAGGAATTTCTCTGCTGCTCCTTTCTCATTTATCTCCGTTGTGGCAGAGCTTCTTTTGTTTGAAATAAATTGGCTTTTCCTTCAAAAAAAAAAGAGGAAAAAAAAAAAAAAAAAGTGCTGCTGGTGATGCTGGGGCCGTGTCCTGCCAAGTCCCCCACGTGTTTTTATGGCCCAGCTGGGTTTGGAATCAAACCTTCAGCAGTTTTTCCCTCTCCAGTTACAAGGTCCCAGAAGAGAGGAGGGAATAACTCTGGGATCCCTCTGGGCGAGGAGCACGTGCAGGGCACACGACTCCCTGCTCCTGCTGACCCCTGGGCACAGCAAAACTCTGGATTTTGGCCTTTGGTTGTGCTCCAGCATGGCCTTGAAAATCAAAATATCTCCCAGTTTCTGCACCTCCCTGCTGAGCACCCTGAGAGGAGCCACACCTGGGCACCCCTTGGGGCATGTGGGAAGAGTCCCTGAGTTAATGACTGGGTTTAATGCAGCTTTTTAGATATTAAATTCCACAGTCCTAAAAATATACTCAAGATGATTTTTAAAAAAGCAGAGGAACCCTGATCTGGAGGGGTTCAAGATCAAGCTGAATGTTCCCACCCCTGGAATTGTTGGGTGGAGATTGGAGGAACCTGGTCTGTGCAAGGTGGCACTGCCCATGGCAGGGGGGGATAAAATGAGGTTTAATCTGGTGCCTCCCATCCCAAATCATTCAGTGACTCTTCTTTCACCTTCGAGGTGTCTGGTTCAGGATGTGAATCTTGACATTGTTTGCCCTCGCCAAGCAAAGATGGTAAAGGATCTTTGCTAGAAAATATTTGCATGTTTAATATTATGATCTGAAAGGGCCCCTTTAATCCTCGTTTGTGGGGGGTGAACTGGGAGAGCACATTCCCCTGAAGGACTGAGCAGCAAAACTCTGGTCACAGAGGGCACCTCAGGCTCCAGGGTGTTGGCAGTGATTGATACCACGTGTCAGGCAGCATGTGAGGAGATCTTGGAATGAAATCTCAATTTAAACCTCTCTTTGTTGCAGCGTTAGTCACGGCTCTAAGCTGAGCGTTGCTCCTAAACAAATTGCTGTGAAAGGAGAGAAGCCCTGTGATTTATGAGGTACTTTAACCTCTCCCCATCAGGGAGAGGAGATGCTGACAGTGCCCCCCAGCCCCTGCCCCTCACTGCTCTGCCCTGGCTGTGCCAGAGGAGCCCTGTTCACTCTGGGCAGCACCAGTGACAAGAGACTCTGGGGTGACATTGCCAAATGCCAGCAGCACCCAACAGGACCTGAGAGCAGCTCAGAAAATCCTGAAATCACTGACTGGGGTGGGTCAGGAGGGACCTTAAAGCCCATCCAGTGCCACCCCATCATGGGCAGGGACACCTCCCACTGTCCCAGGTGGTTCCAGCCTGGCCTTGGACACTTCCAGGGATCCAGGGGCAGCCACAGCTTTACCTCGCTCCACTTCACTTCTGGGCCTTGTTTTCCCAAGGCCAGGCTGGGGGAGCAACCTGGCATAGTGGAAGGTGTTCCTGCCCATGGCAGGGGTGGAAGTGGGTGATCCTTAAGGTCCCTTCCAAACTATTCAGTGATTCTATGAAGCAGCTCAACCAGGCTCGTCATCCTTTCATCTGACCACTGAGCCAGGCTTATCTACTCGCCTAGAAGAATGTAGGGCCCTTCAAAGAGGCTTTGGGAGCTCTGGCTCTAGATCTGAGGAGGAGACAAGATGTACTGAGTTAGGCTGGGTTAGGTAACACACCAAGAGGAACAAAAGTCACGTCAGCAGGACACACAAATAAACTGTGTTTGAGGCCTTTTTGTTCCATATCGTGGGGCAGCCACTCTTCCCCGGGGACAGTGACTCAGGCAGCAGCACACAAACCTCCCTGCACAAGCAAACAATGAATTCATGTGTTTGCAACTGTTCTTATCTCCCCCGTTCCCCAGGAGCGAGCCAGGACCTGCCTGCTGTACTTGGTGAACCAGCTGGCCAACATGGAGCACTCCTTTCACCACATCCTGCTGCTGGAAATCAAGAGCCTCACGGACACCTTCTCGAGCATTTTGGGCCCCCAGAGCAGGGACATTTATCGCATGAGCAACAGTTTCACTGCCATAGCCAAGCTGCTGGGGAGGCAGCTCGACCCCGACGGCGCCGCAGGAGCCAGGTGGGTCTGTGTGACATTGGTGTGACATTGGTGTGACATTGGTGTGACACAGCCCCTCCAGGGCCCGGTGAGGCTGTGTAAATTCTTATTAAATGTGCTCAAGTTGCCAGGAAAAAAGCCACGTGCCATAGAAGTAGATTAAAGTGATCTAAAAAGCCTCAGTTTGAAATAAACCGATGATTTATTTATGGGGCCACACAACTGTCATTGAGTTTATTCTAGAAAATAAAGGGTGATGAGGACAATGACTGGCAACTCCCTGATAAAGGTTTGCCTAAAAAAGAGTCCAAAAAGGATCTCTCGACTATCTACAAGGAGATGTTCTGCTCACGCAGCTGCTTTTGAATGTGTGTCCTAAGGCAGAGGCGTTGGGAGCTCTGCTGAGTTCCTCAGGGTGAGAATGTAAGTGTTACTTAAATATATGGTGGGAGTCACTTTTAATTAGCGAGAGACTCGTAATTAGAGTTGTGTGCACTGAAATAGGTCAGGAGGGCACAAAGGAATAGTGAATCTGTGGAAAAATGTAACGCAGATGTCAGAAAACTCATAACCGTGAAGGACAGCCCTGGAGCCAGGCTGGGAGCCTGGGAGCCAAAACATTGAGGTCATTGGAGAAACAATCAATTGGGGTCCTGGAGAGAGGCAGAAATGAAAGAGGAGAGCAACCAGGAGAGCCTCTTTTACTACAGGGCTGTGAGAAATGCCCAGACTTCACCTGGGGGGAAAACGAAATCAGTCCCTGGGACTCATTTTATGGCAAATTTCCCTGGAGATGGTGCAAAAAGCCAAGTGGAGATACCAAAGTGAGCAAGAAACAACACCCTGGTGTCCCAGGCTGAAAGAGTTTAGTGTGAAGAGGAGGAGGGCAGATGGGTGTCCTGCACTCTGGGAACTGCAGAGTTGGACAGGGGTTGAGGCACAATAATAACTTACACAACCCATCGTGGTCCCTCGATTTAAGGTTGAAAAATGACTGTATTTGTTAAAATGTTTTGATATTCCTAATCCTTATTATCTCCTGGGCTCACTTAACATCCATCTCTAGAGCTGATAAAAAAACCCAGCCAAAACAAGGTTTTCTTTAGAATCTTTGTTTCCCCATTTCTCTCTAAAATCCCCTTTGTTAAGGCCTTGCTTTGCTGAGGAGTAGCAGCTTTGTCTGCATGAGTGTGGTTACAGCTGATTTTTTATCCTCCATCTGCTCCTTGATTTTATTCTTTATTTTCAATTTTATTCCCTTCCCAACCCTCTGTGCTCTGATTTGTTATCTCAGTATGGCTGCGAGAGATGCCAGCAAAACACTGATGTTTCGGTTACAATTTTGAGCTCTTTGGTTTTACATTTCAGACCTGTATGGAGCCAAGTGTCAGCTCAATGAGACAAGGCTAAAAGGAGAGTTCTCTGCTCATTTAAGCCGAGTTTATTGACTTGTACCTGGCAAGTGGGACCAGTCCAGACACAGAAATGCCCTCCCAGCTCTGGAGCCACTGCAGAGGTTTATGAAGAGCAGCAATCCAGAGTGTTTGTGCTGTGAAAGGAAAGCAGGGTTTTTAAAATGTGTGGCTGGATCATAACCATCCCTTCCCAAACTCATGTGTTTACTTAAGAAGGAGCTGATTTCTCTGGGCTCGGCCTTGTTCGACTCGGGGAGTTTTACTGGAGTTTGTGCAGAGAATAATCCAAACCAGGCTGAGCTCCCCTGCCCCTCGCTGTCACAAAACTGCAAGGTGCTTTTTAAGAACACACAGAGTTTTAATAGACTTATCCACCCTAAACATGAGCTTGGTCAATTAAAAGAAGGCAAGAAAGGAAATTTGGAGACCCTTCCAAGGCCTTGCTCTGGGTGAGAACTGAGCACAGCTGGCTGTCCCAGTGCTGCCCATCTGTGTTGTGGCTGCACAAAATTACCTTTAAAACTGAAAAGTTTAGATGAGACACAAGGAAAGGGTTCTTTACTCAGAGGGTGGGGAGCCCCTGGATCCCTGGAAGTGCCCAAGGCCAGGTTGGAGCCAACTGGGACAGTGGGAGGTGTCCCTGCACATGAGATGACCTTTAAGGTCCTTCCAGCCCAAGCCAGTCTGATTCTGTGGCAATTCTTTGTTTTCTCCACCACTTGCCCTGTAGGACCTGCGTGTCCTACTCAAGGAGGTGACCAGTGACTGTGCAGTGACAATCCACACGGACCTTCCCTCCGTCCCCTCAGAGGTGGAGCCCTGGCAGCAATGCCACCCCCAGTGTGCTTTTGGGCATCTCCCTTGCTGTGCTCTTTGTTCCCGTGGTGAACACACGGTTGGTGACGCTGCCAGAGGTCTCCAGCTCTGCAGGAATGTCCTCCACGCTCGTGCCACCCTTGACTTGCTTCCCTGAGGTGTCTCTGCACAAGGAATTCAAAAGCAAGAGGCGATGAGCAGCCCGGTTCCATCCTTCAGGTCGCTGTGGTTTCTCGTGTGTCCCTTCCCTCTCCACACAGCCCAAGCTTTGGTGTAAACTGATCCTGCTCAGCAACCTCAGCAATGTACCCAGAGCCTCTTGCCAAGATTTCAGACAATAGTTTGTTTTGCTGGGGCTGGAGGGGGAGGGTTGCCAGGCCCCCCGTTGGGATGGACGTTCTGCTGGGCCTTGTGCCTTCGGCCTCCCGAGGGACTGGGCTGAGGGCAGAGCTGGCACATGTGGGATGGCACTGGGGATCCCGGGATCCCTTCTGCTTCCCTGGAATCCTGGGCACCAGTGGGGTCGGGGATGAGGTGGTGGCTTGAGGAGCACCAGGCAGGGAGAATTCCACTCCCCACACCCTGAGGAGGGACTTTTTTCTGCTCTATGTATGGAAAATAGGATTAATTAGAGTGGGTTTCTTAGAGGGCTTTTCCAGCCTTCATGGTTCTGTGATCCTTTAGCAGAAGGTATTTCCTTGTATTCCCTTCTCACAAAGACACTGGAGCTCAACAGGAGAATGGACAATAAGTTACAATTTAAATTGTGCCTCAATATTGAGTGTATGACAAAAAATTACAGACTGTCAAATGTCACCTTCTGCATTTGCAGGCTCCTGAATTTCACTCATCACAGACTGGTAGGAAATAAAAAAAAAACCCCAAAACCCTGTGACAAAGAGGGGCTGTTATAAAACCCCATTTTTATTTCCAAACATCTTCTAGCCTTCCTGGTTTGGGTCTGTCCTTCCCAGACCCCACCAGCACATCAGTCCCCTCTCTGTGAGCAGAGGCTTTACCTGTATTTACCCATGGAACAGAGGTTTTCCTCAGTGCTCAGCTCCCACAATGGCAGCAGTGTTGGGAGTCCCGGTGGAGTGACAGCTTTCCCATAAATTAAATCTTGTCCTACATCCCCCAGAAAGATTTGTTAGGAAGGGTCACATCAAGGTTCTTTATTACAGAAGAATATATTTTTTTTGAAGCGCTCCTCGGTGTTAATATATTATGAGATCTTGTTTAAATTAAAAACAAAACGAGGCAAAACTCGCCAGCTCCCCTGAGAAATGCCCTGAACTGCCTTTATCAAAACAAATAAAAAAGTGCATTTTGTGCTGCAGTATTTCTGGTTGGGTTTTGTTGGTGGTGGTTTTTTTTTAAAAGAGGCGTTTTTTCAATGGGGGATTTGCAGTTTTGGAGTATTTAATGGGCTTCCCAACCGTGCCTTGCTGGGGCTCAGCAGCTTTGGAAGCGCTGTGTTAAAACTCTCATTTGTGGTTTTATATATCCACACTTCACAGATTTTGCTGTTCAGATGTTTGTTCGTCAGGAAACAAAACAAACAAACAAAGAAATGGTCAGAACCAAACCGAGCTTGTTTCAGAGCTGTGGGCAGAGTTTAATAAGTAAATGTTGTCCAGTACCCCTTAATTCTTTAAAATTGCTCTGCTGTCTCCATGGTATTACAGGCACCTCCCAGCAGAAGAGGGAGAGGGGAAGGAGCAACAATTCTGCTGCTGTTGGTCCTCCAGGAACTCCAGCCCTGCTGCTCACAGAGGCCAAGCAGCTTCTCCAAGGCAGAGTAAAGACACTCCAGGTTCAGGTTTCCAGCAAATGCCCAAATATTCGGAGGAGCTGAGGCTCCCCATGGGCTCTGGGTGATGCAGGAACCCAGACAAAAACCATTTTCACAAGCTCTGCTGTTGGGGAAGCCACGTTTTTACCAGCAGCACCTTTTCCCAGCAGATTTCTTTTTGTCCTGTAAGATGAGCAGCTCCCCTTCAATTTATTTGAAAGTTATCTTCGGATTTTGCATTGAAATGTTACTTATTGTGGATCCCTGGAGGTGTCCAAGGCCAGGCTGGAGCCACCTGGGACAGTGGGAGGTGTCCCTGCCCATGGCAGGGGTGGCACTGGGTGAGCTTTGAGGTCCCTTCCAACCCAAACCAATCCGAGATTCTGGAATTTTAACTATAACATAACAAATTTAAAACAAAACCACTTGTCCTGCAGTCCTGAGGGTTCATTTTGACTCTTCATTTTCTCCTTCCTGAACTACAGTCCCATTGTTTAGGACTTTAGTTCTGAGCCCATTTCTGTTGAGTTTCAAAAGATCTTTTTTCTTACTTGTAGTGCAACAATTTGGTAAGAACTTCATGTACTTTGGTCAAACCTTTAAAACCACAGAGTTCCATAAACTCTGCAAATAGCTTGACTTTTGCTTTATGAAAATAATACAGTAAGTCAGGGTTTAGCAAGCTGGGGAGAATGGTTTGAGTTCGGATGAAAAACCCTTTTGCTGGGCTTTGATTCTGCAGATCCAGCACATGTTGTATAACCCAGAGCTGTCAGAGATGTTCAATGTTTCTGATCCATCCGAGACATTGATCTGGAAGCTGTTCCTGGAAATAATCTAAGGGAATCCCTGCTGAAACATCATTATTTTCCCAGATCCATGGGACAGGTCCCAGGCAGGACGGTGCCATCACTGTGATGTGATAATTGACATCAATGCCAGGTGAAATCTCTGCTTTCTGCTTCCTTAGGGTGGAAAACGATGCTGAAACAGAACCTCCCCTGCCTCTGGATGATTTAAAATCTGTCATGAGTGGAAAGGAAGAAGATGAAAAGCTCCAAGTTAAAATCCAGGCTTTTGAGGAGAAAATCAACGTCGACACCAGCACTCCTGGCTCAGTGAGGAGGTACAGCCTGGGCCAAGTTTCCAAAGAGGAAAGGAAGGACATGAGGTTTAACAGGTAAAATGGGTGAGGGGGGTCATGGAGATCAGCTGGGCCATAACGTGGAGAATTTGGCCCCTTTGCATGATGCCCATGGGCATCATAAGTCTAATTTTAACCAAGTCTCATACCCACGAATTCAAAGGCTGGGTGAAATCTTTCTTAATCCTGGAATGGTTTGAGTTGGAAGGACCTTAAAGCCCATCCAGAGCCACCCTGGCCATGGGTAGGGACACCTCCCACTGTCCCAGGCTGCTCCAACACATCCAGGGATTCAGGATGCTCTGGGTTTCCACAGCTGCTCTGGGTGACCCATTTCATCCCTTCCACTTCATCCTGGTGCCCCTAAAGCAGCACGAGGGATGGGAAGATATTTGCACAGAGGTGTCATGGCAATGAAGGCCCAGGGCCCATTTGGGGTGTTATTACTGGTTATTCCAGGGTGTCCTCAGGCTGCTTCACACAGAGCTTTGCCCTTCCTGCTCCAGGGTTTGCCCTTTCAGTGACTCCCAGTCTTGCCCCTGCAGAGGCTCCACTCCATCCCAGCACGTGGATAGGGAGCAGGAAGGGCTGGAGGCTGAGCCCTGGATCAGTGAAATGCTGCTGGATGATATTTTTATGATGTGACTGATAAAGCAGACACACCACCCCGAGGGTTATAAGATCCTTGCAGAGAGGTTCCCTGGCTCGCCCCGTGGAATGCAGATGTTGGGATGTATGGATATCGTTTCGTTTCCTTTGCTCGTTAAAGCTGTGGCTTGAGCTTGGCTTTTGAAATGCAGAGCTCTGCCTCTGGCTGAGGGAGCCCCAGCTCTGAGCCAGCTGCACTGAGGCCTTGGGGTAATTTTTGTGCCCTACCTCCATCCCAAGCCATCCTTCCTTTCCTTAATCCCCGTCCAGGTCCAAGAGCCTGGCGCTGCACGCGATCCGCGCCAAGGGGGAACCCTTGGAGGGAGGGCAGGACGAGGAGAACGGAGAGGTCACCCCTGGAATCTCCTTCACTGAGATCTACATCAGCCAGGATGGGGCTGAGCCCGAGGCAGCGGCCCTGGGAAGCTCCTTGGCATCACACCAAGGCATCGATTCCTCGGAACCAGCAAATCCTCCAGAACCCGCTCAGGGAAAGGCCCTGGAAGGAGGTGCTGAGGGAGCAGCGAGCCCCGTGGAATATCAGGACAAGCTCTACCTGCACCTGAAGGAAAACCTGGTCAGAGTGAAGGAATATGTGATGGAGATGGGGAGGAGAATTCCCATCCCTGACCAGTGTGTGATCGAAGGTAAGAGGGATGAGCCCCAACTCCCAGAGCTTTCACACTGCACTGGGAGTCCTCAAAGGGCAGCACAGACCCTCCAGCCCCGGCCTCGTGGATAGGGAGGGACATCAGCTTTATTAAACAACATCATTCCCAATGGAATGCTCTGAAACTGCCCAGGATTTTTCCTTCAGCACCCCGGGGCAGCCCTCGCCCATCCCAGACTCCCGTGGAGGTCAGTGGGAAGGCTGGCTGGGATGAAGGGAGGGGATGAACCCTGAGCGGGTGGCAGCACCTCTGGGCAGGGCAGGAAGGGGAACACCCTCGCCTGGGTGTTCTCCTGGAGCTGGATGAACCAGGAGAGGGGACGAGCCCGGGGTTGGGCTCACCAGGGAGGCCTCGGGGTCCCCTACATCCCAGCCCACAACAAAACCCCTTCAGGGCACAAGTGGATGAGATTCCCTGTGCCTTGGGTTGGGTCCCACCCCCCAATCCCTGGGGCTGGTACGTGTTTTCTGCTTTGTGTTTACAAATGAGAGGGAGATGGTTTGGGGAGGTTCAGGGGGAGGTGGGAGATAATCTGCAAGGTGGGGCTGGTGCTGCTCCCCTTTGAAGGGAATCCTTTGGGTTGGGATTTGGGGGTGGGAGGCTCCTGCTTCTCCCCTTTAACCTGCATTTCTCTGCATCCAACCCCTCACGGGTGGCCCTGAGCTATTTACAGCCCAACCCTTCGTGGGCCACATTGGTTGCAAACAGTGTCTGCCTCCATAAATTAAATCGATTTCTAGTCACTTCAAACGTCATGTTCTAACATAACATGCCTTCAGCTCCAACAAATACCAAATTCAGTTGATAAAGTATTTATTTCTTTACTTGTTCACTGCTTTTCCAAAGCAGTTTCTTCTCATAAAAAGAATATAATTATATATATTTTAAAAGCTTATGCTTCTGGAGAGTTTTCCTAAATATCTTAAATTCCAGGGTTAGTAACTGAAATAGTAATTTGGTGGAATTAATGATGATTTCAATTTTTTTCTTCATAAAAGGACAGTAGGAATATGAGGGCGAACAATGTGGCTTTTGAAGTGCTGAGTGCTGTTACCCTGCATGAATCACATCCCATACATTGAATATTTGAAATGTATTGCTCAGCTTCCTTCCTGCAGTGCCAACTATGATACATCCCCAAGCATGTGACTAGTTCCAAATTCATTCAAACTATTGTAATTTCCTGAAAATCCTCGACCAGCACAGTCGAATTCTTTGAGCAGGGACACATATGCAGAGCAGGAGATTTATGTGACTCATTGTAAATCTGCTCCAGAAATGCAGCCTGGCTCAAAACACAGGGGACAGCTCAATGAATATGCCAAAAATTGCATAAACTGCTCCAAAAACCTGCAAGCTCTTGGACTTCAGTGATTCCCAAACTCTAACAAGGCCCATCCCAAACGTGTGTTTCACTTTTTTCAATAACACGTTTAAGAAAAAAAAAATTAATAGAAAATATTAAAATCCACAGTTGGCTAATTTGATGTTGGTTACGGAGGAGTTTAACTGGGAATTTGATATGGCAAGACAAGAACTTCTGAGCAATCCCTCGTGGAAGAGGATTTGAAGGAAACACTGGCAAAGTGTGTTGCAAGAGAATAACCCGGTGGTGAGCAAAGAAGGGGAGTGCAGGTTCCCCATGGAGGCTTGGCTAATCCAGGCCTTTCCAGTGGCAGCTCAGGGGGGTCAGCAGAGTGTTCATGTCACTTACAAGAATTTCTAAGTGGGGATGGGCCAAAGTCTGCTCATTTAACCCCAATTCCCTCCCCTGCCTGTGTTTCTGCTGGTGATGCTTTGTCAGACTGTCTGGGAATGTGGTGAATTCCTCATGGCTGAGCTGCCAGACCGGGGAGCACCTCCAAAAGCTGATGGGGACATGGGGGGGCCTTTGGGTATATCCAGAATTACCATGGAGGGCCCCTGGCAGCTCTGGGCACTCATGGAAGTTGTCCCTGCCCGTGGCAGGGAGTTGGAGTGACGTGGTCTGTGAGGTCCTTCCCACCCAAACCAGCCCGTGGTTGTTTGCATTGACTGGAGCCTGAATTTGAAGGATAAAGGAGAAAATCAGAGACCTCCCAGGGAAGCAAAGTGGACCCCAGTGTGTGGAAAAGAGAGAGCTGATGGAGATTTGGAATCTCATGACTGACAGAGGATTGAGTGGTGGCTCATTGCCCTGACACAGGTGCTGGACAACACGCGGTGACGGTGTCAGAAGGAGGTTCAAAACACACAAAATAGGCACCTCTGCTCTGTAAAACTGTCTGTGATTTGCAAATTTTCTGTTTTACAATTAAACCAGGCATTTGCTGCGTAGGTCTGGACCCCCACAGAGCATTTTTGCTTTACAGGGTGTGATGATTCTCAGTCTCCTTGTTGACTTCCAAGCTCGACGTATAGTTTATGTCCCAGTTGATGTAATATTAAGTGAAGTGTTGGATTTTACAGCTGTGAAGGGATGCAGGTTAAGAGCTGTCAGGGTGGATCCACAAAGTGTCTGTGACAGTTTGAAGATGCCCCATAAAGACATTGAAAACTTGCCATGTCAGCTCTGTTGCCCCATTGAATACTGACTTGCTCTGGGCAGAGGAAAGGTGTGAATTGGGTGATGATCCTGCAGCAGGAGCAGGGTTAGGACTGGGCTGTTGGCCAGAAGGTCTTATCCTAAGAAAATGGCCAAGTTTTGAAGAGCAGAGAAGCTCCAGCAGCTCCCCAGACTCGTGTGTTTAAGTGAATTTTTTGGAATAACGTTGCAGTCAGAGAGGGAATTCGAGCTGGGGAAGAAAGAAGCAACCCCAAACCACAAAAATCCATTTATTTGAGCTTGTTTCAGTTTGGGGCTGGTGGTTTTTCAGTTCCTGCTTATCTGGAACCACTGTGCCCAGATCCACATCCCTGTCATACCTTCAGCAATTTGAGGAATTCCTCTCCATCACATTCATCACTTTAATCCCCTTAATCCCGGGAATCTTCTCCTCAAAAGAAGGGACAAGCCCCACCATATTTGTCATACCCTTCAGCTTTCATGGGGTTAAGCAGAGAGTTTTCATCAGCCCATATTTTTCCAGATGCTTTGTGATCCTACATCTTTTCGGTGCCTCCAGGACCTCAGAGGTGCCAGAGGCCCAGGAGGTGCCTCAGTCAGTTCCTGACTCTCCCGAGGTTGGTTGTTGCTTTCAGGGAGTGCAGGGGGGGATTTCTGCCACCTCAGTGGCACTGGGGTCCCTGTGCAAGGTCCCCACATTGCACTGGCTTTTCTCCACTGGCTGCACTCAGAGCTTCCCAAAAGGTTCTTTGGACTTTCTGCTTCTCCAGGTCTCCCCAACCCTGCTGGGGAGATGGGGCTGGTAGAGGATTGAGGTTGATTTGATAGGCTTTGGTGCAAGACGGAATCCTTGAATCAGGATTCTGTTCTGAGGTTGCCCAGAGAAGCTGTGGCTGCCCCTGGATCCCTGGGAGTGTCCCAGGCCAGGCTGGATCACCCTGGGACAGTGGGAGGTGTCCCTGCCCATGGCAGAGGGTGGGATGAGATGGTTTTAAAGTTCCCTTCCCACTCAGACCATTCCCTGGCTCTCTGATGATTCTGTGGTTATTGGTGTGTGGCCAGGGTTGGTTTTGGCAGAGCCATGATGTCCAGGTGGGCACTGAGTCCCCTCAGTTTTCCCTGCCGTGTTCCCCTTTATCCCTGCAGGGAGCTCAGGGCTCTGGAGCAGCTGCAGCCCCCACCTGCTCCAGCCTTGCTGCCTCTCCCCTTGACCTCACCCTGGAGGACTCCTGATTTATTCTTGTTTCCCAGCCCCACGGGGATGGATCAGATCCATGGCCGTGTGTGTCCTGCCTTTGGGAGTGGCTGGTTCCTGATGATTCCCAGACACGAGTGTGTGTGGCTGCTGGATTTGGTTATAACGAGGGCAAGTCCTTGTTTTCCACCCCAGTGCTGGTTGCTTTTATGTGATTTGGATGAAAACACCGTTAATGTCGACAGCTCAGAGCTTGGAGTGTCGAGTGAGCTGTTGGAAGAAGGCACCTGATAATATCTGTGTCCAGGATGCCGAAGGATTTGCCATCTCCAGCATTCCCAACCTCATTCTGGAAGGACAGGGCTCAGGGAGATCATGGAATCCTTCCCCCCTCAGTCACTGGAACCCCATCCTTTACAGAACCACGGAATCAACTGGGCTGGAAAAGTCCTCTGAGATCATCGAGTCCAACCCAAACACAGCAACTTCCAGTGAAAAACATCAGAGCCTTTTTCCAGCAGCTCCTCAGGAGCCACCTCCAGCAAAGGGGACCAGTGACAGGGTGCTGAGGGAGGGGGAGGCAGCAGGGGAAGCAGGTTGCAGCACACGGGCCCCGAGCCTGGTTGTTGTTATGTTTTATGTGGTACCGGGATGTAAATCAGTCCCAGATGATGGTGTGGATGGAAGAGCTCACTGCTGCTCCCCTGCAGTGCTCACCCCTGCACCGGCCTGAGGAATTCCAGCATTCCATGAGCCCAGTGCTGATTTGGAACAGATGGGTCTCTGCTCCTTCAGCGGGATCACAGAGTGGCTCGGGCTGGGGTGAGCGTTCCCCGGGATCGGCGCTGGGGCTGCCGGGCCACAGCAAACACCAGCTGGCAGTTCGTGCTGCAGGATGCAGGACTGCTGCTCCAAGGGCACCCCAGTGCCCAGGGAAGGCACTGGGCATGTGTGTGACCACCTTGTGCTCGTGGTGATCCGTGTGGGCAGACCCTGGGGAGGGGAATGGGAACAGGGAGAGCTCTGAACTTGCCGCCCTCACGCACGGGAACACATCCCGCACTGGAAGCACCAGTTTGGAAACGGGCTGGTCTCACTGGGGAGATTCCAGGTGGCTTTGGTGCCATAAACCAGAGCACTTGGACTTGGATGGGATAGTGGAAGGTGTCAGGGCATGGGACTCAATGAGCTTCAATGCCCTTCCATCCCAAGCCAGTGTGTGACTCCATGAAGATCCCATGACATCTGAGCTGGATTTGCCCCATGGATTTGGATTCCGTGTGCTGAGTGTGTTTTGTCTGTCCACACCCCATTCCAGCCTTGCCTTTTCCATTGATTTTTGTGTAACTCACTGGGGGTGAAATCTGTTGAACAGAGTTAAGGCATGCACACAAAGCTAGCAGAGTTAAAAACAACATAAATCAGTGTTTCTTGAAGCTGGTTGCTCTAAAAATTACCCTTTTCTCCTATAAACGTATTTATTGTTTGCATACTTTTTGTAACTCAAACTGAAGAGATCAGGCAGACGAAACTGAGGAAGCTAAAAGGGCTTAAAAGCAAAATTTAAGGAGTCAAATCCATTTCTTATTGGTTCCATGTTGACGTGTGGGTTTGATTCTATTTAGGAATTTATGAGCATACTTCTACACCCATTAACAGATTTTATATAATGGTGGAGGATTAGCAATGTAAATCAAATAATGCATTGATTGTTCCCAGAACCAGGGGCTCTCTACCCTCCCAGCTTAGCTCAGTGTGTTAAGATGGAATTAAGCAACAATTAACAGCTCTACTGACATTCTCCTGTTTGTTTTGTTCTTCCTCCCCAGGCACAGCACTTAGTTGTGAACTTCCAAAATTGCAAGGCCAGGTTGGAGCAGCCTGGGACAGTGGGAGGTGTCCTTGTCCATGGCAGGGGGTGGAATGAGGTGGGATTTAATGTCCCTTCCTGTCCAAACCATTCCATAGTTCCATGGAGATGATGTCCCCAAGTGTCACCAGCTGCTGCCGCCAGAGACGCAGGAGGGGCTGCAGCAGGTCCAGGGCCCGGGGCTGCTGAGATGAGGAGCTGCTGCAGGGGAGGGAGGCACAGAGCCCTCGAATGGCCTGGCTGAGGTTTGCTCTGGGGTGCTCATCAGTAGGGATAATTTGGAGTAGTAATTGGATAAAACAAGGCCTCGTGCTGCCTGTTCAGTGTCACCCCAAAATGAGCCTTGTGCTGCCTGTTCAGTGTCACCCCAGACACTCAGCAGCAGGTTTTGCTTTGCTGCTGAGAAGCAGCAGATCCATGAACTTCTCTCCTTTGCTGAGTTAACCCAGCTGGTGCTCAGCCCAAATGAAATCTCGCCCCCAAATCCCACCTGGCACCTGAGCTCCTTGGCTGAGACAGGGGAGATCCAGCCTGGCTCCTTTGCCCCTGGATGGGGGTCCCTGGGCTGGGACCCCCTTTCCTCCCCCTGCAGCATCTTCTGGTGCGTGGACAGGGCTGTTTTGGGTGGGATGGACGTGACAGTTTTGCTTGGGCAAGAAAACCCCCAACTGTACCTAAGACAAGCCTGTCTCTGGGGTTTTTAGCTTCCCTTTGCCCCAGTCTCCAGCTCTGTGAGCTCCTCCTGCTGCACAGAAGTGCTGCGAGAGTCACAGAGCCAGGGGTTGAAGTGGTGTTCCCATAAATCCTAATTCCAGTCAGATGGGACAGGTTACTCAGGGAAACAGAGGTTGGCATAAACACCCTGCCTCAAATTTGCTCTCAGGATTTAGAGCTGACAGGAGTTTTGTACTTTAAAAAAACCCAGTTCTAAAGCCTGTAAATGTGCAGCTGAAATGTGACCAACATAATGGGCTTAATGTCCTTGGGGAAATTAGTTAATTTTCCCTTCCTCTCTCCCTTCAGTGCTTCTGATCATTTATTTTAAAGAGCTGCAGATCCATCTTGGCCATAATTTGGATTCATGGCTTTAAATCACACCAGAAGGACCTTTAGTCAGCGCTGGAGCCCCAGCACTCGCCAGGACCTGCCCAGTTGCAGAGCCAGTGGGTTCTGGTGACAGGACCCTGTGTTGTTCCTTACTGATATCCTGAAAGTTTCCTGGGCCTAAATTAATCTTTCCTTCCCGGGAGGAGTGAGGGTGAGCAGTTACATGTAATGGAATTACACAACGATCCAGGGAACTGAGTTGTCTCCACCTTCCCAGGCAGGGACTGGTTTCTTTTTACATTCAGAGCTATTTTTGCTAACCCGAGCCTGTGAGTGATTTCATTTTGTTCTTCCTAGCAGAAATGTTTTGGTTTGTAGTGAATGGGCCTTTTAATGCTGAATTATTTCTGCCTTATCTCAAAACTCCGTGGGGGTTACTCAAGGTGGGTGTTTGCTCCGTGGTGTTTATATAGTGATGGACTGGGGAAAGAACTGAGCCCAAGGCAGGGCTTCAAGGTCCCTCCCAGCCCAAACCATTCTGGGATTCCCAGTCCCACCTGGCCCTGGGATTTCTTACAGGTTAACCAGGGGCTGGAGCTCAGCCACCTCCTGCTCCCAGCTCCAGGGACTTCTGTGGGACTGCCCAGGTGGGATTGGAAGAGCTGCATGTGGATTTACCATCCACCTCTGGCCTCTGCTGCCTTGCACTCTGGTTTAATGCACTCCAGGGTTTGCCTGCAGCCTGTAAATGCCTCACAATTTTGTTGCCAATCCATACATTTGTAACTGAAGAAGTGATGGTTGTACTCAGTGAAGAGGGAGGGTCTCTGCCTGCCCCTCCTCGCTGTGGCCCTATGTGGTTTATGGTCACTAAAAGTGATTTCCCAAAATGAAACGTTCAGCTTTTCACACACATGGACCAAGGCCAAGCCTCAACTTCTGGTTGAGTGCATTGATTTAAAGGGTTTTTAGCATCTGTGAGGCATAAAGCTAAAGCAGGGGTCTGCAGTTTGGGCCGTGCTGTTGGAAGAGCATCTGTCAGCAGCCTCCTTGGCCAGGCTCTCAGCCATCTGGGCTCTCTCCAGCATTTCTGGCAGGTCCCAACACCCCAGGTCTGACTCCTCTGGGACAATCTGACCACTGATACTCTGCTCTAGCGACTCATCCTGTGGTACCTCTGCTGAACTCATGTTGTGCTTTTACATGGAACACTGAATTTATTTCATTGCTTTCCTGTGCTCTCACATCTCGGTTAGATGGGAAATGTTAGAAACAAGTGTTGCAGGCTGGTCTGTTGTTGGGCAGGCTGCCTCCTGCTCCCAGCCTTCCTCGCTGCCCACTCTCCTTGTCAGCGGATCCAGCTCCTTTTCCAGTTGGGAGATTTTCTTATGGCAATTTATTCCTGCACCATCCCCTCATGGTGACTCACCAGGACAGCACGAGACTCTGAGTCACAGTCCCTGGCCCGTGTGCCCCTTGTCCAGGGCGTGATTTAGATGTGTCCAGGGGTAGATTTAGATGGGATATTGGGAGGAAATCCCTCCCTGTAAGGGTGCGGACGCCCTGGATCCCTGGAATTGTCCAAGGCCAGGTTGGAGCAGCCTGGGACAGTGGGAGGTGAGAGCTCAGGGAGTGCCCACCAAGGCTCACTGGAACTGGGGCATTTCTGGTGAGAACTGGCCAGGTGACCTGTGCAGCAAAGCTCCACATCCCCAGGAGTGCTGGCAATGGGATTTATCCATCTGTTGGCTCCTGGAGAGCCCTTTGCACAGGGGAAATGTCCCAGGTTGTCCCCTGGGGAAGGATGAGCCCATTCCCAGCCGGGAGCTCAGTCCCTGAAGGGATTTCAGCAGCTCCCAGCTCCACAAAGCCTCAGCAAGGATCCCACCCATGTCAGGCTCCTGCGGGGCTGTGGCCTGACATGGGATGGGTTTTCCAGCAAACTTCAAACAAGAATAAGCGATGCATGGTTTGATAATCCAACCACTGGCACCAGAGAGCACCAGGCAGACAAACAGCCTGGCTGGGCTCTCCTGCACCTCCTGCACCTGGGAGTAAATGGATTTAAAGCATTGGAGACTCCATTTCTCTCCTACTTTGAGGGTGCAGATGCAGCAAAGCCCTTCTGAACACGACAGCAGTGACCCAGACACTCCCAAGGTGGAACCGTTTGCCCACCCACCACCTACCCAGGGAACGGGCACTTCGGTTTCTCTCCTTCCTGTCGCTGATTTTCATGTTCTGTGCCTTCCTTTGTAGATACTGTCAGAAGCTGTGTGGCAAAGCTGTTCTTCAGCTGTGCCCTGAAGGGCCACTACTGCCTGTACAGCAAATCCAGCTTCACCCTGGTGAGCCCTCAGCCTCCACTCTGGATCCGCATCATGTTCCTCTTCCAGCAGGTGCGTGGGACAAACCAGTGGCACCCCAGTGGAAAAAACGTTTAGTCATTAATCTCATTAAATACTCTTCTAACTCACCCTCATTTGTCAGCCTTGTGATTCCTCACAAAGCCACTCTCCCGGGCTGAAGTGATTTTTGGACTTTGTAAGTTTTAGTATTTCTATTAAATTCCCCAAATTCAAACTGGCTGGGGAGGTTTGCAGAGCCTGGGGATAAAGAAGTGGGGCCAAACCACACCAGCCTCATTCAGGCAAGACTTCCAGTGAGCCCCAGGTGCCTTGGGAGCATCCAGGAGCATGGCAGGGCATTTCCAGGGCAGCAGATCCAACCCCGAGGCTGGAGGGGCAGAACCCACTGGGGATATTTTTAGTGCAGAAGTTTTGACTGAGCGGGACTTGAAGAATCTTATCAGTGCTGTTCCACCACCCCTGAAGTGATTTTCTCGTGTTTAATACCGTTCCCAAATACAGCCCAGGGAAATTTCCTCGTAGGTTATGAATAGTATGAAACTGAGACAAACCCCTACATTCATGGTGAAGCAGGTGACGTTTGAGTTAAAATATAAGTTTTTTGACCTTCATAGAGCTGTTCATCCATTTGCTCCCACCCTAATGGAGCCTTGGGAACCAAGGATTTATCCAAAATGTAACACAGGCACAGCCAGGGATGCCGTGCATTCAACAGCACTCACCGCTGTGCCCTCTGCGTATTCCTAGAAATAAGCACAAAAAATGCCTTTCAAAAAGGCTGGCCAGTTAATTTGAGAAATATTAGTGAAGAGTTACATTGTGTTTCGAAACCCTTGGGTGGAAACTGGGAAATTATTAGTGCAGGACAGCAGGATTAGGCTTGATGGGTTTGCTTAGAAAGAGGAGACAGAACGTCCATCCAGGAAACCGACGTTCGAAGGACGTTGCTGAGATTGTGAAATCAAATAGTTGGGGTATGGAAAATGAGGTTTGTTTGTGTGCTCTTAACTTGGCTCCTGCATGTAAATGCATTTTTGAATTACAAGGTCACGCAGCAGAGGCAGAAATGTTAAGCTCTCTCAGCCACAGTGTTTCTGTGACTTCGGGGCAATTTATAAATGAAGAACTTGGTGCTGCTGAAAGATGAGGATTATTCAAGGTGGTAGAAGATTGTGTCCCTTCACAGAGGGAGAGCACCCGACCCAACATGGTTTCTTCTTGTTCAGTGACTGCTCAGGGGCTGAAACTCCTGTGGTCTGTGTTCAGGATGTTCTGTGGGGCTTTTTCTCTTGTGTTTCATCCCACTGTCTGTCCAGCACAGTCCCAATCTGTGCCCTCACTCCTCCCAGCACGAGGCCCAAGAGCTGAAGCAGGTGCACTCAAACATCCCAAACCTGCCGTGGGGTGAAGCATCTCTGTCAGTGCCTCTTCCCAAAGAGCTGCCCGTCCCTGAGATCTGTGTCTGGCTCAGGAGCCCAGTGCTGCTCACGGTGTGAAAAATGAGCATTTCAAGACAAAAACGATGCACAAGTTGGGTGGTGCTGCTGGACAGAAACTCCTTGGTGAGCCACAGGCCTCCAAGACATGGGACACACAATGAACCTCCAATGCCCCAGAGGCAATGAAATATCTGAGGGTGCATCTAATTGTGTGCCCACTGATCCCTCAGAACCCCTCATGGAGAGCTGAACTAATCCCTGGTGACCCTCCTGTGAGGACAGAATGTTCTCTGTTAATGGCCAAGTGAGAAAAGCCTGAAATCCTGTTTTCCCCCAACTTTCCAGAGCTTGTTTGCAGAACCCTTGTCCATGCAGAGCAATTCCGTGCAAGTCCTCAAGGCCCTGTGGGAGAAGACACAGCTCAAGGGGACGCACAGTTTTGAAACTGCCATGATCCAGTCGACGTTTCCCCACCAAAAGGTAAGATTTTATTTTCCTCACCAATAAAACCAGCAGAAGGACTTTGCAAGAGGAAGACAAAGGCCTTTACAAAATAACCACAGCGAGCCTTTGCTCCACAGAGGGTCCACGGGGGCCTTTGTGCTGTGATTTGAAAGGTCTCTAGGCTCATTCTCCACCCTCAACGTGCTCCTTGGGAATTGCTCCCAAAGTGATGAAAACTGGGGATGCTCCACATGGGTTTTCCCCGGATTTAAAGTCCAGATTCAGAGCAGCTGCTGCTGGGGATGCTGGGCTGTCACTTGGAAGTTCACCTTGTTCATCGTGGCCTTGGATTTTATGGCAATGAGCATCTGCACGTGTGGCATTACTTGCCCCCCCTCAGTCTGAAAGATTATTTGCTCAAAGCTCTTCTCTATCTCCAGGATTTCAGCAAATGCTGTTCCAAAGCTATTAATCAGGCTTCTTGGAAGAGGCTGCTGGAGGATTGTGAAACAAATACACATCTATTTATTCCTGAGCGTCTCCATCCAGCTCAACTGGATGAAATGACTTGTCAAACACGATTTTAAAAGACTCTCTGGGCATATCGTGGCCATGAGGATGTCTCACGGAATAAGATTAAATTACTGAGGTTATGGCTGATTTAAAACCAGGAGCTTTGTTAGAAACACCCTCTGAACCCCCACTGAAATGGGAACTCCTGGTGCAGCTTGTTGGAGGGGTGAGGGACCCCCCACACACACCTGGGACCAGCTTTGGGGCCAGTTTAAAGTGGAGCTTGTGCAAAGTGTTTTAGCTGCTTGTGAAATCCCAGCCTGGCTCATGCAGAGGCATCAGGACAGCTTTGCTGCTCAGCACTGGCTTAACCTGAGCCCCTGCCAGGATCCAACTGTGGAGTGTGAAGGAGTTTGGAGGGAATAAAGAGCTTAGGGAAGAGCCTCCCTTCATGGGCAGATTGGATGTGGTGCACCAAGCCCAGAGTGTACAAAACACACCCAGCACCCTGGAAATGGGATCAGTCCCCAGCACGTGGGTGCATAACCCAGTTAGTGCTGCCATACAAGTGTCTGGCCTATTTTGGGGGGCTTTTCATCCACAGCATCCCTGAGCTCCGGAAACAGCACAACTGGGAAACGAGATCCTGATCTTTGCTGGTGGAAGGAATCAAGCAGTGGATGGGGGCTGGGGAACTCCAGGAGCTGGGGTTGCCCAAACCCCTTGGGAGGCTGAGGACAGTGGGGCAGGTGCATTACCTGAAATGGCAAAAGATTTTATAAAGCTCGGGCCTGGGCTCTGCAGTTTGGACTTTGCTCCTGGTTTGGTTTTGTTTGTTGATGCAGAACGTGAGTTTCTTTTGGGTTTGTTTATTAATAAGAACCTGCATTTCCATTCAGGTTTTTTGAGAAAAGTCCTGTGGAGTTTTCTGGGAATGAGATGTAGGGCTGCCATAAGGAAAGTTTTCCCTGGCTTTTACCTTCCCAAAAAGTCGACCTAGAATGCCCCTGCCATGCCCCAGTCCTTGCTTTGCTTGACAAGCTCAGCTTCTGCCACAGTCTGGATTTGTCATTTCACTTCTACCCATTTCTAACACAACATCAAATATTGTGAATTATTTGACAAAATGGTTGTATAGTTATTAATGTCTTTCCTCTGTTCAGGAGGTAAAATTCTGGGAATGTGGTCGCTTTGTCAAGAGCAGCACTTTGAATCTGAAATGTTTTGGAATCTGTGAGGAAGGTTCGACCCCCAGCACTCAACAGGAGGGTCGGTGCTGCCCCACTGCTCTGCCCCTGTGACTAATCCAGCATAAATTAAGCTCTTCTTTATTCCAAGCATGGATTCTAAAGCACTTTCCAAACCTGGAGAAAGATCTCTTACATCAGTGGTTTGCTCCAGACTAAATTCTGAGAAATGTTTTTGGGTTTCCATCATTGATTGCTGAGGTTGGCCCAGACCTGCAGCCAGTACCTGGCTCACACACAGCACGTTGTGTTTCACTGGGCAGCCTCCTCGTGCCACAAAGAAATATTTATCCACCAGGGCTTCAGGAGTGCCAGCAGCAAAGTGTTTCCAGATGTCCATCGCTGCAGATTTCCGTCCCGTTGCCTCCCGGCTCTTTATCAAAGGCCGCGTTGCTCAGCCGGGGCTGGGCTGGAGCTGCTGCTGGGTCCTGGCTGCGGCAGAGCAGGAGATGCTGATGGCTTTACGAGCCCCATGTGATGCCTTCAGAGAGCCTTTTGTTGCTCAGCCGGGCGAGAGGAGAATTAACATTTTGAGGCCGTTGTTCCCTCCCCTCCCTCCTTGGCTGCGTGGGCTCAGGCACCACGTTTGCACAATGGAGTCACTGAAGTTCTCGGGATTAGGGGGCCTGGGCATGAGATAAATCTCTCCTCTCCAATTAGGCCTTTTCCTCAGGCTGCCCCTCGTGAAATCAGTGGCTCAGGGCAGGTTATTCCAGGCGTGCTCGAGTACGGGCGGGTGCAGTGACATTCCAGTGACATTCACTCCCTGTCAGGCCATGGTTGGCTCACTGCAACCACTGCCGGATTCTTCCACCCGATGTGGAAGCTCCAAGGCTTTCTGTCCAGCCTGATCTCTGTGTCTAGAACATTCTGCACAGTCCCCTGGGGAGCAGTGCCATTGTTTTGCCCAGTTGTGCCCTCCAAGGTGCCACAGCAGAAGGCTGGGGCACGTCGGGGCAGGACAAGTCACTGGCTGTGCTCTGCTCCCTCTCCTTCACCCGGGTTTGTCTAAAAAGGCTGGAATTGGACAACTGCATCCTTCTCCCAGCCTAGTGATGGACTGAGGGCCCTGGCAAGGGATGGTGTTTCCCTCCCCGAGTGCGTAAATCCGTGTTTTCCTTGGGCTGCAGCTGCAGAGACCCTACACAAACACCCAGGAGGGGTTTCTGAGAAGGGCTGGCAGTGCCCTTCGTGTGTGCAGGGAGTGACTTGGCTGCTCCTGTGTAACACCAGTGTTTGTTTAGCTGAGAGGTCGCAGTTTGTTTTATAATTAAATCATGGGGTTTAAAATACCCTGAATTAGGTGGTGCCATTGATTGCCTCAAAGTGAGGAGCCTCTGGCTTTTCCCACGCTTGAAGGTGAACGTGGATGTTCTGGAGGTTCCTCTGAGCAAGCCAGATGTTCACTCTGGGGGTTCACAGTCCTGCTTCCCTGTTGTCAATCCTGCCCTGCTGGGGGACCCGGGGGGACAGGAGGGAGTGCCCAGCACTGCAGTGGGTCAGCGGGGACCACGACCTTCTGGAGAGCTCTGGGACAGGCCTGGGGGTAATAGAAATACGGAGACATCAGAGAAGTTGGAAAAGCCCTCGAAGATCATTGAGTCCAGCCCTTCCCCAGCACTGCCAAGGCCACCACTGCCCCATGTCCCCAAGTGCCACATCCACAGGGCTGTTAAATCCCTGCAGGGATGGGGAATCCCTGGGCAGCTGTGCCAGGCCTGCGCAACCCTTTCCATGAAGAAATCTTCCTTGATATCCAAGTTAAACCTCCGATGGTACAGAGGCCGTTCCCTCTCATCCTGTCCCTTGTTCCTTGGGAGCAGAGCCCAATCATCCTGCCAGGGAGTTGGAAAGAGCCAGAAGGTCCCCCCTGAGCCTCCTTTCCTCCAGGCTGAGCCCCCACAACTTCTCCTCACCAGACTTGTGCTCCAGGGTGGTTCAGACAGGGGGGGAAAAGCTCCGAGTGCTGCTGAGGAGGCAAAACAAATCCAGAGCAGCCTCTGCCTCCCACAGACCAACCTCGGATTCATGGATCAGCTGCTCCTGGAGATGGAGAGGCAGACACGTCCTGCTTTGCACCTTTGTCCTGGCAGGTTCTCCAACCCCAGCAGAGGTGGGAAGGACCTGCTGTGCATCCCCCTGGGATCTGGGGCCACGAGCTGTTGCCTGGGCAGTGTTTCCCCTCACGAGTGACTTTGGTTTGTGTCACCCTCGGCGCAGGACCTGGAGCACGTGCAGATGCACCTGGAAGAAGTGAGGTTCTTCGATCTCTTCGGCTACAGCGAGGAGGCAGGAGCTTGGCAGTGCTTCATGTGCAATAACCCCGAGAAGGCAACAGGTACGTGGGGGCTGTGGGGTGGAGGGAGGATGGAGAGAAGCTCACCTCTTTAAAGGCAACTTTGTAAGACAGGCATGTTGTGAACACCATGATTTGCTTCTCCGCTCCAAAGGCCTTTAGAAAGACCAAACAAATAAAGTCTTGAGTGGTTCATGTGGAAGACAGAGCTCAGAGGAATAAAACCTGTGGGGAATGCCAAATTCACCTTTGTGTTGGTGAGGTAGAGCTCTGGCAGCTGGGACAAGTCATATCAGAGCGGGACCATCCAGGGCCTTCCTGGGTTTGGTTTTGACACAAGAAAGAGGGGTCTGAGGTCTCCTTGGCTTGGTAAGGAATGTAAAGGCTCTGGAATTTTCATTCCAGACTGGGACAGAGGCTTTGAAACCCCAAATACTTTTGAAAGACAAGAGAGTAATTTCTTCCTCTCAGCAGTGCTCTTTGGCAACTGAATTCTTGTTGAGGAAGGAACTCAGAGGCAAATTCTTTTTCTATTATTGTCTTCTGGCTTTGTTCATGGGGGGGTGGTGTTGTTGCATTTTTTGGATGCCATGTTGCAAGATGCCATTTATCCTCCAGACTTGGGCAAGCATTTTGTCTTGAAGCCTTGACCTTGGGATGCCCAGAGAAGCTGTGGCTGCTCCAGCCTTCCATCCCCGGAAGTGTCCCAGGCCAGGTTGGAGCAGCCTGGGACAGTGGGAGGTGTCCCTGCCCATGGCAGGGGGTGGGATGGGATGAGATTTAAGGTCCTTCCACCCTAAACGAGTGTGGGATTCTGTGTTTGATGATTTTTGGGGAGGGGGGATGTAGCTGGGAGGATTTTTGGAGCAGGACTACCCTTGGAGGCTGATCCTGCCTCAGCAACGCGGTGGATGAACCCTCAGTGGCAATTAATCTGAGCCTTTGTCCTGCATTCCTCTGCTGGCAAAGCCTGCCTGGTACAACCACACGTTTCCAGAAGTGCTGTTAAATCATCCCAAACTGGCTTTTCCTGCATTCCCACAAACCCTCCTCATCTGCTCAAGTACGTGCCCTGGTCTCAGAGGTAGGAAAAGCAGCTTTTACACTGTTATTTGCTTAAATTGTGGCCGTTCAAGCCCAGTCACGAGGCACTGGAATGTTGGTAACTGCGAGAATTCCCGTCCTTAGGAAGAGCTGCTGGTTTGGAGGCTGGTTTCAACATCACCCCCTGTGCTGACAATTGGCTTCACGAGCCCTTGCACAGAACAATTCTGTAAAACCACTGGACAGGCAGGGAGGGAATTGCAGCACATTCCCTCCTCCGGGATCCTCCAAAGCCCTGGCAGCAATCCCTGGGGCTGCACCAGGGCCGATAAGCCCAGGGGTGAAGGTTTAGGCAAAATCCACTGGGGTTTTGTGAATTCTTCTTGAAAACATCAATTCCCTCCACCACATTCCCTCGGGAATACATCCCTCTCCCTCCAGCAGTGGAACCAGCTGGAATTGTGGCTGGAAAGCTCCAAAAAGGGGCATTTGGTACCCTGTTCTCTGCAGCAGAACCCGAACTGGTGATGAATGGCAAAGTGAATCCATATTCCCTGGGGTTAACTGCATTTATCTGCCACACATTCCATCCTTTCAAGTTCCTAGGGGTTTATCATCACTGAGATCATTCATGGATTCTTGTGGAGGATTTTGTGTTTCATGAAATGCAAGATTTAATGCTTTGGGTTTTATCTGTCTGGGGCTCATCTTGGAAGAGTCTGGAAGGTGTTTCGTTGGGGTTTTTTCTGCCCTCAAAGTACTTAAAGCTGGATGTGTGTCAGTTCTGCAAAGAAAGCAAGGTAGAAAATAGCAAATAACTCCAACAGACACGGGAACTACTGAGGGTTAAATTGGAGTTGGTGTCTCTGTGTAGAAAGGGTTTGAGAAGAAATGGATGTTTAAGGCCTTTGGATATTTTATGACCTTTTCAAACTGAACGAGGAGAAATTTAGGTTGGATATTGGGAAGGAATTCCTGTGAGGGTGGGCAGGCCCTGGCACAGGGTGCCCAGAGGAGCTGTGGCTGCCCCTGGGAGTGTCCCAGGCCAGGTTGGAGCAGCCTGGGACATTGGGAGTGAATTCTTTTTGTGTGTTTTTCTAAAGACGTCTAAACCTGATTTTAAGAAGTGAAGTGAAGGAGAACCCCAGACATGCCTGAGCTGTTATTCTGGTAATTTAACCACAGTGTTGGACTAGAAGTAACCCCACGTTTTATCTCCACCAACTTTATGCCTTTCCCTGCTCTGCAGAAAATCTCTATTTGTGGACTTTATCATGTCACATCTTGATCTTTGCTTGGGCAAATTAAGGAGAATACACTTCCTTAGTTTCCCATTAAACAAATAATCGGGTGGAATGTCAGTTTTAAATCACTCCTCAGTCACTTCCCTGGAGTCTTTCCCTCTGCCAGGTGAAGAAACCAAAGCTGGGCCTTTCCAGTGGGGAGTGGAGGGAGGCCAAGAGGCACAAACTGGAGCAGAAGAGGTTCAGGCTTCCCAGAGGGGAAAACCTTCCTTTCAGGAGGATGACCAAGCATTGGAACAGCTTTCCCTAGAGGTGCTGTTGAGATTTGTCAGGCCTGGGATGGATAAATCCATGATAAATCCATCATAAATCCAGCGTGACCCCAGAGGGTTGGATGGACCCCTCGAGCTCCCCTCCAGCTGAACTGTTCCGTGGTGCTCTCAAGTCAACCACAAGGAAAATAAGCAGAAGGGCTTAGAAAAATATTGGAAAAGAGCTTCATTCTTCTCTTTCCTGAATCATCCTCTGCTAATCAGCCCCTCAGACACACTGGCATCGTGCTCATTACAGCCACTCTGGAGCTGACAGCACAATTCCCCCCTGGCTCCCTCGGGGATGCTCAGGAGAGGGGCTCTGTTAGCCCTGCTTAAAGTCCTTAAACAGAGACCAGAGTCCCTGGATTGGAAAGATTTTGGCCATAAAAACTCCCTTTAGGCCAAAATTGCACATTCCCTTCCTTTCTCACGTCGTGCTCCTGACCACAAACTGCCTCAGCATCTCCTGGGCCCTGAGGCCTTTGTGCTTTAGCCCTTCTTAGTTTGGGTTAGAGCACATTCCTGCTGCACTGGGATTGGATTGAAGCTGCTCTTGTGGGACCAGGAGCAGGTAGAGAACAGTGTTTGACAGGGTTACAAAGGTTTTATTGAGGGGGACACTGTAAATCGTGGCTCTGTCCCACCAGAGAGCGTGTGGTGAGACAGTGCAGCCCCAAACCAGTGTCCTGGCAGGTCTGGGCCATTTCACAGTGACTAAAGTTATGCAGGAGGGAAAACACCCCTGTGCTTTACCTTATCCCGTGCCAGGTTGGGTGCTGTGACCCCAAACATTGGCGCTGGCATGAAAATACATGGAAAAGTAATTGTGGAGTTCCATGGAGCAGAGCACGAGCTGGTTCCGCAGTGGAATTCCCAGCTGGAGTTCCCCACCAGCACCGAGCCTTTGCCAACCCCCTCTTCATTCATCCCTCTGCTTCCAGAGGCTCCCTGTCCACAGAGACAGGGATATTTATGGTCTGCCACGAGGAAATCACCCCAGTCCCTGCTGCAGCTCCCTGCCAACACAAACAACGCCGGGGAAAGGACACGGCCCTTCTCTCCAGCTGATCTGTTCTAGGGGGGGTTGTTTTCCGTCTGCCAGACAGGAGAGAGGTGCTCAAAAAGCCATAAAGCCTTTGGCACTACCCTGGGTGGCACCTTGCTCACCTCCAACCTCACCAACCTCCTGCCTTTGGGCCCCGAGAGCCTCGGGCACGGACGACAACAAACACTTTCAAGGAAAAGCAGTTTGGGATAAATTTGAGGCTGAGGGATGGGAGAATGGCCAGCCAGGGGATAACTGACTGTCTGACAGATGCTGGGATGGGCTCCAAGTCAAACATCCCCAAAACCCCCTCCGTTCTCAGGCTGCCCTCTGGCCCATCTGATCTTCCACGTCCTGCTATCGGTGTGAGAAGGGAAGAGACAGGAAAAAGAAACCCAGAGGAGATACTGGGATGAGGGGTTTGAACTGCCAGAGGGTTAGATGGGACATTGGGAAGGGATTCCTGGCTGGGAGGGTGGGGAGGCCCTGGCACAGGGTGCCCAGAGAAGCTGTGGCTGCCCCTGGATCCCTGGGAGTGTCCAAGGCCAGGTGGTGGCACTGGATGGGCTTTAAGATTCCTTCCAACCCATCCATTCTGGGATTCCATGAAGGTTTGGGAATGCTCTTCCAGCTTCCCAAGTCTGGCATGTGTCCAGCCAAGGTAAGTGCCAGTGGCAGAGGTGGCCAAGGCTGGACACACACCCTGCAAGAGAAAGTTCTGGTGGGACAGCACCACATGGACACCCCACTTCTGGCTCTTAATTCCTTCTCCACGGGGGGCTGCACTGAAGGAAAGGGATGGAGAGCAATATCCTCAAAATATCCCTGTCCAAAAAGCTGCACAGCAGGAATATGACTCTGCAGTGTGGGTTAAAGCCTTGGAGGAATTATAAATGACTAATTCTGGGTCCATGAAATGATAAATTATTCTTGTAGGGCTGGGGAACGAGCTGGAGGTGTAAAGGTGAGGAGGAGTATGGGATGGCTGAGGGACTGGGGAAAGGAAGGAAGAGGGATCTGAGCTGTCAGCTCCCTGTCTGCTCAGCCCTCAGCAGGACGTGGCTCAGGGCTCTGATGTTTCCCTGACATGAGAGCAGAATGCTGAGGGAGGATCCAACCTTCCTGCAGCACCAGCCTGGATTTGGGCTGGGAAAAGGGGGCAGAAGTAACCCCTGGGTGTGTGTTCACCCCCCAGTTGTGAACCAGGAGGGCCAACCCCTGATCGAAGGGAAGCTCAAGGAGAAGCAAGTCCGGTGGAAGTTTATCAAGAGGTGGAAAACTCGCTACTTCACCCTGGCTGGGAACCAGCTGCTCTTTCGGAAAGGAAAGTCGGTGAGTCAGATCCCAGCAGTTTGATTCTCCCCTTCCCCTGCTCCCCAGCCCCACTTCCCAGGAGTTTTTACCACCCAGCTTTGTCTGTGGTACTTTTTCCACTCGCAAAGGGCATGGCAGGGGCAGCCGGGGTGGGTGGAATGGTCACAGCCCTTGTGCTGCACCTGAGCTGCTGCTTTGGCTCCCCAATTTCCAGGGGCTCAAAAACCATCCAGTGCCACCCCCTGCCACGGGCAGGGACACCTTCCATTATCCCCAGGTTGCTCCAAGCCCAAGGGACTGGGGTGCTCGGAGGAGGTGGGGCGGCCCATGGTCCTGTGTGACCCTGTGTTCCAGAAGGACGACCCCGACGAGTGTCCCCTGGAGCTCAGCAAGGTGCAGAGCGTCAAGGTGGTGGCCAAGAAGCGGCGGGACCGCAGCCTGCCCCGGGCCTTCGAGATCTTCACGGAGAGCAAGACGTACGTGCTGAAGGCGCAGGACGAGCGCAAGGCCGAGCAGTGGCTGCAGTGCCTCAGCGTGGCCGTGGCAAGGGCACGGGAGCGCCAGAGCCAGGAGGCCACCACCTACCTCTGACACCACAGTCACCCAGGCAGGGCCTGGCACCGGGGATGGCCCCGCTCACCTCACACATCCCTCCAGCTCCTGGGCCTTGGGAAGATGTGGGGACAGCTGGTTTGCAGGGAGAACTGCCTGTGGTGCCACAGGTCCGTCAGTGACACCGGGTGCCACCTGCCCTGGCACTGGGACACTGGGCTGGTGCTGCTGGAGCAGCTTCCACATCCTCCTGGAAAATGCAGCTGGATGCCCTGGCAGCCAGGGAATGTGGTGAGAGACCAGCTCAGCCTGTGCTCCCGAGGTGACCAGGGCTTGGTGGCACCACAGCAGCATTCCAGGCGTAAGGACTCTGCTTTCCTCAGCCACTTCCATGGGAAAAGTTAATTTTCCTTGTTATTTAATCTCAGTGGACTTCATCCATTTGCTGTTTGTGTGTGACTGAGCTGCTTCTTTCAGGTTTAAACTGGGCAATCTGAAAGATTTCACAGCGCTGGGAAGGAATTTTAAATATTTACCTGTTTTGATTTTCCCTCTTTTTTTTCCTGCTTTTTCAGCCATTTGATTTTCAATACCCAGACCAATAAATCCTTCCTTTGCCCACAGGACACAGCACTGTGTCTAAGGGGAATGAAGTTAATTTCTAGGTGTGAACTCACGGATTTATGGCCTCGAGTTCCAGAATTCCATCCCGTACTAAACACTGGGTTCACCCACTGCAGCCTGAGCTCAGTGACACGGTCACTTGGTCATTTAAACCAATTTTTACAGACTAAATAGTCTGTATTTCTTGAGCTCGATGCCAAGCTTCTGTCTGGCACCTATGAATGATGTCACCAATGTCATCGAGGGTGTGATGTCCCTCTTGTGGGAGGCAAACCTCATTGTCACCAGCCCTTGGCTGTCACCGGGCGCTCCCGTCCTTCCTCCCAACCTCAGTGTGATGGGAACAATATGGAATGCATAGCTGTGGAGTTAGAGAGAGCCCGGGTCCTGTGCCAAACAATAACTCCCCAAAAATAAGAAGCTTAGCCACACTTCTCCTGACTTAAATTAAAACTTGGAGGAAAATAAAAGAGGAATTCAGCTGGCAACTTATTCTAGTCATGCTCCTAAAAGGAGAAACGCAGTGTAGGGTAGGATGGGAGCAGGGACCCTCTCAAGGAAATTTATAAATAGCTTTTCCTGGTTCTTTTTAAAGCAGCATTGAACCACTTTGGACTGAGATGTGTGCTGCCCTCTGAGCAGGGAGCAGTTGGGAGCTCTGCCTGGGCTGGGTTTTCCTGGCTGGATTCTCCTACCCTGCAGATGACAATGGGAGAGCTCCCCGTGGCCTCAGTGGAGAATCCTTGGGCTCCTCTTGGAAAAAGGGGTGGAAGCAAAGGCACCAGGGGTGCCTGGAGCATCTGCTGCCCCCTGCCCAGGAGCAGCGTCTGTCCTGCACAGTCCTCAGCACAAAAGGTGTCCTGGTCTCTCTTTGGGGGTGTGAGTTCCCCTTTCCTGTAAAATCCCACTCTTTAGCCAGGGTTTGCTTGAGGAATGGAGGGGGAGAGGGACGAGTGCCAGCCCTGTCCACATGGGACCCCAAAGCCCCTGTTCTACCCGAGGGGCAGCAGCAGTGCCAGTTCCAGGGGGTCCAGGAGAGCAGGGAGATTTTGGGGGGGTCCTGGCTGGGATCCTGGGGCTCCCCCCGGCACAGAGAGGCATCACCTCCCTGCCCATGGCAAGAGGTGGGACAGGATGAGCCTTGAAGTCCTTCCATCACAAACCATTCCACTTGGAGCTGCTCCCAGGCCCAGTTCCATCACCAGTAACACCAAGGTTTCTGCAGCTCAGGGGACACGAAGATGAAGCAGTGCCATGAAAGATAAAGCTGAAAGTCAGTGATACTCGGCCAGGCAAATGATACGTAATCATTGATTTCTCTAACAAATTTAACTGATTCATCTAATTCGTTGTTGCTTATAAGCAAATCGGTTTTGTTTCAAACATTCCATTACTCCTGAGAAATTGCTGTGTTCCTTTTTGAGAAGTGTTTGCAAACGGCCCTCTCTGGTCCCTTCACACCTACACTGTGCTGGGCAGGTTTTTTCTGCCCAAACCAGGAATTTCTGTGCCTGGATGGAATGGCAGGATCCCACCTTCTGGAGCCAGGTGAAAATCAGGGGCATTCACCCACAAACCTCCTCATCCAACTGCTGTTTCCACCTCAGTGCTTCACTGTGCTCTAAATTCCAAATCCAAGATTGTTTTTGGCAATTTTGCCCAATTGCTGAACCCCAGGTGAGTCACGTTCCCCAGCCCAATCACGAATCCCCAAGGACACTCATGTGCAGGGCTGGCTGGGCATGAGCTCTGAGCCCTGTGCACTTCCAGGGGCTCCCACTGACGGTATTTCCTAGAAAAATGATCCTTTGGCTGTGCACAGACACTGCCTGCCCAGGGCTGGGCCCAGTTCTGGGAAGCTTTCCAAGGAAATTTTACCCTCCAACCCCCTCCTGCACACTCACTCAGTGCTCAGGTGTTGCACACAGGCAGCACACACAGCCTGCCCAAAGTGGAAGGAGCTGGACGTTATTTTTCCAGCTTCTCCAGCCCAAAGTTCAGCAGCCCTTGGGAATAACCTCGCCTGCTTCTTGTTGACCAGTCTTCTCATTCATCTCGGTGCTGGTGACTAATATTCCTCGGGTAAAATCCTTGACCCTGCTGAGGTCAGATGTAAAATTCCTGTTAACCCCAGCAGGGCCAGGATTTGATCCCTGCCTGTCCTGGTGGTGCCTTTCCAGCCTCCCACACTTGGGCAGCTGCAGGAACCATCCCTTCCCTCTCCCCTGAGAGACCTCAGGGTTTGCAGCGAGGAGGATTTTGGTATGAAAAGCTCCTTCTCTCACTTGCAGCAGCGTCAAGAATCCCCTGCACTGTGACCATCCCATGGGATGTGTCCATCCTGCTCCTGGTGCTTTGGGGCAGTGCCAGGACTGGCCTCAGCTCGTGCTGAAATGGTAGGAGGGAACAGAAGTTTGGTTGGAGGTTTATTTTTTCCATAGAAACGTGCCTGCAAGTGACTCAGAAGTGTTTACATTGCACCTGTGAAGGAGCAGACATTGATTAATTAGATGTCAAATTACAGCTCCATTCAGTTGGCTCAATTATCCCATAAATCTCCCCGTTGTCTAATTAGGTAAAGAAAGAAGGAAAATCAGACTTGATTCATTGGGGTGTCTCACTGAAATGAGCTGCAGCTTTCGAGCACTTTGGGTTGGTTGTGTCAGGAGGTGGATGGCCCTGGTCCCCAACCTGGGACCCCCAGTGCCCCATTCCAGGGCCTCCATCCCGGCCCGGTGATGCCACAGGAGCTGATCCCAGTCCCTTCCCACCAGAGGATCCTCCAGTGCCCCATTCCAGGGCCTCCATCCCGGCCCAGTGATGCCACAGGAGCTGATCCCGGTCCCTTCCCACCAGGAGATCCCCCCTAAGCCCCAGAGAGCCCTGAGAGGTCTCTCACAGTCTCAGGACATCAAAAGATTGAGATTTATTTGCTTCTACAACTGTGGCCAGTGTGCTATAAACACTCTGCGGATATAAAGGTAAACTGCTCACCCCTGGAAGTGTCCCAGGCCAGGCTGGACGGGATTTGGAGCAACCTGGGACAGTGGAACATGAAATGGTCTTTGGGTTCCTTCCAACCCAACCCCTTTCATGACTGTGTGATAATCCTGCCAATTTAATTGACTGCACCTTTTAGGACACACTGAAATCACTTGGCTTTTTTAGGGCACAAGCACCAATATGTTCAAGCACCAGTTACTGTTTAAGAGCCAAGTTTTGCCTCCTGATCTCTGCCCCTGCCGTTTCCTTCTGACTCGTCCTCAGCAGGAAAATCCACCCGGTTTCAGTGCACAGAGGGTGGGTAAAGCTCAGTAAAAACCCAGGATCACAGGAGGGATGTCAGTGCCTCCAGGTCAGGAGCAAAAAAATCCCTGTTTTCTACTTCCTGGCAGTTACTCATGGAAAAGATGTGTGTCTGTAAGAGGGTCCTTTGTTCACAAAGATTTTTTGTAAAAGATAACTTTGCATTACCAAAGGCTCCAAAGCTGCCCTGGGTGGAACGAGCCTTTATTTCAGGGTAAACAACAGGAGAAGGGCCACGTGTCACAGGGCTCTGCCCTGGGGCTTCCAGCCCAAGGGAAAACAGTCGGGTGATTTTCCTTTGAAGGACCAAAGTGTGAAGATCCTTTGCTCCCATGGTGTTTAGGCAAGAGCAGAGTCTGTTTTTCCAGCTGTCCATGCCTGGGCCTCAGTTCACAGAATCACGGAATCCTGGAATGGTTTGGGTTGGAAAAGATCTTACAGCTCATCCAGTTCCACCCCCTGTCACGGGCAGGGACACCTTCCCCTATCCCAAGCTGCTCCAAGCCCCGTCCAACCTGGCCTTGGACACTCCCAGGGTTGGCTGCTGGTTCCATGAAGTCAGGGTGAGGTTGGCACCAGGGAAATGATAAAGCACATTGTCCACGGACACCTACAGGGTGTGGCGTTACATCACTGGTGACAAACCAACAGCAAAGACCCCAAAGCTCCTTCCAAACCAGGGCTGTGGCTGCGAGGCTGGGTCTCTGCTGGAGTCCTGCAGGATTGGGATCCCTGTGGTTCCTCCACACGCCTGGATCTGGAGCCAGCACTGTGTATCTCCAGGAAAAGTGGGCCCAGCCAGTTCCAGATTTCCCTCAGCAGGACAAACAGGACTTCACAGGAGCTCCACAGTCGTCCTGCTCCACGTTTGGGAGCTCAGAGACCCATCCTCGGGGTGCCACACCACGGTAATAAAAGAGGTAAATCATGTGTGTAAAATACCAGGATTGATAAACCTAAATTCCATCCCCAAGGCTTGGGCCTCGTGTACTCCAAAAGATGCCCAACCTTTACGTGCTGGCTTAGGTTAGAACCTCTGGCAATCCTGACTTCCACACCACTGGGAACACTTCCCAAAACCAGACTGAGTCCTGGGCCTTGCTGCGCTCCAGGTACTCCAGTGGACAATCAAAAAGCAGCAAATCCAACAGAAGCTGCATGTTCAGAACTGCTTTTTGCAAACTGTTGCAGCTCTGGGACTGTTCCCTCTCTGGCTGTACCCAGCCCATTTAATCAGGGAGAGGAATGCACGGGAAAAGCAGTCACTCTCTTCAAAAAGCTGCTTATTTCTGTTCCTGGCCTTCCCTTTCTGCTCCCCATTAACTCTCCTTATCCACTTTCTCACTCCCAGCCTCCTGCTGCCCATGCCACAAGTTTTCTCCTGCAGGGAATGTCAACAAACTCCATGGATTCACCACATTCCCCACTGGGCCTGGTTGTCTCAGGGGAGCTCTAGATGTGTTTGGATCACTCCAGTTGGGGTTAGCAAAGACAGCTTGACATGAAGCCCAAAAATGTCAGAAATGCCTTTTGTCCACCAGTGGGTTTCAGCAGCTGGTTAAACCTTCCCAGATTGTTGAGGGATGGCCCAAGGGGACACCTTCCACTCATCTGGGCTGGTGTGGGAGCTCACAGACCCTGGAGAAGGGAGTGCCAGGGATCACTGTACCAACACAGACCCAGCTTTTGGGGTCCGGGCATCCACGAGCCATAAAACAGGCATGGAAAAGCTGAGCAGGACTTGCTGCTGGGAGGGACTGGGGGCTCAGGGCTCAGCCTTGTCACCGGGCTGTTGGGTGGGACATTCCAGGGGGGCTCACAGGCCGGGAATTCTTAGCAGGAAGAGCCCTCCCAAAAGCACCGGGTGGTTGGGTTTGATCCATAAGCTCCTGGATTTGCTGGAAGCTGAAGAAAGCCGTGCTGGGGCCTGCTTGGTCTGGCCCTCCTGCAGAGGGGGGGAAGAGCAGGGTGCTGAGCAGCAGTGGGATTGTGCTGGTCAATTCACTTCCAAACTTAAGTTTTACCTGAGGTCAGACAAGAGAATAGGAAAGGTTTGGTTGGTTTTGTAGTAAAGTGGTGCCTCCTGCTGGGAAAAAGGCTGTTCAGTAATTCATTAGAAAGGATTCCTGGAGTCTGGGAAAGGGCTTTGCAGGGATTGCTCCGTTGGCAGTGAAATGTTTCCAGAATTAAGTGACAGAATTATTCAATAACATTGACTAAAAGAGGAATTATATTAAAGACAAGCCTGACTCTAACACCTGATCCTGTACAGAGTGGGAGAACTCTGCTCATAAAGGCAGAAATCCCTATTTCTCTCAACCACTGAACAAAATGTGTTCCCACATCCTCATAAATGACCCATTAACAGCAATTTTTTTTTTATTAACTGTGTCCCTTGTGTGATTCCCTTAACTGACCAGTGCTGAGAATATTCTGGGATATTGCCATCCCAGGGTACATTTCCACACCAGCTCAGCCTGGCAATGTACACCTTGCACATGTCCACAGTTCCGTGTCTCCCTCTGGGGACAGATAACTGATGAGAGCTGTAACTAATTACCCCAAATGAGCAGTTCCTTCATTTGCAAATGGCTCGTGGGCTGTCAGGGGCAGGATCTGGGGCTGTTTAATATTGCCGTCGGTTCTGGCAGGAAGGAAAATCTTGCCCGTGTGTTCTCACCGTGATTTCCTCCCCCTCTGCTCTGGGTGTCTCCCCTGGGATTGATGGGGTGGCACAAAAATAAATATCCCGATGCTTTTGTGCAAAATCCCATCAACCCACTAGATGGCAAACAACCACTTCAAAAAGCCCACAAACACAGTTGCCTTAAATAAATAAAACCGCTGCTGAACAGCTACAGGAATCACATTTCGGCTTAGTTAAACTCAGCCTATAGTGGAGCTTGGTCAAAAAACCCCACATGAGCCCAGAGCAGGACAGGGGGTGCAGAGAAGTCCTGAACAGCCTGAGAGCCTCTCTGGGATCGCCTGGGTTTGATTTGGGAAGGCTCAACAGGACTTATTTTCCCCAAATAATCCTTTATTTGCGGTTAAGGTTGTAACTGTTCTTTGATAAGAGACTGGTTTTGTATTTTTTTTTTCTGGAAAACAAGGCTGTAAAATCCTCAGGGGGTTTGGGCACCACTGGGAGAGAGGCTTTGGGATTTCCATGAGGTGTTTCCTCTCTTTCCCCTGGTTTATCACTCAGCTTTGGAATCTCTAACTGCAATCCTGGGAGGACAGAATCAGTTTATACCTGTGGGCAGCTGGTTTAAGGAAGGAGCTTCCATGGATTGAACAATTCCAGGCCAAAGAGAACCACATGAGGTGGTGCCTCATCGTGACTCAGCTCCGGGTGGATGTTTTCCAGCCCATCCTGGCACCTGCTCCTGCCTCGGAGCCTTGCTCAGCTTCACCAAATTCCAAACCAGACCCAGAAAACCATCAAGAACTGGGAGGAATGGTCGGGCAGGCTGAGTGAATGTTCTTCTCTCCAGGTTTTTAAAACATCAGGGTGTAACCTGGAAAACTGGAGCGAAGTAAAACCCAGAAATGACAGGGGTGTGCATGGAAATAAAACCCAAGTGGGCAAATTCCAGGGCACTGAGTGACACCTGCTTCCATGACTCGGTTTTCCTCCTTCCCAGCCCCTCTGGCACACGGTGGGAAAACAGAAAGAGCTGTTTTCCTCCTGCAAATCCCACATAAGCCAGGATTGTCACTTTGGGACGACCTGAGGGTCAGAGAACTGAGTCAGCTTTCCCCAACTCTCCTTTTTATTGGCACTCCTTTAATCCTCAATCCATTCCAGGGGCTGTAAATTGCTGTTACCATCGCGGAGATGTTTAGCACCAGCTTTTTGGATTCCCTGGATTTTTCCCTGGCTGTGTTATCACAACACCAGGGGCTGTTGCAGGTTTCCGAAAGGCCAGTGGTGCTCCAGGTTGGTGGTGGGATGTTTTAAAAATTGTTTTAAAATTCCAGGGATTGTCCAGTGCATGGCTAAAGGGGGAGAGTTTGTCAGAGCGCCAGGAAAATTCAGTTAGCTATTAAAAAAACCTGGATAATAAATAATAGCACTTCCAAGTAACTGAAATCCCTGCTGAGCCATGAACCTGCACATACGGCAGCTCCCAATTAAATGGTCTATTTCTAAAAAAAACTACTTATTTTGGTGACAGAGAATTTCAAGCCCCAAACTCTAAATGGAAAGGAAGGGTAAAAGGGGAAAATAATGTGTTCTTGGAGATCTTTGTGAAAGAATTGTTGGCAAAACTAGGGAAGTTTATTAATGACTGTAACCACGACACAAAGGAAGGTTCCACACCCCACGAGGAGGAAAAACAGACCACAAGAACCTTGATCTCCTCCACCACGGCTGATCCTGTGGCAGACTGGGAGATGAGGAATAGAAATGCTGGATTTGGACCTCCAGAGATGCTTTCATCTTCACCTTGCTTGTCACAACCCCTGCCCCATCCATGGTGTTACACAGCCTGGCCCAGCTCCGTGGGGGTTTGCGGCAGGTTTGTTCACCCTGGACGACCAACGGAATAAAATAAATACACAAGTAATAAATCTTCCCCCGTGCCTTGTGCAGCACTTTGACCTGCAGAGCTTTCAGGGTGTCCCACGGCTCTGGGAACTGAGATCCTCAGCTCAGGAAGGACATGGAGGGGCTGAGGGAGCTGGGGGGGCTCAGCCTGGAGAAAAGGAGGCTCAGGGGGCACCTGGAATTCTCTCCAGTCCCTGACAGGAGGGGGGAGCTGGGGGGGATCATGTTCTTCTCCCAGAGAACAAGGGACAGGAGGAGAGGGAACGGCCGCAGGCTGTGCCAGGGGAGGCTCAGGGTGGACATGAGGAGGAATTTCCTCATGGAAAGGGTGGTCAGGCCTTGGAAGGGGTCCCAGGGAGGTTTGGAGTCCCCGTCCCTGGAGTGTCCAAGGAAGGGTTGGACGCGGCACCAACGGCTCTGGGCTGGGTGACAGTGTGAGGAATGGACACAGGTTGGGCTCTACGACCACACAAATCTTTTCCAAACTAATTAATCTCGTTGCTCTGTGCCCTGGGGGAGCTCCTGGGCGCCGCCGCCCGCTCCCCACCCAACATGGCGGGCGCGGCCCCTCAGACGCCGCTGTCACTCAAACCCCGCCAGCCAATCAGGGGCCGGGGGCGGGATTTCCCGCCGGCGCGTGCGGTCAGGGCCGCGGAGGGATCCGGGGCGCGGTGACGCGGCTTTGCCCAGGAGTGACGCCACCGCCGGCAGGCTCCCGGCGCCCGCGCGGT